>BLFN01000640.1:982013-984513 GCA_014634225.1 Acropora yongei
CTTTTGTGTACATGTGGACGCTTCAGAGAATCGTGTCCTAAGAAGGTTATCAACCAACGCTTAGTTTGAGCAGCGTTAGTAAAGGGTATACGAAGCGACCTTGGATAGTACACTTTCTGACTATAACTTCAAACTGTGAATAATTAGTTGGTATATGCCTATCTTAGCTGTGTTGTTTTCAGCGAAACGAGGCGTCACGATACTGTTCTGAGTATCAGATGGCTTCCTTTCTTACCCCCTCTTTCGCTATGTACGTGTTGTCCAGTTGTGGTAACTAGGACTGTTAACAGGAGGCAACTCAAAGGAAACACCTGCATGCTGTGATATAGAACACTGCTGTTTTTGTGATCCCGGCCTCCTGGTCATATAGCATAGCTTTATTGCTTTTGTCACTACGGTAAGAAATGGCGGTAATACAGGTAAATATTATGTATACCTATTGAGTTGAAATATAAGCTTAATAAGCTTAATTTATATCACGTTTTTAGCATGCCCTTACATGGCCAGTCATTGAATTCATATCGTAAAGTGAACTGTTCAAACACAGATGAACCGCTGGTAAGTGACCGATTTTCTGTATTGTTTTTCTTTTCCATCACATTACAGGTACAAAGTTCATTGATCTGTCAACTAGTCCCCCTCGACTGATGTCAACAGAATCAAAACTCAAAATTAACGAGATCAATTGAAAGCCTGCAGTAATGTTATAAGACTTGCCAAGGTAAAACTCGTCAAAGAAAATTTGTCGTTCATACACATGAGCATATGAGCATTGTCAATGACACTTATCAAGGAAAAATTGCTCGCGTGTAACCGGCTTCTTGACAGATTGAATGGAAAAAGTCTGTGTAATCAATTCTCTTTGGTAATAATTTCACGACCTGTTGACCTTAACGTTGAATTTTTTCGAATTTGAGTGTTGCCTCGACACCTCCGTTTTCTACCAAACGTAGTCATTGTTAAAAATCATAAAAAGAAATGCACAAACGTACCTAGTTTAGTTTTAAAAGTTTATGTTTGAGAGCCAGTTTTATAGAGTGAGAATAATTATTGGAGTTTATGAGCAAATTAATGTTTATACCGTGAAGTAGAAAAAAGCGGCAAATAAGATTAAAACAAAAATGAAGGAGAGACAATTTGCGAATGAATTATACTGTGCGAGCTCAGATCATTGCAAAAGCTGATGACATTGAAACGGAAAACTAAATGGACACCAACATTACCTCTATTTAACTAAACCTGCCATTGGCTTTGCATTTTAGAAAATTCATCATAAGCCTTTTGAAGACGTCATGTTATTACATGATAAGTTGAAGCTATAAAACATTTAAGGCCGATACTAGAAAAGAAAACCAGCAAAAACCCAAGGGTGCAATTAGTACAAGTTTAGAAGATGTCGATTCACTAGAGCTCAACCCAGCACTAATTAACGTGATTCTTGCCTAACTGCTTACGGCCGAAAAAAAATTCTTAACTCCACGTGACGTCATTGTGACGTCATTACGCCACGTATTGTGACCGAAAAGGCTTACCTCACCCGCTGGTTAGAGCACAACAAGTCTCACACTAAAACTGCAACAATCATCTTTTCAGCTGCTGCTTCCAACATGTAAATCCAGTATAGCTTCTTTTGGTAAGCAATATGTATTACTGTTTCAATGCTGTCGCTTGTTGGGAGAATCACTCATTGATTGTTCAATAGCCTTTACGTGGTAAATCTTTGTAAATAGTCTTTTGCGAGATTATGAAGTAGAGATGAACCTTACGGTTTACAATGATTATTGCAAATGCAATTGTACCTGAATTGCTTGATCATCTCGCATCGGCCGGGATTTAAACGCTATCCAAATGAATGTCGATCATCGACAATCCCTAGATTTGTTTCTCAATCTGCCCACATAGTACATTCCTTGGCATCTTAGGAGCACGGCCCCGGCGAAAAAAGCACATTTCAGAAGTAAACGCTTCTTGGCCACAGTACTTTCAGTGCTTACTCAACAGAAACTCTCGACCCTAGATCGACCTTATTTTTAAAAATTTTCCAGTCAAACTAAGATTTGTTAGTTAGTAAAAAAGCTTGATTATGCAAGTAGCGAAACAATAGTAAAGTACTTACTCGCAATTTCTTTTCCAAGAGTTTTTTTAGTGCACCCTAATTTGCAGTAGTAACTAGATATAGGCTAGCCGTAAAGGTGATCTCCAAATAGTCTTTGTAAGAGTCAGTAATAATAACAATAATAACACCAATAAGTATGGGAATCAAATTGTGACGAGTAAAATTAGAGAATATTTTCACTTGTGTTTTGTCCACAACCAAAAAATTATTTGAAATTCGATCAAGGCGAAATAATTTGTGCTTTGAGGGAATTCCTTAGTCACCAAACAAACCTTGGCAGGAATCGGAAAGCAAAGGCAAGCACCAAATCTCAAGTCGTATGCCTGAAGTCGGTACCTGCGCGGAACAATTATCTTCATAAACAAGGATCGTGTTAATAAGAAC
>BLFN01000640.1:1052443-1057443 GCA_014634225.1 Acropora yongei
CCTGGAGCCGTGGATCCCTGAAATTTCTGCTGTGGAGCTCCGAGCCCTACCATTTTACTGACTGGAGCGCGGAGCGCGGAGCCCGGGCTCAGCCAATTCGAGTTCCCAGATTGCATTGATTCTTGATTATTTCACCAACCCCAATGGTTGCTTATCGGAAGGCCAAGTCTGTAAAAGACTCTGTTGTAAGAGCAAGAATTCCTTCACTTTAATTTAACAACCAGGAGTTATATACGGTAAGGGTCGAGTGACAGCGTTACAACATCCTCTATTAACTATGATTGTACGGAGTGCGATAAAAATAACTTTATAGTAACCGGACGTTCCTTTAGCAGTTTTCTCTCAGGCATCAGTTACAACAAATTAAAAAAAAAACTTGACAGATCATTTTGAAGATACAAATAATAATTGATGAAGATAAATAATTGCATTAGTTCCCCAGTCCTTAATAGATTGCATTGTTCACTGTTCATCTGGTTCATGACCTTTCCTTCCTGACTTTCGGGTGTGCATTGTCTGGAGTGTCAAATTATGTTTATTATAGTTTGCAAAGAACCTTTTGTTCCCAACTCGTATTTTAGCTTTAAAATGTCTTTGACCATAGACTTTATTCAAAAATGGCGGACGCGCGGGGAAGTCTGGGTTCCAATATACATGGAAGCGAGATTTGGTAGGCCAAGCTTTGAAGTTTCGACAATGTTAGTGGGCTTGTCAATGGAAATAATAATTTACATGAACATCTTAGTCTCTCAAGGAAACTTCAAAGAAAAAGGAATTACTTTGCTCCGTGGGCCGGTAGCCCACGACTGATACTACCACTTCAAAAATGCTGACAAATTGCTGCGTTCCCCTCTATACGAAGAAGGACAAGCAAGATAAAGTTACCGGCGAGATGATTCATTGTTTTCGTTTTCTAGAAGATGAAAACACTTGAAAGCGTTGGCTTCACGCTATACGAAGAGATATTGGCCCACATTTTTCAAATAACGCACGGCACAAGAGTATGTTCCAGACATTTTAAGCCTGAAGTTTTATGAAGAACTCCTCAAAAGACAGAACTGAAGCCAGGGTTAGTTCCTTCTGCCTTTGAGTGGAAGCGAAGTTCACCCCGCAAACGACAACCTGCTACACCACGCTCAGAACCTGTGAAGCTTCCAAAACGGCCAAAAAATGTTAAAAAACAGTTGCTAAAGACAGGATCTACTGACCCCGAGTGCAGGAAGAACGAAAATGTGGAAAGTGTCAGCCAGGAACCGGCGGTGACAACTTCAACAATGCCCGACTTGGAAAAATTACCAGAAACCACGGACGTGGCAGCGTTTGCCGAGCCAGGGTGCTGTACTGAGCTTTCTGAGAATACTTATGACTGTCGGCAGAATTGTCATTTCATGGATTAATTTTATGTACCTTAAACTTGGCCAGATAAATATTTGGCCATCTAGAAAACTTGTGGATGAGACAATGCCGCAAGATTTTAAGACAAAGTATCCCAGTACAAGAGTGATAATAGATTGCACAGAATTGCGCTGTAAAATGCCCAGTAGTCTACTTTTAAACAGTGAGCTGTTTAGTTCTTATAAGAATAATCCTACTGTAAAGGCACTATTAGGAAATTCACCAAAAGGATTCTTTGCATTTATTGGGCAATTATATACTGGTAGCACATCTGACAGAGAAATGGTTGAGCGAAGTAACATCCTTAACCCCCCTTTTTCAGATAGAGACTCTGTAATGGCTGATAAAGGCTTTACCATTCAAGATGTTCTTCCTCTTGGAGTCACTTTGAATATTCCCCCTTTCTTGGGTATGTCATACCAGATGGTGGCTGAAGATATTGTTGCAACTCAAGAAATTGCCAGCTTGAGGATTCACATTGAAAGAGCCATCAATAAGGTCAAGAATTTCAAGATCTTTGATGGGGTGATCCCTTTGATTCAGTTAGGGGTTCTTAATCAGATGTGGCGTGTGTGTGTGTGTGCCATGTTATGCAATTTGCAAGATCCTATCATCAGTGCTTAAAATTTCAAACTCGCTTGGTGTGGATAAAAAGTCATAAAAGGCAATTTTTTATGGCCAACAAGAAATTATATATTTTTGGCAAACAGAACTATGGTATACCACATGTATATATACATTTGACAACAGATTATTTTCATTGGGTTAAATATTTAGTCTAAAGCAAAAAGTCATGAGGGATGAATGAAAGGTTTTTTCACCAAGCCTAAATAACAAAACGAATGTTGGAAAATTACTACTTTAACTCCACTAAAGCAACAACATACAATCACAAGCTAAAAGAAAACTCTCACAAAAGTCAAATGAAAAACTGAATTTATTATGATCGGAACCCGTCAGCAATTAGCTAAAGTCAATGATAACCAAATTACTCTTTGCGATCTGGCAATGAATTACTTTTAAATTTTCCTTTACGCAAGTCTTATGCTGCTAAGCGCCATGTTCTACAGATCGAATGAGAAACCGTTGCCATCACTCCAGTGCACGATAACAGAGGTTGGGGAAAAAACAAATTACACTGACACTACAGAAGGCATACTTTCCTGTTTACGATGGGGTCCGTTAAGGGATTACAGCGTGCGTTATGAATTGCCACAAGTGCCGTATTTAGAACATCAGTATCCAAACAAACAATCCTGAACTTTGCATGATCTGTTATGCAATCGACACCTATCAAAACAGAACATGAAAACACCGCAAAAGCTAACACTTCAACATCTCGCTGCTTAACGACCGAGCATTCAAAAAGGAATTGGGCAGGAAAATCAAACCTGATTCATCGAACTTTTGATTTAGCTTCTCAAGTTCTTGACAACAGAAACATTCGTCGTAGTAGGCATTGCTTCACAACCCCCGCAAATACACCATTGTGTCGAAGCGATTCGCGAACCAATTTCGTCGAGTTCACCGCATTCTTCCTCGTCTTCCCCTTGTGAGTCGCTCGGTTCTTCACCAGGAGGATATGTAGGCTCGAAAAGAAACGGTTGTACGCTCTTGGTAGCGATCAAGTGCGCAATAAATAGGTGAATAAACGCTCAGAAAATGTAAAGACATCTGTTGCCCTCTGTTGCGAAACAAACAAGCCTCCCCATATCATACGTCACAACTTACTGCCACAAGCCGCTGACAATAATTACTAGCCCACAGTGTATAAGCTCAAAAAGCGGGAAAAACTCAACTTTATCTAAAAAACTCAAATTATCTAAGAAAAGAAATGCAGCAGACACAAATAACCACCGAAACTTGATTTTACATATCTTAGACTTCTTAAAACTACAGTATTAAAAAAAGTATTGAATTTTGGCTTCAGTTCTCCTTTAAGCTAAGACTGTTACCTTCCAAAACGGTTTCTACTCTAGAGCCTCAAGGACATTTAATACGTACACTTCCAGAATACTTAAGGGACAATACCCAATCTATTAATGTTTTTAAAACTAATTTGAGGAAACATTACCTAGATCTAACTTTAACTGTGTATGATCCTGCACAAACTTTCTAAAGTGTCTGCATAAAATGTCATATGAGCAGACCACTAACTGCATTACTAATCAAAATCTGTCGTGAATTAACTGTTCTGAACCATATAATTATTAGATTTCTCTTTTTTTCTTTTTTCTTTTGGGTGTTTAGGAGTCTCGTTATTGGAACATTAGTTCTTTGAGATTTCTCCTGGGGAATTGTCCTTGGCGAAGTTTATAAATAAATAAATAAATAAATAAATAAAGTTATTATTCTTTTTATCATTGTTGTTTTCTCCTGAGCTCCTTTTAAATCTGGTTTAGTGTATTAGGCAGAAGAGTGATGATCAGGGAACTGACTTCTTTTTCTTATTACTAAATATATTTTCAATATCACTAATCAAATGAATTCATTATTGATGCTGTTTTATTGTTGATCCAGATTCCTTTTCATTTCACCTGTTTACATGAAAATCAATAAAGATTTTAATTAGTGTGAAAAGTTAATAAAATTATTGTACAATTTTTCAAGGGGGTGAAAATCTTATGAGGATCTTGAGGTGTTTTTGAGAAAATTCCAGTCCAAGTACCGTGTTCAGCAATTTTCAACAGATGGTACTTTTTAATGATGTGTTGATGTTAGTGTTAGGCATTTCAATGGACTATGTCAACATTGATAGTGTTTTGTAATTTTAAAAATATTACCATTGAAGGATAACCAGAAGCTTTGTTGATCTGACCACACACCAGGATGTTCGTACCCTACTGTTTCTTTTGTTAACAGTTAATGGCACACAAGTGCTGGGATAAGGGGCCTTAGGTTTACTTTCCTTTTCCTTATCTGAGAGGACTAGAGAGTCTAAATATTTGCATTCATGACATTACAAGTTTGCCACTTTTTTATCCTATTTTAAAGAGAAATTAGCCTAACCAGAGGCCTGTTTCTCGAATGACCCTGTAAGTTGCCCGAAAGGCATTCCTTGAAGCTATGATCCGCTTGCCGTGAAAAGTTGCTGTATGAGACAAAATAACCGCCAACTTTCAAAGCTTAAAACGTGCTTTATTGAAGAATATAAGAAGGGATTTATGTCACTCGAAGAGTTTCGGGACCTTCGAGAAACGGGCCTCAGGGGTCAAACCTGGGAACCCACCCCTCTCGAAAGCCCCCTCCAAACCCCCAACTCCCTTTCCTCCAAACCTCCCATGGCAGTTGTGAAGGAGATTTGTGCCCACAACCACTGCAAAGTTCATTCTCTATCACGCCCTCGTTTTTACTCTGCTATTAATTCATGTCTGATACTCAAATACCCGTGATAAAGTAGCTGAATATAGTATTGTTTGCTCTTTTTAATTACTAAATGCATTACTGTGATCTTCATTTCTGTCACAGCTCAAAAATGAACGAACGTCAAACTTAAGAGCAGAGTGCTGCAAGTTCTACAGTAACTCCACCAGCTGTGTCGTCAAGCACAGACCCTGAAGGCAACTGGTTGCCATTAACATCAGGTGGTCCCAGTTCTACAAGTA
>BLFN01000640.1:1074943-1077443 GCA_014634225.1 Acropora yongei
AACCTCTTGGACGGGAAAGGGTTAAAGGAATGTGTTCCAGCAAATGATTGTCTCGTAAATAGCGACAAGGTAGAGGGGCTCTTTGCTAAAAGGACAGGAGAAGCTAGTTCAACCTCTTTTATTACAGCCATTCCCATTATAATTTCTGTATCAAAATCATGATTTTGTAATGTTTCTCACATCAGTTAATTTATTTCCGCATGACTACTTGGAACTTTGCGTTTGAATTTCTATTACGGGTCAGTGAAACTTACGAATGAAACGATTCATTGTTGTGGCAACCATACCTTATTTAGAAAATAATTCTAATGGCATGAACCACTTTTCTGGTTGTCAATCTCGGCCTACAAAAGGACGCCAGTTCTAACATTTTTGCCATAACTAGATGAGAAGCGAAGAGGAACGATCAAATACAAAATGGACTGCACGGCAATCAGGGAAGCGATCAGTCCCAAAACTTTAAACAAGTTCACATTTGCACTAGCCATAATTCGGATCGTAGTCGGTGCCACACTGTGTACAGTATTCGCAGAGCTGGAAATCAGTGAATCCAGGTACGATATGTGTGATTTCATCCATGGAAAGTGCGATGATGAATACCGGATGCAAAATCATAAACTTGGCATTCCTCCTTATCTCTTTGTCATAGTAAATGTGTTGCCGCTTCCAATTGTGACAATCAACTACTCTCAATACGCCAGGTCAACTGTTAATGAACTCGAAGGTAACCCTCAAGATTCGCGAAGACAGCCCAGGAATCAAAGACGAACCCTTTTCATGGCATACCTTGTCAACTCATTCTTAGCATTGTCTTGGAAATAACTTTCATCGTTTTGCTGCAAACGCAACTATTTTATCCTAGGAACTTTCCGTCTGACTTTTCTTGTTCTAACGAAAATCCGTCGCTGAACCGAACGCAATTCAACTGTTACAATAAACGAGCGGGTCATAGAAATGTCTGCATCAAAGTTGTGACAGCAGCGAATGGAATTTTCGCATTTCTTGCTTTCCTGGAGATTCTTTGGATCTTGTTGCGAGTAAGTCATCGAAAAGAATTCACGGAAAATTGGCGGTTTTCTGCTGATCATTTGAAATCAAACTCAGACGAACAGCGGCAAGGACAACCACACGGGATTCCTTTAGTGGAATCACACCAAGGAGCTGTCAACATCCCGCATGAACCGAGGAACGTTGAAAAAACAAACTCGGAAACATTTTCGTACTGGTCCCTATTTCCTTATTATACATGTATTTCTTAATTGTTAATATATTCGGCCTATTGTTTTCTGAAACAATGGCTATACCTAAGAGTACCAAATGTATTAATCAATAACTTGTACTTTCGTGATTGATAAAAAAGATATTCTATTATTTCAACCTTTTCCCCCGCCCTTTTTCTGGCTTTTCACTCATTATATACCAGACTTCTTCTCTTCCCCCTGTTTATTGCTGAAGCTCCTCCCCAATCTCTTTTCCCTTCTATTTCTTGTAATTACAGGTTCGACTCAAACTCTAACCCTTTCTCAACTCTTAATCTCCAGCGTTTGAACTTCATTACTGAGCTAACAGGCTAACTTGATTGGTTCAGGCATTGTTTTCAATATTTATATTACGTTGACCTTCCTTATAAAGGAGGCTAGCGAGGATGTTAAACACAAAAGAAAAGTAAATAAGTTATTCATGAAATCGGTCTATTTGTGCCCGAAAATTTTTTAATCTTTGCAGGAATAAATGAGTTAAAATTATCTCACCATATTAGTGTACACTAAAGCAACTATACACCTCAGTATCGGTGGCTCGAGGTGGATATTTACCACTAGCCACCTCTACTTCGGTGAATACTTGTTATATTTATTTCACAATTATTCCCCGAGCCCGAACGGGCTCGGAGTCAATAGCCCATGAGGCCGAAGGCAGAAGACCGAATGGGCTATTGACTCAGAGTCATGAGAGCGAGAGGAATAATTGTTTAAGTAAAATCCAACTAGTGGGTAAATAAATATCTAGACAAAACATCTTATAACCCTATAGTATATAGGAAGCCAATGAAGATCAATCAACACAATGAGATGCGATCAAACTTCCTTGTAAAAGTGACAACTCGAGCATCAGAATTCTGAACGTGCTGTAGCCTGTCAACAAGATATTTAGGGATCCCATAAAGAAGAGCATAACAGTAATCAAGTCTGGAAGAAATGAAAGCATGAACAATAATATGAGCGGCATTAGTAGTAAGATATTTCCTAATAGAAGACAGATTTCTTAAGTGAAAGTAAGACGACTTGCAAGTCTTGCTGACTTGAAGTTCCCCATGCAGTCATGCATTCATCGAAAACTACATCAAGTTTAACAGCAGAAATACAAGGGAGAATAGTTTCAGCACAAACTACGATCTCATCTATTCGTTTTGGTCGAGTCTTTCCAATAGATCATCCATTGCCATTAGGAGATCGTTCTTCACCTTAAGTAGTGCGGTCTCAGTTCCTTGATGGCATTAATG
>BLFN01000640.1:1092959-1095459 GCA_014634225.1 Acropora yongei
TTTGGCATATGTCTGGATATTCATGATTTTTTTCATGCAACTTCTGTATGCTTGATTGAATTCGTAAGCATAATAAATTTAGTATTTAGGTTTTTGTTCAGCACGGCGAGTTTGCCCAACATCCGTTCAACGATTCCATCATAACAGATGTTACATTTCAAAGTCATTTCTTTGTTACCTTTAAAAAATAAAATGTATAATTTGTGTCCCTGTTTCTGCTGTTCTTTTTTACCTATGCATTTTTGGGAGGAAGATGGGGTTAGGGAATTTACAATCTTTCGACCAACAATAATGCTCCTGGGGTGAGAAATGTGCACTTTTTTGATCCAGGATGACTTCCCTGGGGCCGGGTATTTGCACAGAAAAACTGATCTGAGTTCAAGTCCCTCGCCTATGCTCGGCCTCCCCCACAGTAGCTTAACGTTGATAGGTCCCTTACGTCAACATAAAACAAAGTCACGTCATGTTACGGGGGAACAAACTCAACCACGGCAAAAAACCCAAACCCACGGCAAAATAAACTAAACGCACGGCAAACAGCCAAACCCACAGTAAAACAAACTCAACTCGCGGCAAAATAAGCTATCTCTAAAATAAAGAACGGGGAATCTTTAAGACGGAATCTTTAAAATAGGAAAAAATCCTTAAAAACGGAAACGTCTTTTGTTGTAATGAACCAAAGTGTACGTTACATTACATCACAAATCAGCTTTATTGACGACTTTTTTAAAAACAAAAATCTGTATGACAATGTTAATTAACACTGCCACCTTTTAAAACCTATACAGCTACGGATGAGTAAGGACGCTAAAGTATGGCTCGGTTGAGTAAGGACCCTAAATTACTCGTAGGGATCAGTAAAGACGCTGAAGTACGGCTAGGGATGAGTAAGGACGCTAAAGTACGGCTAGGGATGAGTAAGGGCGCTTAAGCCTGAGTATGGCTAAGGATGATTAAGGACGCTAAAGTACTGCTAGGGATGATTAAAGACGCTAAAATACGACTAGGGATGAGTAAGGACGCTAAAGTAAGGCTATGGGTGAGTAATTACGCTTAAGTATGGCTAGGGATGCGTAAGGACGCTAAAATATTGATAGGGATCACTAAAGATGCTGAAGTACGGCTAGGGATGAGTAAGGAGGCTAAAGTATGGCTAGGGATGGGTAAGGGCGCTAGAGTAAGGCTAGAGACGAGTGTAATGATATGTGCCCCTTAAGGGCCTTCCCGAATATTATGTTTTCATGTTCAACTAGCACTGAATAAATTAACACAGTCTTGACGACAACTTTCGTGTTCTAGTACTTTTATTACAAGGTGTCAGAACTGGCTCAACATGGATCACATGAAACCCCTCAAACCTCGCATTCTGGACGAAAATGCAGCAGAAAGATGGAAAAAACGGAGACAACGATGGGATCTCTACTCAAAAGCGAAAGGAGCCGTAGAAAAGACGAAGAAACAGAGTGTGCAATTTTCTTACTCATGACTGGTGAAGATGCCCTCGAAATATACGACACCTTCATATTTACCGATGAAGAAAAAATCAACGTACTCATCGGAAAATTTGAGGAGCACTGCTCTCCCAAGAAAAATAGCACATACGAGTGGTACAAATTCAACACGTGTTCGCAAAACGGCCGACTTCTCAATGTCTTCCTTGTCGACCTACGAAGTAGACCAAAAACGTGCGAGTTTGGAGAGCTTTAAAACAGTCTAATCAGAGATCGAATAGTGTGTATGTGGCAACAAGGCCGCACGAGAACGACTCCTACAAGACAACGCGTTCTCATTTGATAAAGCCACTGACTGGGTCAACAGCCTGGTCATAATAGAGAAAAAAGATAGATAACTGCGATTATGCCTAGATCGCAAATATTTGAAGGTAGCCATCAAAACGGAATATCAAAACCCATCGACAGCTGAAGAAATCTCAAATAAGTTCAATGGTATGGACTTGTTCTCTGTTATTGATATGACAAGCTGCTACTGGCATAAGAAACTCGACGAAGAGTCATCCTACTTGTGCACATTTAACACTTCTTACGGCAGATACAAGTTCGACAGAATGCCTAAAAGCGGACTTGTTTATCGTCCCACGTGTTCACGCTGCTCTGCTTGCTATGTTGGCGAAACCAGCTGACATCTCAAGTTTCGCGTCAAGGAGCATAACCAGAGAGCAGACCCAATGAAGTCCCATCTGTCGCAGTGCAGCACCACCAGCACTGGAGAGAACGTGGACATACTCAAAACGTCATCACGCGGATAGTACTACTTATTGACACTTGAAGCCCTTCACATCAGAGAGCTAAAACCCCAGATTAACACCAAGGATGAGTACAAGATGAGTACAAGAGCAGGGAACTCATGATTAACCTAATCAACACCTTAGTCTACTTGGTATGATCGCTAATCAACACCTTAGTTTGCTTGGCCATAGTTAGTAGAGGGGACTGTTTAGGAAACCCGGCAAACTTCAAAGGGACTTTCTATTTGAAGTGAT
>BLFN01000640.1:1122959-1127959 GCA_014634225.1 Acropora yongei
ACGTAGATTCCGCTATGACCAAATTTTCGTCTCTTTGGATATAATTTTATAACCCTCATTTTCCTTTTAGCTGGTACGCAGTAGAATTAATATAAGCATAAGAGCATTTTGTGACAAATCAGTTAGGACATTAAAAGAATCGGAATATCTTAACTTTGCGTTCGTCTGTTTCTGTAACTTAAAGTGGGGAGATGGTTGGCAAAAGAATCGCAAAAGCGACTTGACCGATCGCCCGTCTTGCTGACACGAACGTTCGGGGAATTCTTCCGACCCGTGCGCATGTGTTTAACATGAAGTGACGCGTCCAACATATTTGATAAATCACGTGACCAAAAAGAAAGTGCCTAAAAACTCATCGAGTTAACTATGTTTTTCCCAAATTTTTAACGCAACAGTATGAGAACTTTCTTAAACAGAGTCTGTACAAAGGATTTTGAAAGAATTTTTTCCCCCAAAATTATGACGTCATAAGGCCCTTATGTAATACACTTTTCAAAATATCATTTCCATTTTTTGTCCAAATAGAAATTACATGCCACAGTTAAAGAAAAATGATGGGTCCGTTTCCATCGGGTGAAAAAAATGACCTCTTCCTTTTGTATCCTGTGAGACTTATCCTGTTTGTCACTGAAAGGCACAGCAGAGGACTGGGCCTAGTTGTGCATAAGCCTTCTGATTGAAGTGATGTCAGATTGCCATTGAAAAAGTTTTTTCATAGAACCATCCATGCAACCTTTTTGTAAGGCTCTTTGACTAAAAAGCGTCCTTAGCAACCATTGTGTTTTTTCTGTTAAGGGCCACCCCTCCCGCACCCCCTTTAAAGAGCATAAACTTCTTAGTTCCCTTTTTGCGGGAACTGGACGTAAATGACCCAACTGGTGTATGACTTGGAGGTTTGCAGCAAGCGACAGTGGACAATCTTCCTGTCGGTGTTCGTTGGATCAGTTGATCTGATCGGCGTAAATAAAAGTTGAGAATAAATATTTGAACAAGAGCCGATACAACGTACATTTGATTTATTTAGTGGTGTGCGGCTGGCAAAATCTCACAAAATGAATTCTGTTTGTTATTCAAATCTATGTATAATTTGGGAAAGAGTGAATTTCGAAATATGGGTTATGTTGCTTTCTGTTTAAATCTTACAAAACCAAACCAAAGGGGTAAAGAAAGAATTTCCCGACGTGGGGTATACACTCTTTACTTTGTATAAGACTCTATTTTATAACTTTATGAGGCTGAAATTTCCGAAATTTAAAGAATATTTTAAGAACGAGGCTGTGCATGGTTTGGAAAATAATATAATTTTGTAAGGTGAGGATGTGTAAATGCAATACAATTATACGATTTAATTAAACCGTATAAAATTCTTTCTTTTTCTAACTAAAGGGCAAAAATAACCAAAACCAAGAAAACCACACTAGTACTGACTCGTAAAATCGATCTAATAAAATCTCTGCAAGAAGTTAGGTGTGTCACATAGGCTAAAATCCTTTTCTCAAATGCTGATCTCAATACGTTACAAGATATATTGAAGTATTCTTGGTTAATGACCAATAAGTCACTGTTAACACACAGAGAAGTAACTATGTTATTTGTTAAGGCGTGTCACAGAAAAATATTTACCCTCCGTGCCTTTGAATATAAGAATAAACAATGAAACAATTGAACATAAGATATATATATATATATATATATATATATATATATATATATATATATATATATATAGATAAACTAAATTTCTGTGTGTTTATTTATCAGTAAATCAACCCTGCTTGTTTTTAGTGTTACGACGGAACATCTCCGTTTTTTTTTCTCTTATTGAAACTGATGTAAATTTGGGGTAAGGAATAACTTTCCATACCTGGGGTATATTGCTTTAAGGGAAATTTCACCAAATCAACCCCGTTTTCTGTACTTATTGAAACTGATGTAAATTTGGGGTGGAGAATGACTTTCTAGATCCGAGGTATATTCATTTAAGGGAAATCGAACCAAATCAACTCCGTTTTTCAGTTTTCTCTTATTGAAACTGGTGTAAATTTGGGGTAATGAATAACTTTCAATACCTGGGGTGTATTGCTTTGAAGGAAATCTCACCAAATCAACCCCTCTTTTGTACTTATTGAAATTGATGTAAATTTGGGTTAGAGAATGACTCTCTAGATCAGAGGTATATTCATTTAAGGGAAATCTAACCCAATCAACCCCGTTTTTTTTTTGTCGTATTGAAATTGATGTAAATTTGGGGTCATGAATGACTTTCTATATCTGGGGTATATTGGATTAAAGGAAATCTCACCAAATTAACCCCGTTTTTTTTACTTGTTGAAACTGATGTAAATTTGGTTTAGAGAATGACTCTCTAGATCCGAGATATATTCATTTAAGGGAAATCTAACCCAATCAACCCCGATTTTTTTTTGTCGCATTGAAATTGCATTAAAGTGCCACTATGATCAAATTCTCGATATCCACTTTTTTATATTTTCGGACACAATAGGTCTTTCCTACACTTCTTGCCAAATTTAAATCTGTTACGAGCGTTAGAACTCGCGGTGTTTGGACCTTTATTTCTGAGAATTTACGGCCGCCATTAATTTTCCTTGTTCCAAGTCTTAGCTGAGATTTGGAGAAAATGACGTCAGATTCTCAAAAATACCACACGGGCTGAAATTATAATAACAATTAGCACAGCAATTCGCATAAAGAATAACAAACACTTTGGGACATATCTTCGTGCAATTTTCTTCATTAATTGTTGTTATAAGTTCAAACCGTGTGGTATTTTTGAGAATATGACGTCATTTTCTCCAATTCTCAATCAAGACTTGGAACAAGGAAAATTAATGGCGGCCGTAAACTGTCGGAAATAAAGGTCCAAAAAACATGAGTTTTAATGTTCGTGATAGACTGAAATTTGCCAAGATAACTAGGAAAGACCTTTTGTGTTGGAAAATGTAAAAAAATGGTTATCGAGAATTTGATCATAGTGGCACTTTAAAGGAAATCTCACCAAATTAACCCCGTTTTTTCCGCCTATTGAAATTGATGTAAATTTAGGGCAATGAATGACTTTCCAGATCTGGGGTATATATATTGCTCTAAGGGAAATCTCAGCAAGTCAACCCCGATTTAGTCTTTTTGAAAATGAAGTAAATTGGGGTCAAAGAGTGACTTTCCAGATCTGGGGCACATTCCTTTACAGGAAATCTCACAAAAACAATTAACTCCGTTTTGTTACCCTTAATCAAATTTACCGGGCTATGGATAAGGAATTGATTTCTAGATATCAGGCATATTGCTTTACGTGCAAATCTCTCAAGATCAACCGCGTTTTTCACTCTTAAACAATTTTACGGGGTGTTGAGTGAATGTCTAGAACTGGTATTACCTTTTTTCCTTTGAATAATCTCAGACAAACAGGCTTTTACTTTTAACAAGTTTATGTCAAATTGGGAGAAAACAACGAAGTTCTAGGGTATACATCTCACAAAAACCAACTCTTACTCGTAATCTACTTTACGCAATTTGTGGGTAAAGATTCAAGTGCTAGATATGGCCTATATTCTTGGTTTGCACCAACGTGACACGGCGGCCCCGTTGGGTGGCAATACAGTGCAATTTTGTGTAATGACAAAGTTTAGTTCCTAGTGGAGAGACCGGTTATAGAGCTTGTCATCCAACATGGCCACCAGGACGTCACATGCAAACTAGCGGCGTTCTTGGTTTGCACACACTTGAAACGGCAGCCACGTTGGATGGCAACACAATACAACTTCTTTTTCCACAACTTGAATAATAATAAAGTTTAGAGCACAAGGGGAGAAATTGTATTGTTCTTGCCATCCATCATGGCAGCCGTTACGTCCGATTGATTAATTTCTAGAAAAATCCCACAAAGTCATTACCCTTTGTACCGTTTGATTTTCTGTCTCGGTACAAAACAGGATTAACATACGACTACACAACAAATACGATAGCTTTGCTGATGCAAATTTATTATTTAGTAGAAAGCCACCTATACGAACCAGGAATCTAGGTTATTATTTAAATGGTACTTAACCGGGTTACACTATTGGGTTCTTAAACAGGTTCTTACTTTTCAAAAGAAAAAAAGGTTTGGCACAGATGGGCATGCCTGTGTATGGTAGACATAATGCTTTTTATAAAAGGTCTTCAGTATAAACTTGTTCACACAGTTTATGCTCTTGTATGTCAAGCTATGAAATCGGAATAGACTGAACAAAAACAACACAATATCAAAATCATTTTTGTTTTGGATTCATTTTCTTTTAAAGTGATAGCGCTTATTTTAAGAAGTTGTGAATTAGAGCGTTTGATCGAGTTCCTCAAAATAAGAACCAGTTTCAGATTCTGGGCTAAAATAGGTTCTTACGTGAATGGGATCTAAATGGGCAATCCTAGCCTGCCTTAAAAATCTCGGTTCTTATACGCGGGTTTTTACTGTTTGCGTGAAAAAGATTGTTGCGACATAGATTCCTCTTGGTGATGAAACATGAACATGCGTGACGTAAATTATTTAAACTATAAACAGGTTAGTTTTTTTTGTTTTTTTCCCGCGAATGCTATTGCTCAAATAAACGTGCATCGCAGAAAAAAAACTAATGGCATGATATTACCAACAAGGATAGGTAATTGTGCCAATTAGTACATAGCAAGGAAATGCTAAAACTCATTCATTTACTTGATTTCTATCCAACGAAAATATATGACTTAAAAACCTTAATGCTTGACATGTCTTTGTCTTAGAAGGGATACAACGAAATTTGAGTTCATCTGTAACAAAGGCAGGCCCAACATACATTTTTGCACTGACTACTGTTAAAATATAGTTTTAATCATTACCTCAGGCCACAGTTGTTCAAAGGTTGGATAGTGCAACCCACTGGAGGAATCACTAACCAGCATATAACCCAGTTGGTTTTGATATTTGTTATCCGCTGGATAGTGATTTATCCAGTAGATAGTACAAGCTA
>BLFN01000640.1:1141692-1144192 GCA_014634225.1 Acropora yongei
CCCCCCCCCCCCCCCCTCCCTATGAAGGCATAATTATTTCGTTATGTTCGAAACTTCCCTCTTGGGATTTGAAATTTTGAGTTCTGGAGTGGTGTTGGAAACAGTAATTTGGCTAACAAGAAGGTGTTGGAATCTCTGTATTTGCAAAAGAAGGAGTATTGGAGTATTGTACAGTAGCATATAAAACTGCCAAGACAGTATGAGTTTGAAATGAGAATTTCAGTAACTAATTGATGTGTTGGAATCTGAATTGGTGCACAAGGATGTGGTGTCAGAATCTGAATTGGAAAATAAAGGGCTGTCGGAATCGTGCCTTCCATATGGGGGATGTGGATGAAAAATGGAATGTCCCAGAAGTAAGGTGTACCACAAGTCTAGAACATACCTTCGTCAGAATCATTGCTGTTAGCTTCATTCATACTTTGATTTCCTTGCTTATAAATCATTTTGCCTTCCAATCATTTTCATGCATTTGCCGCGTTACTAGGGAGGAGTGCGGGTTCATTTCTTAAACATCGATTGCAAGCCTCATCAGAGCCTCGTATCATCAGAGAGGCCTGTGTGACATTTCCAACGTCAACTACATCAACATCACATTGCCCAGCAAGTTGAAACTTTTTACTTTGCACTGTGAACCAATCAAAGTATTTCGGGAAGTCAGTGACATACTTATAATCCTATCTTCATTTCCATTTCCTTGCCCCATCTAGGGTTCTGGTGCAGCCCTTTTTTAGTCTTATTTATTTCTTGATTCAGTTGCTGTCATTGTTTAAGCCATCATGCGATGAACTATAAGCATTGAGTAGTGTTGTACTGTACAGCGATATTTTGTGCTCATTTAAGTGTTCACCCTTTTGCTCCTTGTCTTTCTTTTTGACTGTTAGTCATTCATGTTGGCTATTGTAGGTTATTGTAGCTCATTCCTTGTTTAAGTAAGTACACTTGAATTCTATTGTATTGACAAAGATATCATGGGATTCACAAAGGGCAAATGCATACATGTTGTTGGTGAGAACTTGGGTTTCATTCAAACGTTTTTGAAAGCAGACTGACTTTTATTTTCCTTTGTCTTAGACTACTTATAATATGAAACAAAGGGTGTAAAAAAATCTAACTGGTTTGAAAATTCCATAGCTAAACAGGTTTTTTTACCGTACAACATGTAAACATTTGCCTCCTTGACATCCTAAAAATTTTTTATGCTGAAAGTTACTGACAAGTATAGAGTACTTTGGCTTATTGACTGTGACTTGATTGTCATTTTGTGCCCTGGACGATAAAAAAAAAAAGAAGAAGTGCTCTGGCACTTTCAGGAAGTCTTGGAATACAGAATAATATCCAGTACAAGTTAGCATGGCTTTTGAAAGGAATAGAAATTCACACCCTACTTGTTAGTTTATTGCTTTCAATTCAAAAGTAGATTTGTTAATAATTTTCCCAGTGGAATGCAACACTACTAATATTATATATTTTTTTGCCTCCAGAGTTAAACCCTGTCTGAAAGATGAAACATTTCCATCTAACTACATGCTGAAAGTTTGTTTGATTGCGTTTCAAGCAAATCTTGTTCAAATGCTATAGTGTTTCCAACCAATCATTTGATCTTTTTCTGTGTTGCAACTAGCCATGGTTTTTCCAACAAACGGTGTCAAAAAATCATGCCAGCATATCAAAGTGTAATGCTTATCATATTACAGTGCTTCAGCTTTCCACTAAACAAGGTAAAGAGCAGAATGTTAGTTTATCTTTGGGCATTTAAACATGATGGTTGATAGGTTTTGCAGTCCAGGATAAATTAAAGGCAAAAAATTGAAAGGACATGCATGCAGGTGAATGTTGTGCTCTGTTAGAGGATTTAAGTTTGCAGAATCATGTGAATTAAAATAAGATCCGATTCTCAAACAGTTTGGGTAAAACATGGTACATGTTATAGTTGTAATTTTAAACAAGTCATCGTGATAAATTTGCACGTACACTAATAATAGTTATTAGCAACCTGAGGAAACAAGAACATAAATTCAAAAAGGAATGTTAAAAAAAAAAAAAAAGGTTATTGAGAGAGAGACTTACATTCTCTACATTTGTGTTTCACCTTTCAGAATATGTCTCGTTTAAGTGTTGTTCTTTATTAGGAACATGTAGATGTGACATTGATGATTTCTTATGTTGAAGGTCTGTTCCATGCTGCCTAGAGTTTTGCCATTTCTCGGTTTCCAACGGTCTGAAATCAGTCTTTTCATTACCTTGTAGCATGGCGTAGAGTCAAACCTTATTTGGCAGAATAATATCCATCCCTGATGATGTTCTCTGCCTGAAAGGGAGTTAGTATGGTTGGTTCTTGTGGAATCATAGAGCATCATTGAGCTGAGTCCTTCAGCATGCATGCAAAGCCTAAAATCTGTCCTTTCCAGCACAGCAAACAGTGTGCTTTGTTACACATCAAAAAGTGTGGCAAAACACATCTTTCTGCAGAACACATCTGAAAGTGTTTCAAATTTAG
>BLFN01000640.1:1164192-1166692 GCA_014634225.1 Acropora yongei
TTGCAAAATGTAAAAAAATTTGCCTAGTGCGTACAGGCCCATAGTCTGCCAAAGGACAACTGACGTGGAATTTTTATTTTTGAGGTTCTGACGATAATGCAAGCCTGCAGCAATAAATCTTTCATTCCTTGCCTTTGCATGAAAGCCATTGGTGCCAAGCAAGCAAGAGTGCACTTTGCCCACTTTTTGCAACGTGACTAACATGGAATAAACACTTTACCTAACGCAAAGTTCTATTTTAATGTGACTTTTTCGTTAGAGTAGCTGTTGTAGCACACAACAACATGCTCTGAATGCAACACTTGTGTCTGCCACTGTCACTATCATTGGAGTTTAAACAAGAGGAAATGTGTGAGCCATGGACAGGAACTCAAAGTGATGTCACAGCTTAAAGTAATCGTTGAATAGTTGATTGATTATACTTTCTGTGAGCCTTAATAATTTACTGGTACGTGCTACACGAGTGGTGGTCCCTCTTGAGTTATACTGTTTGATATGTCTACGATAGGTGGTCCTCCTTGAGTGTATCACGTCTAGTAATATTTCGCTTAGATGAAAAGTCCAATTGATGGACCAAGCGGGTGTACCACCTTGTTATAAACATGTGTGCGAAAGTAGTAGTTAGTAGAGTTAGGTGTTAAGAGTAGAGTTAGGAGCGAGAATTGATGTAAGTGGAGACAAAATCCAAATACAAGTGATATCAGTAGTACCACAGTGCCATTGCGTTGCTTTTGACGTAAATCAGAGTCTCAGTACCTTTCGCAAGGTGAGCCGCTCTACATAATGTAAGAGTTCACAAACTCCCATTCAGACTGGGTTTTTGTCATCCATATTGAAACTGCCAGAATGTTGTAAGCCTATTGATTGACATAAGACATGTTAAGTTGTGATGTAACGGAAACATGGGGACTAGGTTGAGTTGTTGTTGAATAAAAACCTTACAAATGTATTTACATCAAATCTAGAATTTAGATCATGCCAGCAATAATTTTTTTTGTGAAGTATCTTTGAAAATTTCACTTGTTTACTGGACCATCAACTATATAATTCCATTGCTCTGAAATGTTGTAAATCTTGTGATGTTTCTTTTTTCTTTTGTCCCTGAGAACAGCAAAATGTTTCAGTAAGATGCAGAGTCTCATCTAATACCGGTAGATCATGCATTTTGCTTTGCATTAAGGTCTGGCATATTAGCCAACTCAAAATTGTGATGTTTTATTGAAACATTGATGATGAAACTTCTCCAACCTTTACTTGTAAGAATGGAAGGGTTCTTAGAGCCAGCTCATTCATGTGATGGATGTATTACCTAATTTTCAGAATACAGATTATTATTTTAATTGTCAAGGGCTTTATAAAGTCAACCTATGTAATCAACTGCTGAAGATAAACTGTGATGAATGTGAGAGTCAAAGTTTTGGATATGTTTTTAGGGCTGTTGTGTTTTGCTAGCAGCCAGTTAGTGTTTCAGTGGGCTACTACAAAGGTAATACCCACCCACTTAGAGTAAAACAATGACTGAAACACTGTAGCCACATTTGAAAATAGGGGACTGCTTTCCTTATGTGGCTGAGCAAGTTTCCAGTGTGGATGCCGCGATAATCTGCTTTGTGCAGTTGACAGCATGTCAAATGAAATGGTCTTGGAAGTCTAAAGATTTTTTCTCCTTGATCGACTTTGCAAATTTCAGAATTTCGAAAATTGTAATTTCATTCGATTAATTTGTTATTAGACTTCACAAACGTAATAATAATTATTTAACCATTCTTTGCATGTATATATTTGAGCTTCATTAAAGTCAATTTTTAATTTAAGCAAAGGGTGAGAATAAGCAAGTGAAATTGCTTCGACTTCCGTTCAAGGGTCACTCCATTTCCATCTACAGTCCACAACTTCACTCCACAACATTTTACTCATTATGAAAAACAGTAATATTTCGTTTCTTCCTCTTTATTTCTTTAGAGACATTTAATACTTCAATGCATTCTTTTTTTCTATTTTTTGAAGCATTTTGAGCACATTGGTTGTTCTTGATGGCCTCCAACGTGTGCCTTCCTCAAGAACATGATCCAATTCATGGCTCCAGCAGACTCCAAGTCACCATTTTGGCTTCTGAGTGGGGGTCCAGTAATGGAGGGCTCTCCACCTTAAACAGAGAGTTGGGCATTCAATTACCCAAGTTCTTCTTACTCAACCCCTTCTTGCGTTGAAGTTACGTTCTTTTTGCTTAAATGCTCTTACGAGGACAAGAAAGCAGCTGCTAGCTATAGAATTTCCATTCATAAGGCAGAGAGACGACCTGGTTACCGTGATGAACTGGATTGGCTTAGCTTTCCACCAGAGAATTTGAGGATAGATGTGGTTGTTGGTCATGGGGTGAAACTTGGTTACCAGGCCCAAGTTATCCGCAATTCTCACAAATGCAAGTGGGTTCAAATTGTTCATACCGACCCAGAGGAACTTGGCATGTTTAAATGTTATGAGAATCCAACCTCAACAG
>BLFN01000640.1:1189192-1191692 GCA_014634225.1 Acropora yongei
CGGTTTGCTGGTATATCGGAGGATGATGCCCAAGGCTGAAAGATTGTCCGAAAATGAACAGTAGACCGAGAAGCGAAGCTTCGAGGGCAACTGTGAAACTTTGACAGTTGCCTTCGAAGCTTCGCTTCTCGGCCAACTATTCATTTTTTTGTCAATCTTTCAGCCTTGCGCATTATCCTCTGATATACCAGGCGGCAGAAGGGGTCTATTTACTAAGTATATCTCTATACATGTAATAATAATTGTTCCGTAGAGCAGTTTTTGATTACGCGACTGCGTTTGCTACGCTTAGTGATGGTCTTAAAATCTGGCGCCAGTTTTTCAACCAATGTGAAGCAAAATTAAAACCAATCGCATCTAAAAGGCACCATTTTTCCCGCTGTTTGAGCAAGTTACAGCCTAATAGCTAGGAATTCTGATTTGCTCACTGCACTGTTTACCCCTGTTTGATTGGTTGGAGTAATTACTAAGTTATTGTTTTTTCGGCTGTCATTTGAAAACCGCTCTAATGAATAGTGGTGGATATTTGCCGAGCCTCGAAGCAGCAAGGTAAATGTTCTCCACTATTCACCGTATATACTACACAAGTTGAATAAATACCGCCAAAAATTACTATATCTGCAACAATTAACAGAACACCGCTTGATGAGGTTCGCTTGATGTTCAATCACCTCCGAACTAGCCAATCAGCTCGCGCCAAAAGTACTATTTACTTGTGTGGGAAATGGTAATAGCTCATACTGTGGCATGAATATGAGAAAAACGAAGGAGACGTAACCAAGTCGTAATTTTGTCTTTCCTCACTATGGAAAGGGAAATTTGTCTAAAAGCATTACACATCTTTTTTGTGTCACAGCATGAACTGCGAGGTTGTAATGTTTGGCAAATTTTGTGTTTGACGTACAATCGTATGACCTTGAGATCATCACCACGGAAACGAATACGAATATATTTTTATGTCGGCGGGTCTTGTCGGTCATTTCCGATCGTCCCGGAAAGGAAACAAAATTGCTTCTTTGCCTTTAAACGACAAGGCCTGTTTCTATAAACTACTCAATCAGTTAGTTTAATGGGGTTTCCAAGCCATTGGCAGGGCAAATGACAACACTGTTCTTTTTTAATTTAAAAGTACTGCGACTGAACAAGTTGTATGCTGTAAACATCGCGTGCCGAAGAGAATCACACGTTATAATTTGACGTTCTCATCTTTTCACAGTTTCCAGACCCAGTTCAGTTTTTTAAAACTAAACTGGGTCTGGAAACTGTGAAAATTTAAAAATGTTGAAAGCAGTAAAATAAGCATGACAAATCTTCGCTGCGAAATGGAAAGAGCTTTCCAAGGTTGCCCAGAGAGCCGGTTTTGGAGGCAACAAACACCAGTGGCAACAATACGCTGATAAGTTCGAACCCCTCCTATGAACATAAATTTGTCACCAAGACACGTGACCAGCTTGAACCAGGGTCTCTCTTTGGGGTTCGGGAGATGAAAGACCCTGGGAACGAGGTTGGCGAAAGGATTGCTTTTGACAGGGATTTGTGCTATTCCTCGAAAGTGAGAAGTACAGTATATCTTTAGTTTCGTTTTCATGAAGAAGGTTGCTCAACCACGGGAGACCAGTTTTTTTCAACGTTCGATCGATTGCTGATCTTGTTCTCATCAAGGAACAACACCGCAGTGAGTATGACTTTGTTCTCCTAAATGTGAACATACAGCAAAACGTTCTCAATAATATTATAGGTATTTTTGTTCAGTTCAGTTTCAAAGTGAAGACGACTCTTGTGAAGAAAGGGAAAGCGCTCATTTTCATAATTTAGTCCAAGGCACCCTATGCTAAACATAACGGTACACCAAAGCCGAAAATTAGCTGTGAGAAATCCCTCGAAATCAATATATCTCGGTCATGGAAATGTGTGTCGTATTCATCGGAATTCACAGCCATACAGTAAAGCTTAGAAAGCAAAAATGTTATGGTTAGCGGTATCAAATGCCTTTGAGAGATCTAGAAAAATACCACTTGTGATTTGCTTATTATCAGTGCCCTGTTTAGTTGAGAAACCCTTTCTAAATCCAAATTGATATTATTTTGAGGAAAGCATACACTTG
Source organism: Acropora yongei (assembly GCA_014634225.1). NCBI lineage: Eukaryota > Metazoa > Cnidaria > Anthozoa > Scleractinia > Acroporidae > Acropora > Acropora yongei. The sequence goes on from BLFN01000640.1 coordinate 1,191,297, forward strand.
ATCATAAATTAGACGATCTAGAACTTTGGCAAACTGAAGTAATTATAGGTCTATAGTTCCCTGTGGCAGTGACGTTAACACTCTCATATATTGGCTTAGCTTGGTAAATCTAAAAAGCATCTGATACTATGACGGTTGCTATAGACTCGTTGTATATATGCTAGGGGCTTTGATTGTGGCTCAGCAGCAATTTTGATAGGCTTATTTGCAATTATTATATCTAATGATACCTTCTGTACATCCAGGCTGGAGAATAGACTTCTCACTTGAGCTTGTAACAAAACTAGACAAAGGGGTCTTTTTAATAAACTGTATTGGGTTTTCACTATTTTGTGGTATATTGCTTTTCCATTGTGGGCCAGTCATAAAATTCTGGTTAAATTGCTCATTGATAAG
>BLFN01000640.1:1198936-1201436 GCA_014634225.1 Acropora yongei
TTGCATTCATATACAGTTTGTAGAAGAAGAGCTATTTATTCATACACTGTTATGTTTTCACTTTTTTTTTTTCTTGTTGTTGTCTTTTTCTTCTTTTCTTCCACAATAATTATTGTTCTGCGTTGAAGTTAGACATTATCATTATTACCAGAAATCGTATAACTCAGTCTGTTTTTGATTATGATTCTTGATATAGCAATAATTATTATTACTATTCGATCTAAAAGACAAGGAAGACACACTCAACGGCTAATTCACTAACATGGCAGTAAGATGCCGTAAAAAAGTGTCTAAGCTGCATCTTTTTGCTGAAATATTGGGCTCAAAATTGTAGGTGTGGCTTATATACGGCACCATTTGTCCATGGGGTTGTTGAACTCTCGTTTAGGGACAAGTTTTTCTCCAATCGATACAGGTCTGTATACAGTCCAGACTTCCCTTTGAAAACTCCGCGTGATTACAAAGCAAAGGTTCTCCTGCGATTGAGCTGCGCTTGATTTTCGTTCAAACTTAAACTTTTCCACTTCGACTGTCGGCTTCAACAATGAAGACATCTGTTGTCAGTCGCAAGAATTCGAGAAATTGTTGAAAGATAATGCTTTCAAAAGGTATTTTAAGCATTCGATTTTGGCAAGTTTGCCACGAGTACCTGCAAACAATCAATGTTTATGCCAGCGTGATTTTTTCTACTTTTCTCAGAATCATGTTAGAAATTGGGGGGTGGGGCTCCTCTTTAAGTGCGGCTTATACATGAGTTTTTACGGTAATCCTAACAGAAATTCTCATAGACTAGTCTCTGATTCAATTGCTTTAAATCTCACTTATCTGTAGCATGTTGTCATGTACAGATTGGTTATCATGTCTTTCTTGCTATAGTCTTTCTGCTGGTTAGCGCACCGAAACTTTCCCTGATAAAACTGATTACACATACTGATGAATGGAACCAACAACAACTTAAGATATTTTACCCTTATATCATCGGAAAAAAAAATTAAATGTATAAAGGGAATTGGCCTCCTAAAATAAAACGTTAACGAATTAGGAGGCCACTTTGCATTAATAAATTACAAGAATAGATTCTAGAGAGACACATTCTTGACAGACGCACAACACACACATAAACACACGTTTACCAACAAAAGCAATGACTATATGTAGGGTTTAAGGCAGCGAATAAAACAACCAAAGCGGAGCTGTAGAAATCACTGTATTAACCTTTAGTATTGACTGTTTTAAACTGTGGTTAAATTTACCAAGAGAAGTCGACTTTACAATTTTCCCAAGATTATTCCGCACTTTTGGTCGTTGAAACCAATGGTAAAAGGTCTATAGTTATTCCTTGCTTGATGTGATGGATTTGCTGCAATTCTGGTAATGTAGCTATGAATATGTTCTAGTAGTGTAAGAAAGATATCAAAATAACAAGGCAATAAGTTGTTATGGAACTTAACATAAACAAAGCATTATGAAATGTAACAAGATCGGAGAGCTTAAGAATATCTATTGATTGCACCTCATCAATTAAAACTGATTCATTCAATTTAGAATAATCCCCTTTATACAGTTTTATGTTACGCATATCTCTACCCAAATAGCTTAGGAAAACAGTACAATTTAAATAATTGTCATTTCTATCATAAAATCGTACTTCCCCTGCATTTGAGAAACTTGACTGAAAACTAAAACCGTACTCCTGTTATTGTAATATTCATTAACGTGACCTTATCATTCTAAACCCTAGTTTCATAGAGCCCTATTACAGAGAAGGAAAACTTCATTTCAGATGGCATGTGAATTAGACTATCATAGTAGCTTTCAAACTTCCAATATTACAATAATTTAACACAGCAAAGGACTTAGGATGAGATATACATAAGGTAATATAATTCGAATGAAAATGGTGAGTGGTAAAATATTAAAAATTATGATCAAATTGACGTCACTTTTTTATGATCTGTCCTCTTCCTGGTGATATGTTGCTCATAACATTGTCAGCCAGAGGCTTACTGATTAAAATGATAATTTTGAGGATGCGCAGCATAAAACAAAATGTAATTTCCTGAAGTACTGTTTTGATCATGTTGGAGAAAGAAAATTCTGTCAAAGTTGGATCAATGTTGTGCAGCCGCATGTAGTATATTGTAGTGTTTGTAAGGCTGTAGATGGGACACATTTTTGTAAGAGATTTGACAAGTATGGTGACCACTCTCACTAGGATTATAATGGTATTTTGAGTGACTGTAATTACAGAGCTCATAGGTTTGATTTGTACCTAGAACTCTGAAACGTTTTTTTCTCTTCCTTCACCCATGGTCAAGAAACCATGTTACCTTAACCATTTAAAATTTCTTGTTTGAATAGGAACTTCCTCTGAGACTGAGATCACAGCACAGGCAGTGGGAGGGGGGGAGCTGAAACTGAATGAGGACCTCACAGGTATACAAAGAATGGTTCAAAGTTTACATCTGTTAGAAGTAATAGTATGCTATTCTTGATCTAT
>BLFN01000640.1:1271613-1274532 GCA_014634225.1 Acropora yongei
GGAACTTCCTCTGAGCCTGAGGTCACAGCACAAGTAGTGGGGGCAAGGAAGCAGAAACTGAATGAAGACTTCACAAGTACACAAGGTAATGATTCAAAGTTTACAGCTAGTTGAAGTAGTAGTAGGATTATAAATGTTGTGCAGTAATTGTGCAGTCACATGTGGTTTATTTCAGTGTTTGTAAGACCGTGGATGGGACACATTTTGTAAGAGATTTGCTAAGTATAGTCACCAAGCTTACCTGGATCATTATAGCATTATGAATGACTGGCAGTACAGAGCTGATAGGTTTGATTTGCACCTGGAACTCAAGCATTTTTATGTGTTCCTTCATACATGGTCCGACAAGAAACCATTTAAAATTTCTTATTTGAACAGCAACACCCTTTGAGACTGAAGTCACAGCACAGGTAGTGCGGGCAAGGAAGCGAAAACTGGATGAAGACTTCACAGGTATACAAGGTAATGGCTCAGAGTTTACACCTGGTAGAAGCGGTAGTAGGATCAATGTTGTTCAGTAATTTTTCAGCCACATGTGGTTTGTTGCAGTGTTTAAGGCCATGGATGGGACACATTTTGTAAGAGATTTGAAAGTATGGTATATATTTAGACAAGCATCATGATAGCATCGTGAATGACTGGCATATAATTGATTTTTACCTGGAACTCTGAAACATTTTCATGTGTTCCTTCACCAAGGGTCAAGAAACCTTATCTTGACCAGTTAAAATTTCTTGCTTTAATAGGAACTTCCTGTGAGCCTGAAGTCACAGCACAGGAACTGGGAGCAAGGAAGCGGAGACTGAATGAAGACTTCAGATGTATACAAGGTATTAAATAGGATCAATGCTGATGTAATTGTGGATATGCCCCTTTATAGAATCTGTCTGGGTTTATACAGTAGTTCCCTTTTATAACAAAAAGTATATCTTGGTTGGCTATATCTATGAGCATCCAGGGACAAATATTAATGAATTTAAAGATAAATTTAATAAGACAATTGATTAATTCAACCCTAATAAGTATCAAGTATATCTCTTAGGTGATATGTGTATAGACTTCTTTAAATGTGGTAGTCATGCACCTACAGGGGCTTATCTTGATATATTGTAGTGTAATATAATTTATTACCTGTTATAACAAAACCAACACGACTGACCATCACTCAGCTACATTACACTATTACACCAATGACTTAAGCAAAAATTTATCTTGGATTATAACTGTTGACATCTCTGATCACTTCCAGTCGTTTACATTCTTCCATTTAAAATAACTAAAGAAACAAAATTAAGCATATTTCAAAATTATATAAGATATTCATAACATTCTTACCCATGGAGTGTTGTTGCACAAAATGAAGATCGTAAACTCTTTAGTGAGAAGGAGAAATGGAATCGCGTACCACACTTTATTTTCTCAGTAACACAACTCACTAAGCATTTACATCGACGCACGTGTTTTCAAAAACATAGAGCAATAGAAATGCCCCCCTCTAAGCATGCAAGTGTCACGAACAGGAATGTAATGCAACAATGTTCGAGGCACTACAACTCTCCTCTCTGCATACATTGCGACTCTTTATAGAAACGCTTTCCCATATGCTAGTTAACTGTATTGTAATTCAAAAGTTTTGGGTTCAAGTAATTAGCTGGTGGAATAATCACAGGAGGGGGGAGGAACAGAATAGGGAGAAGGGAGAAATGGCCCAAAAAAAGTTGGGAGGAGGGACAAATAGGGGGAAAAAGTAGGGAGGAGGGAGAAAAAGAAATGTTGGGAGTAGGGAGAATTGAACTGGATGGACTTGGATGAGGAAATCAAAAAGTAGGGAGGAGGGAGAAATTGGCTCGGTAAGTAGGGGAAGGGAGATTTACTCCCCTGTTCCTCCCCCCTCTCACAGTGGAGAATGTTTGCTCATTGATGACTTAAGTAATGTACGGTTATAAGCACGAAGATCCTAAAGTGCATATTCTTAATTATTATATCCTTCTTGGCAAGAGACACATCTTCCTGCAAAGGATCGAATTTTAACCCCCAAGCTTTGATCACTTTCTTGAATAGACCATTTTACAGTTGTGTGCTTAGTTCCCTGGCCTTTGAATGAAAGTGAGGCTGGAGTTGACCTTGTTTTGATAGAAACCTCCCTCCTTTTCATATGCAAATTCACGCTAATTAGCATGGGAACAGCATCATTAACATGAGAAAAGCAGCAAGGTTTCTATCAAAACAAGGTCACCTCCAGTCTCACTTTCATTCAAAGGCCAGGCAACTAAGCAAGAAACTGTAAAATGGTCTATTTGTTAAAGACAAGTTAATTGCGGAAAGATCGATTTTATATTCCAATGGCCAAAAGGCCACATTTCTTTCACTTTGGAAGCCTCTCCTCTCCTAACTGTAAATGTTCATAGTTTAACTTAGTTTAGCCAAGCAAGCCTGGTGCTATTATGTTTCAAGTGTTGTAATTTCTATCTTTGTTAAGTAATTATTGTAATTTTTGTATTTATTAAAAAAAAAGTAAAAAAAGAAAGTAAAGTTATCTATCAACTTTGCAAAAATTATCTGTCAGTGTTATCCCCCAGACACCATCCTACAATAAATATTGACCACATTGAACTGAAAGACGATATAAATACATGGGAGTCTGTATCGATAGGCATCTAAACTGGCAGCCATAGATACAGCATATAAATAGTAAAAAAATTAGCAAAAAATGCGAGAATCCTTACTAAATGAAGATACTATATATAGATTTTAATATGCTAAAACAAATATACAGTGCTTTGATATATCCATATTTAAGTGATGACATTATTGCCTGGGGCTGTGGTAGCAATGCTAGACTAAATTGTCTTTGTATTAAGCAGAATAAATGTCTCAGAAGCATCTTTGCAAGGGAGAGTGCTGGTCCCTATTAAGAAC
>BLFN01000643.1:47104-48414 GCA_014634225.1 Acropora yongei
TACCACCAACGGGATTTGTTCCAGGTAGTGCCTAGTTCAACTCCTTGGCTTCACTTACACAAGGCTAACTGGTCTACTTCCTACCAGTTTCCATTTGTAATCTGTTGTCTTTGTCTGAGTTATTTGGTTGCGTTGAGATTATTTTTGCAGAGTAGCTGAAAGCTAGCACTATAAGATAAAGGCACTTTTACTTAGATTAATATGGCATTTACAATAATTTTTTGACATGCACTTTGCTATCTAGGGTTACCAAACTCCAGAAGCATTAACTAGTGGACCTTGGGAAGTGCGCAAGATTCTTGCATTTGACACTGTCTCTGAAATAGTGTAAGTGATGAAACAAAACATTAAAAATAAACAAATTTTAAAGCTGACCCATAATTTATATTCTTGTTTTGTCTGAATCAAAGCATTAATAATTATTGCATGTCATCCTTTTTCTCTTTCAGATACTTTAAAGCTTCCCAGAAATCACCAACACAATCTCACATTTACAGTTGTTGTCCAAATTCACTGTTCCCTTCTTTGCTGCACCAGAAAGAGTTTTCTCTGCAAAACAGGCTTTCTCACAGTTAAGCTGAGCTAAGGCAGCAGTAAGCAGATTAGCTTTGCTTGAGAACAAGGAAATTCCATGTGTCTGTGTTTGTTTCAGTAACAGCTTCTTTTCACTTGCATTTCTGTCTAAGTTAGCATCAGTGGCAGGAAACATGAACGATATGACTGTCTTAGAACTAACACATGCAATGGCTGTCAGCAAAAACAAGTCATTTCATTAGAGTGCAGTGTAGTTAATTAATGTACTGTATTTGTTGTGGTTTAAATTTAGTTTTGGTGCAAAATTTTTAAAACAGTTGCTACGTTCAATTTTTATTTTCTTTTGTTGTGTATTCATTACCATAATCTTGAACATTGGCAAATAAAATTGAAACCAATTCAAAATACTTTAAACCAAGAAAAATTTAAACCACAACATATTCATTGTCAATATTGTTGATTACTGTCTGAAATTTTTAATAAACCTTGTGGTACTAGTGGTGCGTACAGTATTAATATAGTATTATCCCTTCTAAACTGTGCATGCCTGCACTTCGGGCAAGCTGAAGCCAGGAAGTACTAGCCCAGAGGTATTTTTTTAATTTAGAGCATGCCAATGAAAAAACAAATAAGCTGTTCAAAATGAGCATATTCTAACTTAGTACTTAATCATATACAAGAATTTTCACTAAAGGCACAGTTACTGGCACTGTATTTTCTTGGTTATTGAGTGACAATTAATTTCCATTATAGTGGCATAATATAAACTAATAAAA
>BLFN01000643.1:137438-142527 GCA_014634225.1 Acropora yongei
TACACTTACCATGCGAGTACCATCATAGAACGAATGTTCGAACAGAACGATTCCTTCTACTGGATCCTTTAGAAGATACATAGAACCATTGACGCTGGAGATGTTTTCGTCTTTTCCGGGGGTCAGAACTTTAATGTTACTTCGCTGGCCACCATACTGTCTGTCATTGTAATTTGAATATGTGTAGAAGATCCACGTTCCAGATGTGACTACAGCTCTCTTGAAATCACCGTCATAATGAAGATTCTTTTCTGAATCACCAAATTCCTGGTACGGGCCACCAGATGTTTCAAGATACAGCTTGATAGACATGACTGAGCTACGAAGAAAATGATAATGATATTTGGGTTTTCTCGATCACACAACAACTAAGCAACTCGACGAAAACAGCTAAAACAAAAGGAAAAAAAGACTTCAAACTGCACAGCTATTTAAAAAGTTTCACCTCTCCAATCAGGTTTGCATTTTCGAAAAGGTCACTCGTATGAGCACTACTAGAAGCGTACCTTTTCTTCTTACTTAATCTTAGCCGTTAACCGCACTGAATGAGCTTCTCTGCCAGTGTCTTGCTATGAGCTACAAGCTTCAGATAGTGCTTCTTTTAATGCTGAGAGATGTAACTGTCAACATCAATCAATCGTTAATATGTGAAGCTCCTCCCATTCACGTAATGTTTTGTTATCTTTCCATGACGATTTGAATGGTCTTCTTACAAAAAGAAATGATAAATGCAATTTTAATGAGAATTCAGTCCACGTACAGATTTCCGAAAATTCTTTAGCCCCTCCCAATCACCTGATGCTTTGTTCTATCAAAAACAAACCCCTTGACATTTTGTTAAGTTGAATCCTGTCTTTGTTTTTTTTTTTAATAATGATAATGATAATGGTAATTAGCATTAGGAAGCATGGACCAGCCCCAAACCGCTCAAATTTCCCTAAGGAACTCTTTTTACTGCGACTGTTTAAAGACAGGCCAGCTCCTGGTTCATCAAAAAAAAGAAAAATAAAAAACAAAAAACAAAACAAATACCTATTTGTCTTCCTTTTCTTAAACCGGCTGAGTTTCCCTATTTACATTAAACTTTCCTCATAAAATATCCTGCATGTTGCATATGCAAATGAGTGTAAACTCGGGTGTGGTCTTGAGCGCTGGGCAACTTTTCTTCTGGCAACTCTAGGAAGGATGGTCCCTCTGACCACTTCTTGAGATGATTAAGATGGATTCCTCTCGTTAGAGCATCTGCAAGGTTGTTATTAGACTTGCTGTAGCTTATTTGGTCTGCCCCAATCGTCTCTTGAATTTCAGCCACTCTGGCAGATACGAAAGGCCTGAATTCCCTTGGTGGCGTTCTGATCCAGGACAAAACGGTTGATGAATCGATTCAGAAGAATCTTTCCCAGTCCTGGGCTTTTGCGAACTCCAATGCTTTTACACATATAACGTACATGCGTGCAAGTGCTAAACAGCCCAACAGTTCTAATCTCGGGATGCTCTTCTTCTTCAAAGGCGCGACGAAAGCCTTTATCGTGACTGGAACACTACGATAGTCTCCGCCAGCAAGTTTCCACCGTAGGAAGATGACCGCACCATAAGCCTGCTCACCACCATCAGAGAATCCGTGAATTTGAGGCACGCCCACTGCGTTGTTTGGTTTTAGCCTGCGGTCAAACTGAAATGACAGGAGATCATTTATAGACTGGACATTCTCTAACTATGTTCGCTGAATACTCTCGGGAAGGATGTCGTCCCAGCTATAACCTGAACTCCATAATCCTTGCAAGTCAATTCTGAACTTGATGGTAACGGGTGAAACAAGTCTGATAGGATCCCAGAGTTGAGCGAGAAACTTCAGACAGCTTCTTTTGGAGAAGCCCTCCAGTAGGCCAACCACGTTTTCTTTCTTGAAGCTAAATTTGTCTTCTTCTTTATCCCATTTGTGGCCAAGCAGATCTGTAAATCTCTCACCATTAGACTGGTCAATTTCTGAGCAGTTGGAATGCCACGCCTTAATTTGAAACTGGCCTTTTCCAAGGACGGTATCAATTTCTTTGATTACTTTCTTGGCTTCTGTCAAGTTGCTTTTTGAGCCTGCGATATCGTCCACGTACGCGTGATGTTGAAGTTCCTGGGCTGCGTCTGGAAATTCGACTTGCGAGACTTGAGCTAGGTAATTAATGGTGTTTGTGGCGATGTCTGGTGCTGGCTTGTCTCCAAAATTTAACCTGAGCCACTGGAAGACTGAGGGCGTTTCACTTTCGTCGCTTCTCCACAGGAATCTGTGAAAGACTTGATCTTCAGGGTGCACTAGGATTTGATTAAACATTTTTCGGATATCACCCGAGTGAGCTACTTCGTTCCATCGCCAGGCCATGAGTACATTGGGAAGACTGTTAACCCCTTCCCGGCCGAATGAGTGCTCAGGGCACTATAGATTTTACTCTGTCTAACGCCAGACGATTGATGGGGAACCCCTTGGACGGGAAAGGGTTAACAACGTCAAAAACTTTAATGTAATTAGGTCCCTTTTCGAGGGGATCGTTAAGGGAAAGGCCGTCGTCGCCTTTTGAAGACGCATCGAAAACAAGGCGGACCTTAGTGGTTCTCTCTGGTGTGAAGACTGCTTGCAATGGCAGATACCATTAATATTCGGGTTGACTGTGATCAAATTCTTCCGAAGGAACTTTCATTACGAAGTCTTGTTCTAACAGCGTTTGTACCTCATCATTAACGATTGCGAAACATTCTTTTCTCTGGAACGATTTCTCGGCAGACTGCATTCGTTTGAAGGCGATGTCATAATTGCTGCGTTTGGTGGGTCCATTTTGGTTCCAAGGCATTCTTACTTGAACTCTTCCATCTACCAATGTGGTTGAATTGGACAGAGATTTGACGAACTTGTTTTCTCGTAGCGCGTTCTCACTACTGTCCTGATAATGTAGTTTCTTAATGTCGTCTTCAATGCTCACTGTTCCGACTTCAACAGACTGTATCCTGGAACTGTTAGCTTGTCCTAAAATGTACCAACCAAAACAATTACGTTTGGCTCTCCTGGTTCCCCGGACAAGGTATGAATGTCGACGAAGGCATCGACGAAATCTGTACCAATTAGAAGATCTATTGTTCCACCGGAAAGATGCACTTTGTTCGCAATTGGTTTGAGATGGGGGAAGTGTTCAATAGTTCCCTTCGAGATCGTCTTCGCGGCACTACAAGGTCTCTTTATGGTGTATACTTCCAGGGTCTTTCTGATATCCTCTTCGTTACTCGAGGCCAACCTCGTTCCCAGGCTCTCTCTTCTGTGCCTCTTTAGTCGTTGGAACAGAGACCCTGGTTGCGGCTGGCCACGTGACCATCTATCCATCCAAAACCGCAGGGTGGGTGGGTACTCAAGTACATTTGCTGCCCAACCCTTCCAGCAGATTTTTCTACCACCTAGATTCTGGGTGGTCACGTGACCAGCCGAAACCAGGGTCTCTGTTCCAAGGACTAAGGGAGACGGAGAAGAGAGACCCTGGGAACGAGGTTGACTTGAGGCAAGAGTGATCTCAATGATTCTGACCTTTCAGACCTCTTCTTTCCACCTGCTAGGTTCATAGTAAGATGGGTAGCTCTCCCAGCTATTCCCAGTCTTTCAGCTGCGTTTTTAGATAGTAGACTTGTGTTTGATCCCGCATCTATCATCGCAAGCATTTCAACAAGCGTTCCACCTGAGTCCATAACTTTGACCTCTTGAACAGGACATAAACCAGTGATGGGCTTGAAATCTTTCTTGTGGTTAGCGGCACAGTTGGTATTGCCTTCTAGAGGAACATCTTGCACTCGGAAAGGTACTGGGTTTGGACTTAGATTTGAATTGATGGTCTCATTGTGCAGAGAACGGTGATGGTTCCTTTGGCATTTATCGCAGGTAGTACCATCTGGCTTCTTACAGTCGTTCGTGTGATGGGGTCTAAGACATTTGCGGCATCTTTTTCTCTGTTTCACTACGTCTCATCTTTGATTTACAGTTGAACTTTGATACAGGGGACAGGCAGCGAAATAGTGTTTCCACGCACAACCGAGTGGGCACACTTCTTGATCAGGAGTTCTCTCATTGCTAGCAGCGTGGCTCTCTGTTCTTCTAAAGGTTGGTCCTCGGTGGGTACGTTCCTTTTCGTCAGCGTTCTCATTGTCTGGTTTGCCTCTGGAGCGAAGGGTTGCCTCTTGATGGAACCAGGTTACGAGGTTTGACACATTTTCTTCTTTCCCCGCTCTTTGCATCTCTCTTCCAAAGTTTTTGTTGTCTCTTGGATCGAGCTTTGATAAAAGCTGAGACATGAAAAACGGAGCCTCTGACGCCTCCAACACGGTGCAGCCATTGTCTTCCATATCATTGACAAATACAGAAATCGTCGGGGCGTAACGCGTGAGTGACTTAGAGTTCCGTTTAACATGTTAGAGATTATTCATTTCAGCTAACAGTTCGTCCATAAGTTTTCGCTTATTTGCGAATTCAGTTTCAAGAATTTCCCAGGCTTGGTTAATGCCTCTACAAGTCTTGACTTGATCTGTCCAGAAGAAGCCTTTTGGTATCGCTTTTCGAAATCTTTGAAGTTGCTCGTCCTCGTCTTGTCCATATTTTACCATACAGTGTCTAAACTCCCTTTTCCACGTTTGATACGTTCTTCGACTTCCGTCCCAGTTCGGAACAGTCAACCGCTCTAAGCTGCTAGGTTTTGTTCCTATCGCAACGGCCATTTTCTCAACTGCAGCGGTCATCGTTTTCAAGGTTTCTGTGTGGTCAGGACCTTTCGGAGAAGCATTTTCGCCTTGATATGCTGCAAATTTCAAGGTGATTTGGAGGAAATCAGCTTTGACGTTGTCCCCGAGTTTTCGGTTCATTAACACCAATTCATCCTCCGATGAAGCGCCTTCCTCATAAAACTTGTCTAAGATCGTCTCTTGCTGCTTTTTAACAGATCTGTACTTCTATTCCACTAAATTGAACACTGCTTCGAGTCTTTCAGGTCCCGGTTTTACTGCAAAAATCGCTTCAAATTCTTCCATCAACTCATTAAGAATTCTAACGGCATTGTTCATTTTTCCC
>BLFN01000643.1:278909-283800 GCA_014634225.1 Acropora yongei
CTTCTCGCAAACGTTTTCATGTTTATGTTACTAATAAGTAATCATGCGGTTTTTCTCGTTCAATGTGGAATTAATTTACACTTGAAAGTTTTTCAAAAGCTGAAATTGCGGCTCGCCGAAGCGGCTCGTGCATTTTCAGCTTTTTGAAAAGCTTTTATTTATAATGGTAATCCTATATATAACTCGGTAGTTATACCATTTACAATTTTAATACTACTTACAATAGAGTACTAACTTTGTTACCGGGGCCCAGCCGAAGGATGGTACCGGTCATAAAATGCAGACGGTTTCTGTCGTTTTTTCAACGATATATCGCTGACTTGAGATATAACGCTGGCTCGTTACTTTTGGCTGTGCTCGCTGGCTCATTGAAATCTTATCCGCCGTTTTGAAAAGCACGAGTTCATGGAGGACATTCAAGAGAAAGATTATAGCTTTTTGGGGAACAGCACGTTTCACAAAAGAAAAGGAGTGCTAAAAATAGATCAGTCTGTAAAAATGCCGTGACATAGGCTTAGTATGGGAGTTGCAAGCTCCTGCTCATCGGCTCCTGGCAAATTACAATACTAAAATATCAGTTAAGTTGGGAATTGGAGGTGATAGCTCATACTGCATTATGGGTAAGAACCGAAGCCATTTTCTATTATGAAAGTGTGGTTTGTTATATTTCTCCCTAATAAAATGCTCGATTTGGTGAGTTGTTTTGCATTTTGATATTAAGAGGGCAATAGTTTGAAAAACCCACTCGTGCAAATTAATTCCAACTTGAACTCGAAACCGTATGATTACCTATACTAATATTATGTGATTCTTTGTTCTAAAGGGATGGTACCTGGAGCAATAAATGAATTTTGAAGATCTGTAAGTACATTTTCTGTTTCTACGATGTTTTACTCCCGTCCATCTCACAGCATTACACTTACAATGTGTGAAGTCCAGTATTCATATTTGTGCAACATACATTTTCCGGCAAAGGAGCCGTTACTCTTCTCTTGCGTTTCAAAGTGTATGTTACGCGCCTAGCATAGGGAACATCAAGGTGACATAAAATGCGTTTACTAAGTATATCAACGCTCTTTTCTTTTTATTATTATATATTTATTATTGAAAATGCAGCATGATTCCAACATCCTGAAATTCTTTACGATTGGCAATGAGCGACCATGCACACAAAGTAAGGTCTGTTTAATTTGATCTTTCTGACATGACAAGGGAAGATAAACTCGGATTTCAGCGGAGCACACAACCTTACAGACATTACGAACAAACGTTGGATCCAAACGACCAGCATCCCGGTTCTTTTTAATCTAACCTAATTAATTCAACAAGAACTGCGAAACCCGAATATATTTTTGACGATATACATGGAAAAGAGAGTGTGAAAAATTATAGCTTGTAGCTTTTCTCAGATTTAGTTAATTCTGTAGATCCGTACACACTTACACTTACATACTTCGGGAGAAAATGTGAATAAAACGCGTTGAATAACTGTATGAGGAAGGACAATATGTAGTTTCTAACAATACGATTAATACATATACATATCTGCTACAACATTTACAATAACGTGATAACAACATGCTTGTATTAAAGATTTCAATGCTGAGCAAAGTAATGTTTTTGTTTCTTGGAACGACTGACAAACTCGTACCGCCAATAAAGAAAAAGAAAAAAAAATGCCTTTCACAATTTGATTTAATTTCGTAATATTTATTTTGTAGGAGATTATAGAAAGTTTTTGAAGAGATACACTCTTTACTGAAAAATTATCTTGCTCAGACTGACAAAAGCTTATTAAGTTATACCGTTTACGATCGTAAAATTAATGTGCTCGTAAAAAAGTGAAGAACTACGTAGCTTAACTATATTTGGGAATTTATAAAAACCAATCCTAACGTAGTGTAGGCTAATATATATGTTCATTTGTATGGTAACTCATTTACGCAGCATGGAAACTTTCATTGTTAAATGTTTCCCGCAGGTGCAATATTTGACTATTATTTTTTTAACATACAAGATGCCCAGGGATTTGCCGGAGGCTGAAAGAGGGGAGGGGATGCAAAGATTCTATTTGACAGGTACTCTCAGACCGGCTAGCACAAGATTTTTCTTGCCTTGAGTAAAACGTTTAAAGGTGCTTGCATTACAACGCACATTTAAACTTTCTCTTTCTCTTACGCTGATTTTTTTATGGAATTGAAGACAAATTTGTAAGTGAAGGTAACAATGTTGTAATGATTTCATTGCTATAGCTGTATTTTGCTCTACAGTTTTCAAATAATGTGAAATTCTAGAGTGTATTTAGCAACTACTGTATTCCTCCCAAAAAAAATGCATTTTGGCTATGAAAAAGTCTTTCCTCTTTGTCAGAGAACAGGTCGTTTCAATCTTGAAATGCATCAAATACTAATTAACAACTAAGCATTCCTTTTTCTCAATTGCTGCAAATGGTCGGTTAAAATTAGTCAACAAATGTGTGTGCAGTCATCGTTGAGAAACAAATAAAATGTAATGTCAAGTTGTTTTCCATATCTTGTTTCTTTGAACCTTTGGCACTGAACGGTGATAACGCTGAAGGGATTACGATAAATCGAACATTCAACAAGACATCTCGTTGCCTACAAATGTTGCGAACATTAGGTGGTCGTACATTTTGCGCAACGAGTACTTTGTAGTGACTCGGCACCTACCTTTGAAACTCACACTCGTTAAACAGAAAAGCAAATGAACCTTGGCCAGGTAAACTTTCACGTCTTTCAGCATGCTTGCGGTTATCGTTCGTGATCGCGTAGGTCCAGTTGCTCAATATGCTTATTAAACCCTGCATGTTATATATATTTCAGGGGCCCCAACAGCTTCTCGCATGACGCTTTTCACAACGGGGGATCTATTGGCGATATAATTAACGCCATCGCTTTCAAGAACTTTTTATTTCAGTTATTGATTCCTTGCCTTTTAAATTGCAATGGTTGACCTAATCGATCACTTCACGATAGAGCTAATGGATTTTAAGAGTGTTCGGTTGACGAGTTCGCAACGCGATGAAAATAAAATGAGGCGGCATATGGTAATTGGGCTTTCATAATTCTACAAAGCCGACATGTGTGGGCAATCATCACGACAAATCCATCAGTTTACAATAAATAAATAAAATAAAAAAAAAGAAATAAAGTAAAAGGTTGCGTAGGAACCTGAGCATTTTCTTCTTCAGAATGTCACTTGGAAAATTAAACATACAAAGTACTGCAGTTACCAATCAAATATGAACCACTTGAAATTGCTCAATTTATCGGCCATTTTTGAAGCGAAAGTTCACTGAAACCATATTGTTTTTGTTGACAAGTTCTGAACATATTCCAGCAATTTTTTTGTGTAAATAGAATTTCAAACAACTGGGCTATTTTTATGCGCTGATAATTGTATAACTCGAATCATTTATTTGATGGCGAATTATCCTGGATCTCTGCTTAAGTTTCTTTGTTTTCAAGTTTAGATAAGTCAGGGTTAACTTTTCGCTCTGACGAAGAGCTAACGCTCGAAATGTCATCGTTATCTCTTACATCTTTCCACCAGCATGGCACCATGCACCCTTTCGTTAAAAACGAACCTTTCAACTTTCTAGAGTGTACACTCGGTGTATTCTATTAGGCAGAAACCACGTCATACATTGCAATGGAATCAGAATGGATATGTTTTCATTGGCCCAGTTTAATATATAAATTCGTATATTCAGTCACCATTTCTAACGAGATAGAAGCTGCTGTCTCATTTGATCAGCACATTTAGCATTATTTTTGCAATTTCTCCTTTCAGTAATATCTTGCAATGACAACGTTGGTCTTTCACTATGGAAATATATGTTATTCGCTGACTGTTAAGGCACTTTCCGGAATGCATCATAAATGAGAGGTGTGATGTAAACTACACAATTTGCGGGAAGATGAGGAAAGTGTTGGGCCTGTTTACATGGTTGGAGGGTGCTACTCTACGAAAGCCAACTTTTCAAATATAATATAACGCAAATATAAAACGCATTGAAGGGCTTACATGCCAGACTGAGTAACTCGAGTGCAAAATAATAGCCCTAGACACTGAAAAGCGGCCGCGAGTGGAAGCAATAAAAAGCATAAACTGGCCGCTAAAATGTTTCTTTTTTTCACCATCTTGTTTGTTTTGCTTTTTTTATATTTTATTTATTTATTTTTTTGTTGTTTGTTGTGCTTAGTAACCTTTAAAAGATGGCCTAATGACTATCCCCCTTTGGGGAGCTGCATGTCAAGGCGGGTTATGTCTTATTCTTCCTAGCATCCCCTCCCATGTAAACAGGCCCTAAAAACAACAAGACAATCTGCTAGCTTTTGTTATCTATCCATTCTTTTTCTTTTCGCTCAACCGGAGCGTTACAGTATACGTGGTTAAAATCGGATATTCGTCTCTCCATTTTTTTCAAAAAAGGATATTCCTCGACAACCTTCACGGTGAAACAATCGTAATAACAATATCCCAAGGCTAACATCAAAGAAAATGTCACTTGCAAATATAATTTGGTGCCTAGAGACTTTTCGCTCGTTCGCGTTGTCACTGGAGCCGCTTTAATGAGTGACTTCTCGTTATTGTAAAGTCCAGCAGGATATAGTACACACAGAAATACTCTTGATTGTACGTTTTAATTCCCATTGTTACTCAAGGAAACAGTTGCATCTTCATGTGTGCGCAAAATTCCCTTGAGAGCATTACGTGGTGTGAAACGTGCGAGCTACAAAGGTCGAGTTATTTTTCCGCATTCGAGCAATCGTATTATCTTTTTATCCTTTCTTGCACTCAAACGAAAAATTCACTATTTTCCCAAAGCAATTCGCGTTGACAGTTTCCCGAACAACCGTTGAGACGG
>BLFN01000645.1:7500-10641 GCA_014634225.1 Acropora yongei
GAGGGCATATTGACAAGTATGGACTCGTTTTTCACTCGGCATTTCTCAGAGGAACGACTGGACAAAGATTTAGTGATTTTCTGACCCAGGCAAAAGTCGACCCAAATGAACATGTGATTTTCATTTATAACGGCGCACCAGCCTACAACAAATCGTGCTATTCCTGGTCCCAATTCTGAGCTTAAAAAGCCACCACCATACAGCCCGTTTCTTATAACATCGTGGAGAAAACAATAAAAACCTTAAAATCAGCCAGAAAAGCGGACTCAAGTCGTCCAGAGTAGTAAGAACAGATAAACAACAAGGCAGAGACAAGACGACAAAGAATCGCGTTAGGCCATTGCCGCACTCAGTTGCTACTTCAGACCCGCCAGAGAAACATTAACACAATCACGGCTGCTAAATGTGGACAGTGGTACAGATGTACGCAAACGTACATTCCAAGATGTTTTAATAATGAAGAAATTGAAAGATAATTCCATTACATAAATAATTACATTACATTACAGTACTCTGCATTAGAACAATTTTGAAATTTCTTTTTCCATATTTGATTGTTATCTCTACACACGTTTGTCAGTTCACGTTAATGATTGACCATTTGGAACAGAGGATTCAGTAGGAAGGTGCAATTGATTGTGCGTCTCTATGGAAATTGCGTTCTTGTATGTGGCCATTGATTGTAATACCATGCAATTGATTTTCTATTGGTGTTGATGATTTACTGTTGCGCGAGATTGAAAGAATATTTGTTATCTTTGATTGTCTAAAGGTGCAATTGTTCATCCTTTGATGCTATGTATATGTCAATATATATCGAAATAGCGTTGTTGAAAGTTCGTTCGCGTTAATGAAGTTCACGGAAGTGTTAATGAACGTATATTTGCCGTTTAGTTTCGACTGTTGACGTAAATGAATGTATATTTTGCGTAAATGAACAACAAAAGTTGTACTTCCTTTGGGATGATCCGGATCAGGATGGCTGATCCATAGAGTTCGTTTGGTTATGATCATTTTTATGAAACCAAAAGCACGATTCCCCTTCTAACGATTCCTCATTCCCACATTCACCATTCCTTGGCTTCGATCCAATTCATCGGGTATCTGACACTACACTTTCGTTTGGAAAGGATCCAAAATCAACGCTTTTTATTCTTGAACACCTTGTTATTCATATATGGCATCTATCGTCGACCTGAAGAGCTTACGTCCCGATTGATTCGAATAACATTATTTGCAACGGTGCTTGACACAAATACCGCAGTGATATTTCTTCCAAATAGTTCTACTTCATGGCTGGGTTTAACAGGGCAGGGGAATGGGTTCGGTGGAATACCCGGAGTGCGGAGTGTAGAAAATAGAGAGATTAAGCACCGCGTATTTTTTCCAGCGAACGACAGAGAGGGTCACGTGACCTGACATTTCCCGCGTTTGCCGTTTGCCGGCCGCCGTTTCTACTCGAGGAGGACATTTTTCCCGTTTGGAGAGAACGCGAAAACGTGAGTATTTGCAGCCCATTTTTACTGTCTATTTCTCCATTTTGATCGCTTGCTTTTATAGTTATGCTTCGTTTATCATCTTACTTCTACGTGAACTGCTTGTAAAGCTAAAAGAGTTTCAAACTCAAGCGGAAAATACATAACTTCTCCTTATCCATTTCGCCTAGTCGCAGTGAATGGCGAAGTTCCGCCGTGTCGTCGGGAAGCTTAAACAGACAAACATCGCGGACGGAACGGCAAACGACTAGCCGACGTTCGGCGTTCGCCGTTTTCGCGGTGCTTAATCTAACTAATGTCGAGTTTAAAAAAACGCCGAGTATGGAAAATGTGAGGTGTGGACAATGAAAAAAGAAAAAAAATTAGATATGGATAACCGTCCTGAAAAGAAAATTGTGTTTATCGGTGTTGACATGCCTACACGACTCCGGAGTACGTGGTCTGGTTCTTTTTTAATTTGTTTTAATTTTGCTCTCACGAGACTGTCCTTGAGTTAGTGAGCTCCCCTTTCTATCGTTTAGGGCGGTTCTTTAAAAGTTCCGTTTAGCGATGGTTATTGCTGTAGCAAGCACTTTCTTTTTTTTTTCTTTAACATATTCATTTAAGTGTTTGCACCAAGAGATTAAATCAGCGTACAACTAAACTCTAATTACCACATAAAAGATCAACAAGGACGCGGGATACAACGAAGGTCAAAAAAAAGTTTTTTTAACATTTCGAACTAGAGGTGGTATTGTGTAACTAAGGGGAAGATTCTTTTTTTTTCGTTGCTGTTGTCGTAGTTCTTTTTTTTTTTGGGAGGAGAGCCAGTGTCTATCCTTAACAGTGTTTTTAGTAAAATTATTTAGGTATCCTCTCTCTAGTAGGTGTCTTTTCAATTTTTTAATTAATGTTGTCTACAAACATTACTTTTGAAGAGTTTGTTCTGAGAAGTCCAAGTGCTTCACCTTTAATAAAGCCTTCCTTTACTGCCGGTGGGTGACACGTTGTGAAGAACGTGTTGTCCTGTCAACTGAATCTTTGTTGAATCTTTCACCCTTGTAGATACTGGTGTCTAAGAAAGTTCTTTCTTTATAAGATCCTTCAGCCGTAAATTTTATTGTTGCCTGGTGTCTATTTGCCTCCTTCGCAGCCGTCTTTCGGGATGTCACGCAGCGCTCCTCCGAAAGAAACGGGGGAGCGTTGCGTGACATCCCGAAAGACGGCTGCGAAGGAGACTAGATGCCTATTTGCTTGTTCAATGAACCGTTCGACGTCTCTGTTAGTGTTCTAGACGGACAAAATATTGTCCATGTGACTTTTCTAAACGAGCGGTTTGTTGGTGCTTTTATCTAGGATTTGAGTTTCCTTACGCGGCATTTTCTACACTCCGCATTTTGTACTCTCCTCACTTCGCGTATTCCACCAAACCGGGGGATGGTCTCTTTAGAAGAGAATGACAAAACCAGAGGGGAACAAGAATGACTTGATGACAACCAAGTAGTGACATCGAAAAGAAAGAAAGCAGCTGACGAAGTCATGCAGTGCAATTAGATTGAGTCCTGGACGGAATTGCAAACATTTCTTAGATTCTCCGCGAAGCTCGAGTCTTGGGAACTGCTCGTCGTTTCGAAAGGTGAATGAAGGGTTCAATTAAAAAAAAAAA
>BLFN01000652.1:27897-30397 GCA_014634225.1 Acropora yongei
TGGTCAAAAATAAGGTGGCGTGAGATTGAATTGACCAATTACACTGTAATTGTGAAAACCAATGTAATGGCGAAGTTATTTCATATATGTGTACAGTCAATTATTACTCTGCATAAGCCAGAGGGGAGAGGTAAGAAGGAAAGGTTATGATCTCGAACTCCTATCCAGGAGGAAATATTGATAAAGCTGTCGTTGTTCCAATTTTCCCACAGATTTCAAGTGAATTATGAATTTCGCATATTTCACGCACAGCGTAACATAACTGTGTCTCTTGCTTTAGATTGTGAGAAGATGACAGCTTATGCGAAGGAAGAACGCCACATCAAAGAGGAAAACATCAGATTACAGCGAAAATTGCAGCGAGAAATGGAAAGAAGAGAAGCGTTGAGTCGACAGCTGTCTGAAAGTGAGTCAAGCCTGGAAATGGACGATGAGAGGTAGGCGAAAAATAAGTTGAAAATTAAAGCTCTTGTTGACACTGCAGTAATCAAAGGAAGTTGTTGTGAAAGTAAAAATCTTCGGTATTTATCCGAAGATTCCCGATTAGCAGTGACTCGAAATGCCTCCGAGTTTTTCGCTGATCACCGAAAGGCGACCGACTATAGCTGATGACACCCGAAGTGTGCCAACAATTTTCAGTCAATCAGTGGCTTAGATAGCCAAAGTACGTTTCAGATGTTTACACTATTTTCCGCCCGCCATGTTGGTGTACTACGGAGGTACACCAACATGGCGGCTCCATACTGGGCTCTGTAAATTTGTGTAAAATATTTCGACAAATATTTGAAGTTTGGGAAAACGTACAGGCTTAAAATTTGGAGAAATGCCTTATTTATTTATTTATCTCCTACAACATAATAATTTGTTGACTTCATACAGTGAATGGTTTTCGAATTATTTTTTTATTGCGTGACAGTGCAAACCAAGAATTAATGAAAAGCCGCTTAAAGGGTTTCGTCACGGAGTGCCTACATTTGTCTAACTCAGTGTTGCTTTTATTTTGCTTTTCCATTGAGTTCATAAGTTAAATAGCCTGAGTACACCGCCTTCTCCCCTCAAAAAAATCGGAGAAGGAGCGACAGGATGTACGTTGAGACATTTGACACTGAGTTTTTGTTCATTTTTTTGCAGGCACTTCAACGAAATGACCTCTCACGGCTCCTCGCACAGAGATCGTACCTCATCCAGCCCCCTTCCTCTGGGTGCTGGGAGGCCCATATCACCAGCTTATGGCTTCACGCCTCCATCACCACGCATGCCTAGATATCCATCTAATGAGAGGCTGAGTGGGTCTCATTCCTCTGCGAGTTCATCACCTCCAACTCATTCACTCCAGGTAGGATTTTGAATGAACAAAACAGATGGCCTTTTAGATCAAAGGTAAGACATCAGAGGTTCATACTTTTGTTGTATTCTTTACAGAGAGGACAGCGGACTCACCCCTCCCCGAGTACGTCAACTCACAGAACCAGGCCCTCCTCAGGATCCTAAGACACGCGGTCAACTGACGGAATGTGAAATGATAAAATGATATGGGTTGGTGTGGACCTAAGCGTTGGGTTATTGCTTCAGGTTAATGACATGTTCCAAAATAACTGGGTTTTAGGTAAATCCATTGCTGTAATGATTTCTGACTAAGCTGGTGGTTGTTGAAAATGGTGTTCAAATTTGTTACAAATCATTGTTTTGACAGAGAAAATGGAACTAACGTTGTCCATTGCAATGGCGTGACAATGTTTTATAAATGCGGTGTTGATTTGTTTAAGTAAGAAAAAAATTGATTTTGCCTGAAGCCGTTGGTAGAAAAGAAACGACAACTTGTCTTGTCATTTTGAAATCCTGTCACCAACGGAATAACAGATTGCTCAAACCGCGGTGAAATACGAAAATCGATGATTAAGTGCGAAAAGAGTAAGTTTTGTTTTAAAGATATGTTCGTATGTAACAAACATCCCTAATATGAAGTTAAATTGTTATTTTTCATACATAACTATTAACAGGTATGCTGATTTTCGACCGAGCCTCGAAAGTAATTACGCCACGGTAATTTTGACTCTCATTGGCTGGAATAAAATATCACCCCACTTTGAGAGGCCAAACCAAATATGACGAGGCTGACTTGAACGTGGGCACTTTCCCGCTCTTTTGTTATGTGCGCCGTAAGTTCCGATTGGCTCATTGTGGTGCCACATTGCACCTGTTGCAATTTCTTGTAGTCGTTGTTTTAAATGGCGTGAAGGTAAGATTTTTAAAGTTGAGTACACGAAAAAGTCGGATACAGCTCTTTCCCCGTGTTATAAATAGTGCAATGATTCTTTCCGAATGACTGAAAAACGTTTCCCATACCGGGAGTCATAGCCAAGATTTTTTTTGTTGGGAAAACACAAGCCTAGTTTTGTGAAGAAAATCAGACGAAAAAACGAGGAGTGAATAGTTTGATTTCTTAATGTTGGTTTTATTTGTAAACTTGTGGTTTTGAAATTCCTTGATGGCTTCACTG
>BLFN01000652.1:92123-93415 GCA_014634225.1 Acropora yongei
TTCAATAGAAAGAGTTGATTCCTGTTAATGTCTTGGTATACAGGTGGATGAAAGGCTATCTTGGGGTCCCCATATCTCTGAGGTTAACCGGAAAGTTTCAAAAGACTTATTAAGCCACTATGCCCCCAACCAGTGTTGATAACATAATTTCTATAAATCCCTCATTTTGCCACAGCTTGATTATTATAGTGCAGTCTGGGATGGCATTTGTACTGGCTAAAGTAATAAATTCCAAAAATTACAAACAGAGCTGCTTGCATGATAGTCAGAGCTAACTGGGATGTGAGATCCTATCACATTCGTTTGGACCTAAACTGGATGAGCCTTGCTGACAGATGTACAACTAAAGAAGTGGAAACTCTTATGTTCAAAACACAGAATGAAACAATTGCCTGAGTATATGTCCAGTAGGTTTGAGAATACCACTACTATCCTTAGATACAATATAGATGACTCAAAGCTAAATCAATTGTATGTATGTATGAATACTTAATTGACCTCTCCCCATTGGGGCTTTTCAGGTCCAATGAAATAAACCATTGAAATAAACCCAACAAGTTAAGAATCCCAACTGGTAGGAGGCAGACCAGTTGGCTATGTACAAGCGCAGCTGAGGAGTTGAACCAGGCGCTATCTGGAGCTAATTCAGCTGGTGGTCAGGGTGGGACTTGAACTCGGGATCTCTTGATTTCAAGGCCAGCGCCATAACCACTCGGCCACACTGCCTCCATAATTTATCCCAATACTGAACTCTGAAGCTCATAAAAACGGTTCCCACTCCAGAGGTGCCATTACCCTGAATAGTCTGCCTAGTGAGGCTAAGCAGGCCACTAGTTTGAACAACTTTCTTGCATTACTTATTTAATTTAATTAATTGTTAAATTCAGTTCTAATTTTAAATTAATGGATTAGGTAATGCTCTTAGACTTTTTAAATAAGCCTTTTAAGTAAATTAAAGTTGTAAGTAAATTAAAATTTTAAAATATAGGTAAATTAGATTACAGACTGATTCTACTATTTTTATCAGTAATCATAGTTGTTATATACAGCTCCATGGGTGAGCACTTCTTAGTGTGATGGACCCTGTGTTGAAATAAAGTTTTGATTGATTGACATGTAATATTATTGGGACACAATTAAGTGAGTGCCTGGAGAAACAGACTCCTTGAATGCTGTTTAAAAGTCCTGGAAAGCTCCTTGAATGAAAAGTAAGGAAACCTGTATGAACCATGAAACAGCAGGACACATGCTGATGCACAAAGGTCTATGGTTGAGATAGACCCTTTTTTTAA
>BLFN01000652.1:149357-154357 GCA_014634225.1 Acropora yongei
ATCAGAAATTTTCTATCGTATACAATTTTATCATTTCATATTGGCAAGACAACATGTGCATATCAGCCATTTTAAGTTTTGGGGGAAAACTTGTTCGAAACAACAGATTGGGGAAAAGTGTTCCATTAATTTTGATGCCTGGGAATTTTGCATTTTTTTAAATATTTGTCCCATTGGTTTGTACTTGTTGTCTTTGCTAATCTGTGTTCTTTAATCTTTAAAGATAATATGAAATCATTTTAGGGCCTTTTAGTTTATAATTTGTGATAATATTGTTCCTCCAGTATAGCTGTGCTTTCTTCACCAACGTGATAAGATCATGTGTTCCTTTGGTTGTGTTTTCAACCATTCAGTATTTCCCAGTATGTTTGGAGCTCTTTGAAAACGGTCAAACAAGATTATTGTATGCAAGCAACATTTTTGAACAATGGACAAAAACCGAAAGTGAACACTTCACATGCCAGGACAGTGGTCTCACCCACATTTTCAATTTAATCATCTCTACTAGTGAAAAGATACTTAACAATAATACTGTAAATGTGGTGGTGTGAAGGCAAGTTAAATTGGACAACAGCTCTCTTCCGGTTGCATGCAGTCCATGGCTAAAAATTGTTGCGTGCTTAAACACCCTAATGTGAATGCACCTATAAATGTAAACCCCATCGGGAGGGGAGGGGGGGTGTGGGCAAAGGGTGGGGATTTGAGAGTGAAATCCATCTCCTCTGTGGTAGGTTTGATTGAGTACCTTTGCCCAGGGATCTGGAGATTTTATTTGTTTGCATTCTTACTTTTATGGGAGTGGTGTATATGTTGATCACACAATGTTTTCTGAAAAGTCCAGTTGTCTCTTGAAATCAAGTCTCTATTCTAGAGCACTTTTTATATGGATAGTGATCCAGTTTAAATTTGTTTTCATTGTTACTGTTACAAGCATGATGTTGTGGTCAGATAAGGAAGATAGGGTTCATTCCAGTCTGTGAGTTTCATACTTAGTTGAAGTCTTGATTGTAGAGCATCTTTTCTAAGAATAGTTTAAGTTAGTATCTATCATCACACTGTCTATTAAAAGGTCCAATTGAAATTTGATTTCATTGTCTATTGAATACACCTACTGGTGTGATGATGTACATGACACATCATGATGTCTCATAAGGGATCGAGATAGGTTAAATCTAGTTTGTGAGATTCATACCAAGTTTAAGTCACAAGTATTAAAGATATGTGTATAGCTTTTATTTCGTATGCTGCCCCACCCACGGAAATTGACCAGAATGTTTGCTTCTTGGTCAAATCCCCACCCCTTGCCTGCAAACCTTCCCCCACCCCCACAGGGTTTACATTGATAGGTGCACAAAGAATGAATGGAAATTTGGTTTTTTGTGGTGTTATTATTTTTCATCTTTCTTTCAGATTGGAAACAGCGATTCCATTATTACTTCGTGAAGTTGCTTTACTGAGCCGCGAGAATGCTGTAAGCATTGCATTCCCAGATGAAGGCGCATTTAAGAGATTTCATTCTATGTTCACGGCATTTCCCACAATCACTTGCACCAAGAAAAGAGATCGTGACATGAGGATTGTCAAAGTCAAAGATGGTAAGTTAACCTTACTAGGGGTGGATCAGGGAACGTACAAAGGCTGTGTGTCACAAAGGTGAGAATCAGTAGTCCCCTGCCAGCTTTGTAGGCATATGTTCAGTACTTTGGGAGCGTTGTTCAGGCAAAAGGAATGGGAAGAAGTAGGATAGGTGTATTCATTTCCTTCCCCTCCCCCCTCACACACGTTGGGCATGCTGAATTCCTCTGAATTTCACAGATACTTGCATTTTGCGCAAACTTGGCTCCCTGAAAGTGGTCTTCTCTCAGTTAGATGACAACAAAGTGACTTGCATGATCTATTCGTGATAGCGGAATTATTTTTGACCGGCAAGCTCTGTGTCTCATCTTCTTTTGAAACTTACTACTTTATTTTATTGCAGGTGATCCGACAGGACATCACGTGATTATTGTCGATGATCTAGTAATGACAGGGGCAACTCTTGTTCAGTGTGCAAAGGTAAGCAAGACATTAGTTACTTGTGTCTCAACCAAAGATAAGTAGATTCGAGAAAAGGTTTGTTTCAGATTCTAACCAAGATACTGGTTAGGAGAAGAAGCCGACGATCATGCTCCGAGGGCATAAACGAGGTTTTTCGGAAATAGCTCGAGCTATCATCCGTTCTGGGGCACTGTTTGAAATGACAAACAAGGCGCGTTTTTTTGTTTCGAAGAATTGTCGCTTGTGCGAGTAAAGGCTTATTGGAGCCTCTTTTTCCCCTTGCTAGAATTTGCTCTTTTGCTACTTCTTCGTTTTGTTGTATTTACAGGCCTTGTTATCGTCTGGCGCAGTGAAGATAAGTGCTTACGTCACACATGCCGTATTCCCGAGGGGATCATGGAAAGGTTTCACGGATTGTGAAGTGAAGTTTGAGAAGTTTTACATCACAGATTCGCTCCCACACGCCTCTCATATCGCTGAACATTCGCCTTTCAAACTACTTTCGCTGTGCGATTCGATATCAGAAGCACTGCTGGGATTTGATTTACTTCAGAGTTGAACCCGTAGTTTCTTAAACAGCGCATATAGTTGTTTTCAGCTTTAATCCAATTTTTTCACCATACCCTGGAAATCCTCAAACACGTACGAGGTACACAGCGATCATCTTAGGGGGTTTTCCATTTTATTTTGGCCAATCGCAACGGTAGAAACAGCGATGGGTCAATCAAATTTTGATTTTTTTTCGGTGTTGCTGTCATTTCTTCATTTTTTTAACTTCAGGTGAACGCGTTCATCTAGTTAAATGAAACTCAGGGAGCTTACCATTCCCAGTGGGGAGTTTAAGCAGCCTTGACGACTACGGCAAATAAAACGTCACTTAGAAATAAATATTTGCGCAATGGTGACTATTTTGCGATTAACTCTTTTTTTCGCATTCTATATTTTCGACAAACTACTCCAAAACTGGACTGGTTGGAGCGCCGTATAATTAATTATAGAGAATGACAGATTTTCTTGGGTGTGTTCACGTTGTCGTTAAAACCTTAAATTTGGAAATTTCACGTTGTCATTTGACAGCCTACCTCAAATAATTAAACCAAAGTCCGCACGTGCAGCAGGTTTATTTTTCCTTAAATATGGAAATTTCACGTTGTCATTTGACAGCCTACGTCAAATAGTTAAACCAAAGTCCGCACGTGCAGCACGTTAATTTTTCGTTAAATTTGGATATTTCACGTTGTCTTTTGGCAGCCTACGTCAACTAATTAACGCACGCACGTGCAGCACGGTTGTTTTTACTCATTCAACCAATCAGATCATTGTTTTCTGGCGTCGTGGTTGCCGTTGACGTCGTCCTTGCTTAAGCTCCCTAATGTCAGAACTGAGCGGTCTGTCCACAAAGTGTAAGGCGTCAGTGCTGACAAAGTGAGAGAACTCCTCATGCGCAGACGGAAGC
The DNA here is from genome assembly GCA_014634225.1 of Acropora yongei. Lineage (NCBI taxonomy): Eukaryota > Metazoa > Cnidaria > Anthozoa > Scleractinia > Acroporidae > Acropora > Acropora yongei. The sequence continues at coordinate 152,851 of BLFN01000652.1, forward strand.
CTGCAAGAATGAGCACCCACAGCAAACCATTGTTTGAACGAAAACTGCTACTCAGCAACCTTGTTTAGATCGTTGATATTTAAGGTCTTCCTGGTCAAACGGTTCATTCTTGAAACAGATTCAATTTGGCAAAAACAGCTCTCAGTTCGGCAGCACTGGTGGTTGCACGTGCGAACAGGTCCATCCGGTTATAAGTACGCGCCCGAAGTCCTAGAACAAAGCTCTTCCTTTCAATCAACACAAGTGAAATAGGTTTATAGGCTTGTATAGCACTTGCTGGGTTCATTGCTTATTATGTCTGCTCAGTGCTTTACAGAAGAGAAATTTGCCTCATTTTAGTCCTCTTAATACAAATAGTTTTGCCCTCACTTCTTTACGAATACATGGATCAGAGTTTGGCAACTTGAACGTACGTGATTATTTTTCTATTACCATTGAATTTCAATAATCATTGTTAGGGACAGTAATTTTTACCGGTTAGCGCCTGAAAAGAAGATCCCTGCACACATGTTTATTATTAGTGTTATTTTAATTGATGAACGCTTCCATTCTCTTTCATCGACTAAATTCAGGGCAAAGATCTCGTGGATATACACACAAACAAAAAAAAGACAAAATTTTTAAAAAAAGACTAACCACTTTAATGCGCTCAATGCTAATATAAACTTAATCCGTGAAATAGGCGCTTAGGGCTGAGTGAGAAGATCCCTGCACACGTTTATAAATGCATTTGATCTTGTTTACACGTAATTTGCACAATAGAAATTATAGTTGCATTTGCACTTTAAAAAAGAGGCTCAGAAATGCCCAATAAGGGCACAAATTTCCAAAGATAAATACAGATCGTTTTTTTAATAAAAGATCTTACACGACTAAATTACAGAATAGAGACCCTTTCATTTCCATGGCGATATATTCGCGTTCTCGTTTATTAATCCACACCGAACACAGTCTTACAAACGTCAGGCTATTTTGGTCATTGTCGTTACAAAAAAAATTATCTTACAATCAATGTTTAGTTGAAATAAATTTTATCTCGGCATGTTTCAGAATATCAAGTCATTTTTCATGTTTGCTTCCCTGCCTGCAAAAGGCGTTTACAAAGTAAGCGCTAAGGTAAACAAGCGGTAAGAACTAGGAAAGTAAAGGGCTGGAAGTATCCCTCAATAGCTTTAACGTTTCTTTTTTTTTTTCTTTTTTTAAATTCACACCTCATGATATTCACAGATTTTCTATGAGAGGAGGAAAACCAGAGTGAAACTGGCACTGAAACTATGATCAATGAAATGGGAGGCTGGACTCTTAGGAATAACTTATTGTACTCGGCCTAAAATAGATGAGGCGAGCACTTTTATCAGTCCAATCTAGTTCAGTCCAGTCCAGTTTTTGAGGGGGACTGTAAAGAAACAAGCTCTACACTTTTTACTGGAAAGTCACTATCATTCGGATCTGTTATACAGAAAGTTGCATAAATAGCGAAGTCTGATTTTTGCCCACTGCACTTCAT
>BLFN01000652.1:159357-164357 GCA_014634225.1 Acropora yongei
ACCACTAAGAAAATGTTCATGACCTTGTCTCCATCTCAGGCATGCATTTCAAACAAATAAAACTGGTTATTCTCTTTCCTCCTCCTCCCTCCAACCCCCATCAAAAAAATTGAATTGCAGGTGGCTCCTTTCAGTTCCCTGGTGAGCAACACTGTCCTGAGTGGGGTGGGGGAGGGCCACTCTCTTCAAATCCTATGTAGCTGCCATGACACTATCAGGCAAAGGGGAAAATTCTCATTCAAATTTAAAACTGTAGCTTGCTTGATATCTAATTTTATGTACCTAAATCAATGGCCTGGCTAATGCACTCATGGGTGACTTTCACCAGTTGTTTGCTGTCTTCACTGACCTCACCCACAAAGAACGTCTCATTCAGGTCTCCATGGAATCCATTGTAATAGATGGTGATATCAACTGCAGAAACCAAACGAAAAAGGAACACAAAAAGAGGAAACAGTTCAGCCTTGAACAGAAATTTGAAGTATTATCAAGACAATCTTCATAGACCTTGGGTGGTCACCTTCATTATCGACTTCACCAGGGTTATACACCTTATTCCAAAATGGCAGCTAATAAATTATTCTTTTGTTTGCATGTTAATTAGCCCTCTTTGCCTCATCAACATGTATAAAAAACAAAAGAATTTTGAATTGATAATGAGACAGAGGGCTAAGTAACGTGCAATCAAAAGAATAATTTGTCCGCCGCCATTTTGGAATAAGGTGTATTCTCATTATTATCATCATTGTCGACATCAACATTGTCATCAGTGTTGCCAATGTCGTCAATGTAATCATCAGCATCAAAATCATCCTTAAGTATTTCTATTTTGCTGTATCCTGATAACCACTCTTGCCGACATCATCCTCAACATCAGGCCACCTCACAAGCCAAGACCTCCAATTCTATATGCAAGGAATGCATTCAATAAGGCCTGTAATGCAAGTTGCATTCACATATCTTTCAATACAATGTGTACCTAACAAGGCAACAACAGTGACCCTTTCAATAACTGGTTCCTTTGAATGGTATGTCAGAGTACAGATGAAATAAAAGACCTACATCTAACCAGCTTGGTTGCTTAAATGGTACTGCAATGTGCGATCCAACAGGTCAAGGGATCAAGTGCTATTGTAGCCTGAATTTTCCAGGCTTCTTTTGTAACAGTGCATAAGTCATTTCACTGTGATGAACTCTCTGACATCACAAGGAAAATAATTTATGTTGAAAATTCTTTTAGCAAATAACATGGACAAAATACAAGGAAACCAGCTTTAATTTTATTTCTAGAGAGCAAAGGATTTTGAAAGGTTTTCTGAAAAATGTAGTTTCTGAATATGTAGTGACCTGGGAGCAAATTCAGAAATTATACACTGTCAGCATGGTAGAAAGCCTTGGATTCTCCCATCAGAGACTATCTTAGCTTTTTGAGGCAATTTTTGCCATTCTACATGGATTCTTCCATTTTCTTTGTTGCTTTATTGTGGTAAGGCTGCCTGGGGGTGGCTCTTCCCTGAGGTCTTGCACCACTGCTTTGGAAGGGAATAGGTTTCCACTTTAAGTATATAAGGAGTGGTTTTTCGTATCTGGCACTGTGCATTATTCCAGTTTTTTCTGCAGTTGTATTGTAACATGTAATGTAATGTATTACTACTATTCCATTGCATGTATTCATCAGCTGGCTGACAACACACTTCTTAATAAAATATCTACCGGTAACTTTGAATGCTCGTGTTGGTCCAGTCCGTCACTTACAATAGTAATTATTACTGTAGTAAGATGTGCTTACTATTACAGAGATCACCATCTTCTAATGGCCTCATGTCTGGGATGCCGTGGCAAATCACTTCATTAACAGATCTGAAATATTTAAGGTAATAAAAAAATGGGAAACTAGTACCACACAGCTCAAAATATAGAAGTCTAGATGCCAATGGCCATATGAGCACAAACCACCATCAGCCTAAAATTACCGTATCTTCCAGTGTATAAATCGACCCGATGTATAAACTCGACCCTACTTTTCAAGCCAAAAGTTGAGATTTTACTTCTTTATATGGTATTGACCCTGACTTGAAAATCCTTATCATTATGTTGTATCATAGTTTCATGCAGAAAAAAAAATCTTATTGATCGAGTCACACACTTCTGTGAGAATTATGTCAAAAAAATGCAATCCTATACACTTTCAACATCAAGGTATTTAGACAAATGCTGTAAACATTTTTGTGACTTTTGGGAGCCTTTTAAGCCAAGAAAAATCCCATTTAACATTGAAAAAAAAAGTCGCATTAAAACAAACCACCACCTTGGATGACTTAGTTGCTAGTCCAAAAAGCTAGATAAGGGTTCAAAAAGCGAACAATGTGCTGTGAATCACACTCAGTCTCAAAAGAAGAAACAGGAAATGGTTTTTGGTCAAGTGTAGTGATGAATTCAGGTCTAAATATCATGAAAAACACAGTCTCAAACTAATGCTTGCATTTTTGTGGCTAAAAAAATTCATGTAAGGCGAAGAAGTAAGAAGAGTTCACTGCAAATAAAAGATCTGACTGTATTTCCCACACAGTTTGTGACATGTGTTTTACATTTTGCGAACAAGATTTGGAACTCTAGGTTTTCCTCATAAATTATAGAGTCCTTGAAGTTCTATTGTTATACCAATGGGTGTCATTTTAACCGCCTGCAGAGTTACTGTTAAAGTTTTGGTCAGTGTTTAAGTCAAGGTCGATTTTTTTGAGTGGTTCAAGACTCAAAAAGTTGCCTTGTACAGTGAAAAATAGAGTATCATTTAGTATTCTTTTGGTAGAATGTTAGCCTTGTAAATCAAATCAAAATTCAATTCATGTTTGATTGTTTGTAATTATTGAGAATCGATCATTGCCTTTGTCTCTTAAAAACATAGATGTGCCTTTTAGTTTGGAAGAAGACAACAGTCGTTCATTGTAGTGACCCAAAACGTTAAAAATTCATAGTTAACATAGACTTTCATGATTTAATCAAGAGTAAAGACTCCAAGAAATAGCTAAGAAAATTTAGAGCCAAACGACACTGAAATCAATTCAAAATTAACTGTATTTTGACCTACAACAAAGTTAACACCTTTTGCTGTATCTTAACCACAAAGAAACCTTCAAGCAAAAAAGCACAGTCTTAAATCATGACAAGGCACTTGAGAACCAATATGAAAAATCAACCAGGCAAGCAGCATTTATGATGATAGAATTAAGCATAATATAAAATTATTTAAAAACCATGAATGATTGATGGGCTTTCATCAATGTCTTTGACATGCACAGTTGTGTGCGAGTGAGTATGAAGTTTGGTGACCTTTAGCAGCTGACAGTTGACCGCAAGGAAGCTGAAAGACAAGGCTTTCTTTCTTTGGGAGAGTGCCAGAAAAGACTGCTGGTTGGGGCAACTTTAAGAAACATTAACATTATTACACCATAAAAGCGCATGTAGTGGTACAGCTACATGTAACTTATTTGCCTAAACGTTTACATAAAGAAGAAATTGTAGGACAAATATGCATAAATTATGATCTTTTTGCTGACTATCAAAAACAGATTATTAAATGCCTGTTTTTGTTTATTGACTTCACACAAAGAAAGTGTTAGTGAACCTTAAAAAAAAATTTAATAATTGTCATATACATAATTCATTCAAGAACATTCCATTGCGCCCTTGATTCTCTGTCTGCCTTATCAAGTGTCTCCTCATACTTAAGATATTGGCATGGGTTTTTCACTTGAATGAAGGCTTCTGTAGAGTCAATTAACAGCAAAAAGTGTAATAGCATTAAGTGTTAATTCACATCACAGACTCAAGTGTGTGATACTGATTCAACTTTGCCAAATTAGATATATATAGAATATTGCCATAAAATGCTCCTCTCCTGCTAAAAAGACCTTTGCTAAAGTCTTCTTGAGCTCAAACTTTGGGAGACAAATATGGCTGCTGTGAGGACAGAGTAATTTGAAACTTGTCACATAAAAGCTGCATAGTTTAATAACAATTATTATTAAACACTAACGTGCAACAAGACTTGGGAAATCCATGATAATTCAAAGGAGAAGGATAGCAATTTCTCTCAAGACAGGCCTAGAAAAGAGAACAAATAAAAAAAAATGTAACTGCTTACCAAACTATACTTTTTTGAGAAATGGGCTAAATAATTAATTCTGTATAAATTTCTAGAAGTCATCACCTCATGAACTATCCTGTCTAGTTCATCTGTGGTGACGCCAACTTTCACATTCTTGGCAGCTGTGTCCATAACCTCTCTTGCCAACTAAAAAATCCATTAAGAACAATCAGCTTAAGGAAATAGCATGGTTTGACGTTGTATTCAGCAGAAATACTTCCAGTACCAGTTCAAACTGTGTATCATTTTTTTATTATTCTTTGTCCTGAGTTATAGCCAGATCTACATCTTTTCCATCCTTCTAAAATAAGGCAAATATTTCTTAATTAAGGGCTATTAACAATTTTTGGCACAACTCCTTGCTCCCCCTCCTTTTTTATCCAAAATCAACATGCTTGATCAGGCACTCTAGCACATTCTGTCACGCAACCTTTAAGTTTCCCCCTATTTAAGTTTAATTTTGTAAATCTTTGTTTTCAGGTTGTGATGGATTTTATTGTTTGCAATATGACAAGAAAAAGTTGGAAAAATTAGCAGCAAATAAGATAAACATATTTTCATGAGAAGCATTAGGGTGCGTTTTTCAGGGAAAAAATCCGAAATGGATCATTGATCCAAGATCACTTGGATTACAGTGCATGAAAGGAGCCAAAGAATCCTTTCCCAATCGGTTCCTTTGATGCACTGTGATCCAAGTGATCTTGGATCAATGATACATTTTCAGTTTTCCAAAACAAACAAAAACCCTTTAAAAGCTTCATGATCATAGTAAAATTTGGGGCAATTTCAAAAAAAGTTTTCACACATGATATTTATAAAAAATAGCTTATAAATCCTGGCATTATTTAGTTGT
>BLFN01000652.1:180668-183168 GCA_014634225.1 Acropora yongei
TTAAAAAAATACACAATATTAAAAAAAATAGCTTAAGTTGGCGAAATTTCTGACTAATGACCATTCTGTGATATCTAGTTTGTTTCATTTACTTCTGACAGGTTTCCTTGTTTTCGATATCATATTACCACGTATTCATCAAAACATCAAAGGTTTGAGAATTATCAAAAAATCTATCATCGATATCTAAAAGTCATGTTTGAATTGCTAAGGGCTTCCGATTTTTCCCAGAATGTCGTTCTAAACAAGCCATATAAAAAAAACAACAAAAAAAAGAAAATAATAAATTCATTTGACGAAATAAGTGTGATTAAGAAAAACGTGCACATTGACACGCTCATCCAGCCAATCACAAGCTGGATACTATTAATGCTTCAGACAAGTCTTATTACACTTGTTGTCATTGGTTGATTGCTCAGATCATTTGTTTTGTTCATTTTTATCCGGTTTTGGCTTTCTTCAAGGTTATAAAACTTTCACTGCTTCAAGAACACGGATATTTAGTCCTGCCTGCGGAAATTGCGTTGTTATCGGGGATTTGAGCCGTGATTGTCTACAGAAAGTGAATGTAAGTGTTCAAGCAGTAAAGTACGTTAATTTGAGAATCAGATGAAACCTTCGTGGTCTCCTCTTTCAAACTTCATTTTCGTGTAAATTGATTGTGTCTCGAGAAGGCATCATCCTCCTACGACACCCTTACGTCGTTGTGAGTGTATGAAACGTCGTGGAGGACAGCTTCAAAATAAACGATGTTTTATACTCCCAACGCGTTGCTTTTAAAGTTATTACAAAGCAAGCTACGTAGAAACGGCAAGACTCTCTCAAAGTCAAATTACCAATTACTTTTGCGACATAAAATATCACGGACCAAAGTTGGGTTAATTAACTATGACATTAAGAAGAATCAATTACTTCAGTTTCGTTACAAACCAGTTTAATACACGCTTAAACTTGAAGCGAAAGAAAGAAAGTGCTTGTCTGTAAGAAGGAAAACCAAATATCAACAAATTCCTCAGTTTATAAGCTTGGTTGAGTTTGAATGATCTTTATTCTCATTATGAACAAATGTTTGATAGAGGTTAGGCTCCTAAATTCATTCTCGCATTTTAAAGATTAATGTGAATGACCTTATGAGCAATAAAATCAAGCAGAAAGAAAAAAAATTATACTTGTTCTCTGTTTGTTTGTTTGTTTGCACTTTTATAGGCATCTGCGTTTTACCATAGTTCATAGTTTTGATTTTACCATGCCAACATTTTTCATTACACAGTTTCACTAGAGTGATGTTATGTGTAACGTCACAGTTGTGTATGGGAAAATTTGCAAAGGGAAGTCTCAGAACATGTGTTAGCTCATCTAACCAGGAGTCAAACTCATGACCCTCAAATAATTTTGAATCTTCTCTACCACTGTGAAGGAAAACTTGTATTTCACAAACAAAAACACTCAACTGATAATGAATTTTTTAATGTTGTGTCAGGAAAAGTCGAAAAATAAATATGGTGCACCATGCCCTTAACTTAAATCAATTTATGACCCTATGATTACCAGGTTAGGATGCTTAACCACTTTGAGTTGTATAGGAGATTTCTAGGAGAATAAAAAACCATACAAGTTCAGTTGGTTCTTGGTGGTCTACATGATCAAAATGGAGCAGGTTTTCTTGTTAAGTCTTTTCTTAATCAGTGGTGTCCATAAAAAATAGTTTTAAGCATTGTTTCTTTGTATCAGGAGCATGGATCCAAGTGCAGCCATTATAAGTTTGATGGAAGAAGTAAACTGCAAGGTGGACTTGTTACAGAAAGCAGTTGCCTCTGTGGGGCAGGTTAAGGCAAGTCTGAAGATAACAGCCCGTGAGGTGAAGTCACAAATCCGGGATAGCATGAGTCGCCATCTGGAAGCATTGCGCAATAGAGAAACATGGCTGTTAGGACAAGTTGAGGTGGTTCAGCATATCAAAGAGGATGTGTTGAGACAGCAACAAGCTGAGCTTAACAAGGCTCTAGGACGACTTCAGTCAACTTGTTCTTTGTTAGAGCAGGGAGGGAAAACTCTTGACAGAGATAGCACAGAGAGTCGTGTCAGAGAAAGCCTGTCTGCCATGAGTGATTTGAATCTTAATCCCGAGGAAACGCATGCCATTAGTTTTCTTTCCCGTAACTTTGACCTACAAGAGTCCATTCACAAGTTTGGTGTCGTAGCGTCAGATAAACACCTTGACAAGCAGGGAGTGCCTCCAAGATGGAAGGTAGCTTTCTATTCCCCATCTGGACCAAGTGATGACTGGCTTATTAAAAAAAGCAATGTGATTTTGGCAGACATTCCAAAGATCCCTTCAGCCAAGTATGACATTCAAGACTGGCTGTTACCTAAACAAGCTCCAGTTACCATGGTAACAGAGAGGCCCCTTGCTTCCATCCCTGAGCATCCAATTGAGCACTGGCTTGGCAAGTGTCGATCACAAGATGTTCCCATGGAAACACAAAACAGGGAAAATGTT
>BLFN01000652.1:202387-203745 GCA_014634225.1 Acropora yongei
GACGACTCTTGATCCATAAGAGGTTGCCGAAAATTCATGTATTCAACCCTACTTCTGGACTGGAATAAATTTCCCAAGAATGAGTGGAACAACAATCTCTTGCTTCTCAACTCAGAACACCGCTTCCCATTCTGGCTCACTCATTTGCTAAGCAACTGTTGCAACGTTTCAACAGTACCTCACGGCGTTGTAGACGTCTTCCAACATGCTTGCTTTAAAGTTACCCGATCCGTTTGCGTCTCTCAGATTTTTCTTGAATTCCTACAAAAATACAAAGATCACTTGATACTTGTCGCTCTCAAGAGAACTAGTGTTTGTGAGACACCAGTGCTCGAAGTCATACGGCGAGTGAATTGTGATCGGTTATCGAAATATTTCGCGCCCACTTCTCACGACCAATCAGAAGCAATAACCTAAGTAAGTCTCGATATTATTTTCAAGTATTTTCCCACACTAGCTTTAGCGTAATGCTTGGTTAATTTAAATGTCGGTGTCGTTTCTGATTGGCTTAAGTTTTACCCTGGTTTAGTCCCCAGAATCGAGAACGTTCTTAGGATTTTCCCGCGGTTGACGACGACCTCAATCACTGCCTTTGCATTCTGATTGGTTCATTTGAATGGCTGGGTTGCATTTGATTGGCTAAAATCAATAACTGGGGCGCGCTCTTCAGAATCCTTCTTGAAACCGGTTAAATGTAGCTGCAATGTTCCTAAAATAAAATGCTACGCTACCTCACAAGTCATTGGCTTTTGTTGTTTGATGTTTGAATTGTGTTGATCAACATTCAACATTATAACAGCGTAGCAAAGTGTAAACACAGCGTCTTTGTGAGCGTACGGTTCAGGGTTGCTTTCCTGTTAAATACGAAGACAAAGGCACAATTTAGTCACTAAAAATAGCTGAGGAATGTTACTGGTCATTGATGTTTCGACAACTTGATATGGCGTCATCTCCAGAGTCAAGAGCACAAATCACAAACGAGATACCTTCACAGGTCAAACTGATTCAATCTGAGAAATTTTTAGCTATTTTCGTATAACGAAAAACTGTAACAAAATCTGTATCTTTTAAAAGCGAAGAATTTAGGCCCCACTAGTTCAAACAATGGAAAGCATTATCTACAGGATAAATAACTGTCCAATGGAAAACTCAATTGGCTTCAGTGGTCCTCGTCCAATGAACGTGTTTTATCTGCAGGATCTTACTATCCCACCTCTGAACAGCTGAAATCGGAAACTTCAATTAATTCCTTCCTTAAGTTCCACGATCTCATACTGATCAATATGTCGCCGCTGAAAACCAATCACTAAGTAGAGCATTGGCATACTTCTTGTAAGCAAATTTTCCATGACTTTTCC
>BLFN01000652.1:231914-234414 GCA_014634225.1 Acropora yongei
CACCTTAAGAAGTTTTATGAATATTAATTAGGTTTTAGAAAACTCCAAACACAGATGTATCTGTTGTGGTTTAAATTTAGTTTTGGTGCAAAATTTTTAAAACTGGTTCAATTATTATTTTCTTTTGTCATGTATTCATTACATTAATCTGGAACAATGGCAAGTGAAATTGAAACCAGTTCAAAAAACATTAAACCAAGGTTAAATTTAAACCACAACATATCCATGGATAAGCCGCACCCTCGATTTTTGGCTTCAATTTTGTGAAAAAAAGTGCGGCTTTTACCTGGACGTTTACGGTAAATAGCTTTACAAAACCGGCGAACTTTGCTACTCGATGACTATTACTAATAGACCTATAGTAGCGTAGCCAATAAAATGCAGGATTTGCATTGGTCCACTAGTTGGGTGATACTAATACTGTAATAATTAACCATTAGAATTAGAGACAAAAAGAATTCAGAATCAAGCCATAGTAGATTAAATTCATCTTAGCCTGAATTTCAATTTGACTAGCACACATACAACTTGTACATAATAATTAAATTTATTTCTCCTAGTGAATGTGTGGGTGGAATTTGATACATCCTGCAAATCTGATTAGTTCTTGGGTAAGCCAACTTTTCTTATCTGGACTGCTCACGATCTGGGAACCACTGGCGATAAATATTTGTCTTAGCTAATGTCAAAATTTGTACTTGCCATAAAAAGGTTAAAGGTTTATGAAAAAGTTGTTCTGTGAATAGAGAATCTTGCTGTGATTACAGCCCTTTCCTTGTGTGGGGTTTTTGAAAGCATCTCATTAACTTTCAGAAAAACAATAAACATTTTATTCACCAGACTAGGTTGGGCCATAATATTATTACAAAAAACTCTGCCCTCTGTCTTTACTATTGGCTTAGGACTGCAACCTTGGGCAGTATTCAAAACCTAAAGCACAGTAACTGTTATTCTCAATCTGGATCTCCCAGTTGGTGATTAACATAAAATTACACTGGTTGTTATAATAACTACAAATAACTATTCAAAACTTAGCGACATACATTGCAAGTAGAGGGCAGATTCTCTGAAACAAACAGAGGACAGAGATGCCAACCTCTAGATATCTAAAATCTGCAGATTTTTCTTTTATAACACCCCAACATCGAACTAAGCCACACCACCCCCCCCAAGAAAGAAGCAATGACCCCTCCTCCCCATCAAATCGAGCACCACACCCCCAAACCAACTTTAACCTTACAGAAATGGTGAGGTGAGTTTAAAAAACCAAAATTTTTTTGATTAGGGTATATTTGGATGAAAATTTACATCATTCTACAAAAACTGAAACAACAAAACAGGTCATTTCATGTCATGGTGAGAATAAGAAACCCATAAACATGAAAAAAATCACATGCAAAGCAAGTGTTTTTCATTGCCAAATACGCAAATTTGTAACATTCCTGTTGACGCTGTGGTCATGGTTGCTTAAGGCTCGCTATAAACTCACCGGAGACAGTAAAAAGCTGGTCTTTAAGTTGCGCAAATCCATGCAGTAGGGGATCTTGCTCTTCGTCCTGGAATGAATGTTAATTTAGACAAATGAAAAGAGTTTCTTCACACAGTAGACAATATTATGCAGTGTTGAAGGAAATTTGCACACATGTTTGTTCCCACATCAACAGGAAGGCTTGTTACATAAAAGATTCCTGAAATTCTTGCCAAGATTTTTTGCTATTAGACATTTAAACAAAATAAATAAAAAAGTTTCAATCCCTGAAGAGGCTCTGGGGAACTTGTCAAACTGTCTTTGTAAACTAAAAAATGTAATTTCCATATCATGAATAACAAACACAAGTATTGTCATTGGTCTCGTTCTAGAAAAGGTTTCAACTTATTGCCTTTTCTGGCGCTTCATGTCCCTGAATTTTGCAATTGCTCCAAAATTTCCTTTGCATGATTAAGTTGTCGATCAAAATGAAGTTCCAGGTAAAAAAAATTTCAATGTAGTATGCTGAGGTTGTTTTAAAATGATTTTTTTTCGTTTGCTTTTCATTATGCACAAACCACTCATAAGCGTCATGTTGACCAATTATAATACTTAACCATACATTGTGGGTTCTATGACAAACTCAGCTCAACTCAATGTTTGTGATTAGATTTTTGAAAAGGTTAAAGTAACTGAGTTGCCAACATTTTAAAAACATTTTCACCCCTCTAAATTTACAGCCATGATTAGGGGAGTAATAACAATTTTTACGTTAGCAAAAGGTTCCAAAAATAATCAAAAATAAAAAATTGAGCTAAAACAAAAATTGATTCTATGATCACTTTTTTATGAAAAAAAAATGAAATAAAAATGAAAAAAATATCGAGAGTTAACAAGTGAAATAACAGAAATAGGAAAAAGAATTCAGTCGTACTTAGACCTTTTGGCTCTACGATCGAGAGTACATACCTTTTCAATATTTTAACACGATTATTTTTTTTATAATGCTGTTAAGAGACCTCCTTACCTACA
>BLFN01000652.1:338156-339643 GCA_014634225.1 Acropora yongei
TATAGAAGAATTTACCACTTATTTATTCCATGTGGGACGCCCAAGTGTGCATACATGACAATTGCGCATGTGCTCTTGCAGAAACCCTCAAATTAAGGTCCAGAGCCATTACTAAAGTTATAAATTTTTTCCTAGGGTTCATGGTGGTACGTATTAACACGATATTGGCGCAATCACTGAATGTTTCGAAACAAATTTAAAGATTTAAAAGGAAAGAATAAGAAGTCTTCTGACAGTTCTGGCTTCAGGAAGCATTTGTTTGTCATAAAACAATAAACAATATACCGAATAAAAGTAGACAAAAATGATAAGGCCTCATTAACACCTTCGTTTGTAATGTATTCACAACTTCAGATTTGTGGAAAAGGACTTGCAGAAATGGTTTCCGGGTGGAAAATTTATTTACTCAGCCACGTATGGCCATTTTGCCACACTAACTCCCTTGAAAATGATAAAAAATAGCCATTTTCGCCGCTTGAAATTGATCTCATTTCTCTATTACTATGTGTCGAGAAAGGCGCTTTTTACATGCACCCAATGCGGGGAAGTACCTTGTAAACTCGATTTATCTTTCCAAAATGTCCAAGAATGGCTGGTTTTCATACTTTTGAAAATGATATTGTTAGTCCCATCATTTTAATTTAGCTGTGATTATTAACTATTAATTAAATATCAAGAGAAGTGCTCTTGAATTCACCGTAATAATATTTTTTTTTTCACTCGGCTCCTACGTTGCCCCTGGAGAAATTAAAAGAGTTTTCCTTCTGCCTCTCGATCTCTCAAGTTGCTTACTGCGAGACCACGCGCGATGTCAGCAGGCTTACTGTTACGCGATATGTAGGCGCGTGTAAAAAGTAGCCTCTGCCTCCGTCCATTCCCGTGCAAAAAAAGCGTGTAGAACAGAAGCAATAATAGTAATAATAATTAGTTTTTAACGAGTTTTCTAAAAGTTTAGATATTGTCTTAGCTTTAATTTTTTCTACAGCACAGTGTTCATTCCTATAAAAGGCGCTCTACAATCAAGACATCAACTTAGTATGAAACTCCAAGACTTGATTTAACCTTTCTGCCCTATCTGAAATCAAGATGTGTGATCCACAACATCATCATGCCTGTAACAGCAACAATGAAAACAAAGTTAAACTTTTAAAAGCATGTGATTATAGATCACTATCGTTATCAAAAGTGCTCTTGACTCGAGACTTCACCTATGAATTTCTCAAACTTGATTTCAAGTGACAACTGGACTTTTCATTATCAGAAAACATTATGTGTGATCAACATATACACCACTCCCACAAAATTAACAATACAAACAAATCAAATGTCCCGACCCCTGAGCAAAGGTACTCGATCAACCCTCCCCCTGAACCCCACCCCTTGACCGCACTCCCCCGCCCCCACGGGGCTTACATCGATAGGTGCATAAGTCGCATGAAAAATTGCACAGTGTAACAGCGCAAGTTGTGCTCGGTTGGATGCTAGTT
>BLFN01000652.1:343786-346286 GCA_014634225.1 Acropora yongei
TTCACCTATGAATTTCTCAAACTTGATTTCAAGTGACAACTGGACTTTTCATTATCAGAAAACATTATGTGTGATCAACATATACACCACTCATACAAAATTAACAATACAAACAAATCAAATGTCCCGACCCCTGAGCAAAGGTACTCGATCAACCCTCCCCCTGAACCCCACCCCTTGACCGCACTCCCCCGCCCCCACGGGGCTTACATCGATAGGTGCATAAGTCGCATGAAAAATTGCACAGTGTAACAGCGCAAGTTGTGCTCGGTTGGATGCTAGTTTGATTCAAGAAAAGGTACTCGTTCATACTACCTAGGAAATGTTTCCATTTGATTATGTTCACTGGTACACGCTGGTAGCCTGCGTAGCCGGCGCGAGGAGAGGGGATTGAGGAGAGAGGAGGAGGGAGCTTCTTCCCCTCTCTCCCCAATCCCCTTTCCTCGCACCAGCTACGCAGGCTAGACGCTGGTGGAAAATGTTGAATGGATGTTGAAGCAAAGTTTAAAGGCTTTTAAACTCTTTCAGCATCGATTCAACATCCTTTCAAAACGTTTCAACAATGTTGAAAGGGAGTGGCAAACGCTTTCAACATTGCCATTCAACAAAATCGAAAGGATGTTGAAGCAAATGTTGAAGCCGTTTGCTAGGGCCTTAAGCATCCTCTAAGGGCCTGATTCAGCCTGGGCTGAAATTTCGCGCCACCCACCAGGCTGAAATATTGTTGCGATTAAATGCTCAATTTCAGCCCGGGTGTAAAACGCAAACCTCCATGAGAAAATTTACAGAGGTACGAAAATATAGTCAATGCATACGCTCGCATTCCTTTTTCAGCCTGGGCTGAAAAACTGCCAGCAATACAAGAATTTTGCAGCCAAGCTAGGATTTTCAGAACATGGTTATATCTTCTCGGAGAGAACGGATGTTTTATGAGTCAAATGAGTCAATGAGTCATGAGCCAATGAGACTCACAGTCAATATAGCCATAGTTTAAGGTTAGGTTTGGGTGACTGCACTAACTCTTTGATTCATGACTCATAGACTCTTTGACTCATAAATACTAGAGACTCCTTCTTGGATCGTCTGCGATCACGATCGCCGGATCACAGAAGTGTGTTTCCATATGATTGCTGACGATCGCAGAACGTTCTGCCATCTGCCACCGCGATCGTCTTCGATCATATGGAAACCAGCATTAGGACTAAATGACCTGGCACCACGACATGTTGCCTCGTAATAGTTATTAATAGTCAAACGTTTGTTATTTTTGACGCGTCAGCAAAAAAGAACTCAGCGATGCATGAATAACCCAAGGAGTGAATGCCCTAATTCTGACAGTTTGTACCAGCCTATAAATTCGAGATCGTTTTTAGAAAGTAATGAAGCCTTGAAGAAATGCGGTATACCAGTGAATTTCTTATGATCGACGAGGTTAAATCATGAATGAATCTTCATAGTGACTGAACAAATATTATGAGCTTAATATTATTGTTTCAAGCCCATACAATGTTAGCGGAGCAGATCCATCTTTTTCATTTCATTTTTTTTTTTGTGAACGGAACTTTCTTATCTACAATCGATGTAACTTTAATACTTTCCGTCAAAACATGTCCAACACTGCCCAATCTCTATTGTTTCGGAGAAAATGAACAAAGAGCTTTTTCTCCCGCAATTTACATAAATTTGTATTTTTCAATCTGCAAGGAGTTTCGGCTGTGAACTTTGGTTGGCGAAGTCGTTCTCGCTCGCGGTGAACGAGTTGAGAGATTTGCTATGTTAATCAGAGGACACACTGGGGTCAGTATTTTCGGTCTTCAATGATTCTTGGCACGAACGTATATTCATACACCGATGAATAGGTATAGATAAATGATTTTGTCATTTCCTTTGAAGGAGATTTGATCTAGGATTATTAAGCCAAGACCACGCGAATTCAATATTGATGCAATACATCAACTGAAAATTGCACACGATGCATTTTTCAGGTCTCGAAACCCAATAAAAATGTAAGAAAATTGCTCTTAAAGCCTTAAGAAGGAACCAAAACCTAACGAATAGAACATTATGATGTCTTCGTTTCCGGTTTTCATCTACTCAAGTAATTGGTGTTACTTTGATAAGGGCGAACTTGATCAGTATATCAATTCACCTTGCAAAATGGCACACCCTCTGTTTAAACATGCAGATAGTGCACGTGCGCTGTGGGTTAACTATATTATGCAAATATATGGAGTCTAAGTCATTTTCGGTTGGCAACAGACGTGTTTGCTGGGTTAATTTTCTCGTATTGTGTTTTTTACTTCTTCTATCAATGGGACTTCCAATAGATCATCTCTTGCTGGTAGTTTTAATCGGAAATTTAGTCTTGCAAACTTCTGCAAGTTTAGTCAATTCAGCCAGATGCCGAAGTAGATGTATTGCAAAGGTGAGTGCAGATCGCGGTACCTGTTGTTGAAATACAAACGGGTTATGATCTTTTGCAACATGGATCAGGGGGCCT
>BLFN01000652.1:362189-367189 GCA_014634225.1 Acropora yongei
GTTCGTTAGTGTTATAATAATATACAAACAAAAATTTCTGCATTTTGATTGGCACTGAGAGTCTATGTCGATTAATCCCAAACAGTGCAAAAACTTGAATTTTTTTAGTGCAGAAAGATGAAATTAGAGCAAAAAGTTGAAATTTAAAATGATTGACAGGGCTACCTTGAAAAACAGTAACAAAAAAGCAAAATGGTGGAGAGGTTTGCTGAGAGCAACAACATCTTAATTAATTCAAAGTTTATTATACCAAAAACAAAAACATGCAACAAAGTACAACGAACTGGATAAACGTTTGGACCAATCTGATTCGTGTAGGCAGAGCATGTCAACCCAGTAAGGCAAAATATAAACAAACTGTCAGCTGTTTGTCTCAAATTTTTGTACATATATTAAAAGTTAAAATAAGTGTACAATAATTTACATAATAATTCATTATTTGACAATGCCACAGCAGAGAGACCATTTGTAGTTTTAATCTATAGTGCCAGTGTGCTGCTTGGTGCCAAACAATTTCACAGAAACATTGAGACATCCAAGCTGTTTTATTCTTTGAAAAAAATGCACCAAGATCTGAACTTTACTAGCATATTTCTAAACATAATTCCTAATGTTTGTTTCTTGCAGTTTTGTTCAACTCCAATACCCTGCCTCAAACAGGTTAGTACAAAAGCAGAAATATTCATCGCCTTTATCTGAGTACTGGGGAAAAAAAAGTCACTTTCATGCCAAGCGTTTGACTGGGAATCGGAAAGTAATTTACCTGAATTTGTGGTGTATTATATTAATTTTGTAGCAGTGTACAGTAGTTCACAAGCTAAAACGCTTTAAAACGTAAATGGCAGAGAATTGAAAGCAAAAAGCTGCACCAAGATCACAGATATATAACTTCCTACTTTTCTAAAGAGCAAAGGAACGAACAGCAACGAAAAAAGCAATGAAACTTGAATAATGTGTCAATAAAGAGGCAGGTTTGGTCATTTTATTGCAAATGACGGTAAATAAACTTGTGCAAATGAAATAAAATTTTAACGCTTCAGATCCCCCCCAGACTGCACCTTTGAGCATCCAATTTTCAAAAAAATTTCTGAGGGGGAATGCCGCCAGACCCCCCTTAAGGGGTGCGCACCTTTAGGGAGGCCTGGTGGCACTTGGTAGGGTGCCTTCACCACCCTGACCACCTCCTTCTTCAGAATGACCTGCTCCTAAAAGTCTTTTTCAGAAGGCTGTATTTCATAACATTTCAGTATCTTCCTATAATTACTATGCTACTTGAAAG
Organism: Acropora yongei; assembly: GCA_014634225.1. Classification (NCBI taxonomy): domain Eukaryota; kingdom Metazoa; phylum Cnidaria; class Anthozoa; order Scleractinia; family Acroporidae; genus Acropora; species Acropora yongei. The sequence continues at coordinate 363,469 of BLFN01000652.1, forward strand.
AAAATATTACAGTTACCACTAAAAAACAACGTAACTGTTACTGTATGCTAAGTCTACTAACATAATGTATTACCAGTAAACTTTCATAATGTTGAATTCCATAATAATGATTCATTTACGAAAGGAGGCAACAATGAGCCTTTCTGCATTCAAGTTTCAAGAGCCTGAAGAGAGTCCTTCCTTTTGTAATGAACAATACTTTAATACCCTTACAAAGAACAAAATTTCAAACCAACCCATGGGTTAGAAAAAGAGCTTAAAGATTCTGGTTTTATCTTTATACAATCTATTATATTATTATGTACATGATGACAGGTTTAAAAGTGAACAACGGTTACACCAAAGCAAATATAATACTATAATTATTATACATGTGGGTGTATGGGTTTGCAATAAATTCTTCGGTTAAACTCATTGCCAATAGATGAAGTTGGGGAAGGTGCCTATGAAAGCGGGTGGTAGTGCTAAGCGAAATGCGATCATCGAGCAGGGCACGCAGGTATCCACAACAACCCAGAGAGCGGCAACCACCGCCAGGCACTGTCACACTGAAAAAACTCAGTGGAGATACTTACCAACCTGTATACTTATCACGGCCAGCCAAGATGGAGGGAAGGGGAGGTACAAACTGCCACACAAATGCACAATTACGAGCTCGAAAATGCACGACCTCCAGAGCGAGTATGCGTCATCTAACGCTAAGCGAAGACCTGTATGTCTCCATTTTTCCAGTTTTCTTACGGGTGTTTTAATTTTTCCTTCTAGAAATAGCACCTACCACTGACAGCATTAATCTACACTTAGAGGCCAGTACAAGTCAAGGGCTGAAAACCACAGCATCCACATTCCTGTATGGTTGTGTATTACTAAGTCTTGTAATTTTTGTATACAATCATGCCTAACATGAGTTATAATATCCCTTGAAGTTTTTTTGTATTTTTTTATTGTGGCAGTCATTTTAATGAAATTTTCTGATTTTAATTGTTGATGATACAAGTTATACTAATAATTCCCGAAATTAATCTTATTCAAAAGGCAAATAAGACAACCTTTGTTTCTTTTATAATAATGCAAATCAAAGACAGCAATCTTGTGAATATAACTCAGTCCAAAATTTTAATGCCTGGTGCTCATACTTACCATTTCACAGTTGGAGATCAAATTAGTTGTTCAATGAGATTGGGCTGAAAATCTGTAAGCAGCCTCTCTATAAACTACCATTGTCTGCTACAGCCAGAGAACTAAAAAAAAGACAAAAATTGCAGTCAACACCAGATTCACTATGACTGTCAAAATGTGCGTTTGAAACAAAGTTTCAAAGTGTTTTATTTTTATTTATAATATAGTCAGGATATAAAAGTTGAGATATTTTCTTACATGGCTCCATCATCTGAAAGAAGAGAAAATACATACAATATCCAAAATTTTATCAAGTATTTCAATCTTATCATATTACATATTAAGCATAGATTTATCCAGGGTTGTAACTACAGAATTAGATTAATTTCAATAAGCGTCAGGAAGTTTACCGGCTTGCACTTTGGCTCAACTTTAATACCGGTACATATCCCTAGTGATAAGGAATATTGAAGTGTCTGCAAGAAGACAAAAACAGTAAGCTAACCCTAACCAAAAAAACGATATGGAGGATTAGACTTTAATAATGGGACGCTTCATGATGTTTATCGAAATTCAGCACACATCTTAAATTACTTGCAATCCTGGAGATAGTGCCATAACAAATGATTTTATAGCCACACTGATTTGGTTGTGATTCTGTGTTTATATATTTTTTGTTTTACTGTTTCTTTTCATTGGAGTATTTATTTGTCTGAACTCCAAGTGAAATTTGCTCATATGCGATTTTGATTTTCATGAAAACTAGACTATTGTACCTGCTTTACGGGGCTGAAGAGTTATTTTTGTAAAATGTATCTAGAAGTAAAGTCAATCCTCAATTATCGGGACCCTTGATTAGCCAGAATTGCTTCTCTGATCCCAGTTTTTCATGAAAACTAATAAGTTTTAGTAAAATCCAACTAGTGGTCTATTATCAATGCTGTGTTCTCATTGCTTGAGATACTACTAGGCTACATGTTATAGCCCACTAGTAGCAAAAAGCACCTGCCATGTTTATAATGTTTTGATGGCAAAAAAGGATTTAAGTCTAGCTTTAACTAGCAAAAGATGTTTTGTTTTGACATTTTTTTCACTGACTAGTTGGAGTTTACTATATCAATAATCCCTCTCGCCCTCATGGCCTCTGAGTCAAATTAGCCCATTCAGCCTTTGGCCACATGGGCTATTGACCCAGAGCCCATTCTGGCTCAAGGAATAATTGTTTAATATTTTGTATCCACAACAAAACTTTTTTCCTTTAAATATAATTGCCATGAAACTCCAATGTGAACTGAGTTTGTTTCATTTGTGGACACAAATTTGTATGCGTTGAGTTTTTTTTGTTATATATATATATTGTTGTTTCAACTGTTATGAGGGTCAATTCACTCAGTTGTTCCATTGTGTTACATGGCAACCCTTATGGGGGCTATAGAATGGTCTATGAGAAAATGATGCATCTCGGAAAATATCAGCCCAGTCTCGAAATCTCGGCATTTTAAACAAAAGTCTCGGAATCTCGGGCTCACTGTACATTGAATAGTCTCGAAGTCTTGAACTTTTATAATTCGGTGTCCGATTTTTAAGCAAGGGTCTCGTAGTCTCGCAAGTCTCGCATTTACCATTCTATACCCCTCTTATGGTCACTCTTATGAAGGAGTCCAAACACTGCACAACTCTTTCAAATTCTGATTTCTTAGGGTAAAGTACATTGAGTCTTTTTGCCGACCTGGTATGAATAAATTCAACAAACAAACAAGTTACCAACACAATTCTATTTGATTCTCAAATTCATTAACAACTCGTGAGGATAGAACAAAAGAATACACTACCTTGAAGGAAGTCTGGATATGTGATCCTAATTATCATAAAATTCTGTGCACTTTTGCTTTGAATTTCGCTAACAGTTATTATTAATGCTTTGAGAAGCTACATCAAACACTTCAAAGAGTGTTTCATCAGATATCCAACCCCTTCGAAGTTGGCTAAAAAACTCACATGTGCCTCGTTTTTTCAACCCACTTCTCAGTGTTTGGATATCTGATGAAACACTCTTCGGTGTAATAAGGTTGATATATTACTTCAAAGATCAGCTTTTCACAGGTCAGTCCCAGATCACAACACAGGTGCTATGCTTGCTAAGATTGGTTTATTATCATATTGCTAAACAAGAAGATTTTATACCTTAGTGTAGAACACATAAACAGAAGATGCAGTCAGCTGTTCTTTGGCAGCATGGGTGATACAATGACCAGTAATGTAAAACATTTATTGGACCCAAATTCGTTGTGGTATGTTTACGGGTGGAAGCTGAATAATTGGACCATTCTATGCGTGTTTCTTTCAATTACGTAGTAGTTCTTATTGATCATTGATTATTCATAATTCATTATTCACAATTCGACCCAAATATTCATTATTCATTTTTTTATTCAATCCCATTATTAATTATTCAGCTTCCAACCCTGATTATGTTTACATTATGGAGTATTTAAAATGGATAGTATTTTGCTTGACATTCAACTAAAGACGTTTTGAAATAATAAATATATATTTTCTTAAAACACTGTTTGCTTTTTGGATATCACTGAGCTTCTATTTT
>BLFN01000652.1:394689-397189 GCA_014634225.1 Acropora yongei
CAACACCACTAAAGAAAACGGTCTTGAAATAGGCCTGGTCCCGAGCAATAATGAAACTTTGTAACGGCGTGACGTCGACGGATTGCGCCAAACGCCTTTCTAAGAAAAGGGGAAAGCTGGGTAAGTTTGTCAACAAAGAAAGGCGTAGCCTGGCTAGGGTAACCCTTGCCCTTAGTTGTTCCGCAGTCACCACACGAAGATAATCCTTTACGGATCTATCTGCTGCGGGATTGCCTAATCCTAGCCTTTTGTCCCATTCACCATCCCTCCCAATAGCTTGAAAAATAGATCTTAGTTTTCCAATATAGGAATCCACAGTATTATAAGATAGCCGGAGGGGACAAGCACAAGCATGTTTACCCGTTGCCCAAGAAATTGACAACGGTTATGATGGATCTGCGTTCGACCATCCTTACCCTTAAAAATAAGAAACGACATATATCCCGGGGAGAAACAGTCGCTAAAGATACTTGACCCGGCAGGGCTGGCAAAGAGGCTTCCAGTTCCTTCCGTAGGGTGTCCTTCAGCTTCGAGTAACTAGTCGCTTTATCAAAGTTCAGTAACTGCTGCAACCGTTTGTCAATATAATTGAGATCGACTTTAATGAGCCACTCTTGCTTATTGAGGATAGGAGCTTTCTTGTGTAACCACAGTGTTGGCAAAACCTAAAGTCACCATCATTGGCGTGTCTACAGACGGGGTAACGTAAAAAGGGTACGAACAACTTTGCCACTAAAGCAAGTTCCTGCCAAATAGGACGGAGGTTCTAAGTGAGACATGTACACGTATACTTGTTAGGAAGGAAGGGAATTCCTACGGATGAGGTCAACCCAAGTTCAATATCTATGTAAAAGACAGCCGAGAATACCCAAAGATCGTCCGGAATTCCGGGGTGTGGGATCCAACCCTGAGCCGAAGGTATAAGTAGTACATCACCATCTCCAGTAGAGGCCATTTTAAATGCTTTCTTTGCGTAATGGTGTAATAATGACCACCAATATTTCCTGGGGTAACTATTTAGGACAGCAACTGTGCATGCTTGCTTCATACTTTGCAAATAAATTAGGACTGGACCGACCAAGACCGGAGATGGAAAAACAGCGCGGGTGCAGCAAGACATTTAGAGCAGCAGTGGTTGAAAATAGCACCTTCATAGCATTATTAAGCTGGGAACTCCGGTCACCTTGGTTGTTCCACGCGTGAATAATTCCCTGCTTATCGACCTGTAGATCGACACGCGCATTACAAACTTCATCCGGGCACGATAACAGCATTTTATTAATTGCCATGGCTTCTTTTGTTGTATCGTCCCATGTGAATTCCTCTTGTGTCCAATAATCAAAAAGCTCTCGGCGATTCGGAGAAACAACCGTACCTCCCCATCCCGAAGAGGTGCATCCGTGGCGACTGAGATTTGAATATGGCGTTCATCGCGCCACTGGATTGGGTTGTCCCAATTTTAAAAGAACAACCAGTGTGAGATTTCTTTCCGTAAAGCACCATGCAACAAGATCGGTTTCTGAGAACGTAGATCCGTTAAAATGGCTGTGTTCATCTCTCTTGTAAATAGCTTTGTTGCCGGCACTGCCCTAGCGAAAGAAACACATTTCCCTACAAGGTGCTGTCACGTTCCGACGGAGACATAGGATGAGTCAAGAAGCTTTTGAATAAGTGCAACGAATTTGCCTTTCTTCTCATGAATCAAATGAGAAGTTTCTCTTGAGGAGTCCACCATAAATCCCTGGTATGGAACAATTTTCACTGGGGTCAGAGTAGATTTTGACAGACCAAGTAAATAACCCAATTTCACCAAATAATAGCTAGGCAACCAGAAAAATTGCAGACTTAGCAACTGCGCAATTGCGTTCATCCGCTGTAGCAAAGAACCATATTCTCCTTTATCCAAAGAGACTTGAAGCTGACCATTGTGGCGATCGTCAATGTAAAGGAGACATGGAGTACCGACTGAGCGAAAAAAGCTAGTCGCCAGAAGGCTGTCGTGTGAAAGATAAAAGGGGAAATCTTCCAACAAAAGGGCGAATTCTCGCCCAGTGGCTACACACGGTGTTTATATCTTCCATAAGGAACAGTCCTGGTGAGAGAACTCAACCCTGTGACTACACACAGAGTGTATATATTCCTTAGGAATATACCCGGTGAATTCTCGCCCCCGCGGCTACACACGGCGAATTCATATTCCGTAAAGGAATAGTCCTTGTGAGAAACCTCACCCCTGTGACTACGCACAATGTATACACATATTCCATATAGTAAAATATACTGGGCGAAGCCTCCCCCGTAACTACCCACGGCTTTCAGGGTTAAACGAACTCGACGAAGAACAAAGCAACCTAAAACAACTAAAAGGTCACTCGCAGGCGCATAGCTACGTGAGAACGACACCATAACGAAAATATGCAATATAGCGGCCAACACCCCGACAAGAGTGACAAAACAAAAGGAAACAAAGGTTCCACCCACAATAAAAAATTGAAAGGAA
>BLFN01000652.1:437189-442189 GCA_014634225.1 Acropora yongei
TTTATTCAAGAATCTTCAGCATATTATCACTAACTTATAAGGACAGACTGATGACAGTGTTAAATAAACTCAACATAACTGCTATATAGCTAAAAACAATAGTCTGTTCAATGTGATGAGCTAAATTCTAAAAATTGGTACACCTTCCGGAAGTATTTTCACTATCATAAAAAAGTTTTTTAGGCATAGGTAAGACAACAAATTTTGAACAAAAAGAACTTGATGTCTGCCCTGAACACAACACAACATGGCACTGTCAATTCAATGCTTATGTATTTTTAAACAATAATTTCCCTTAGATAAGTCCATAAAGTGCTGTTAATGAAAGTAACTTATTAAACTACATCCTGTAACATCTTCATTGTCATGCTCAAGGTAACCCAAACCCATAAGCCTAAAAAATGTCCTGCATGAAATTAAAGGCAAATTCATTACCATCACCACTACTGGCATACCTCTTATTCACTGGAATAGTGATAATAAGGGTGCATGTATTTGCACAAATTCTTTTTGCAGTCAATGTAGTGTCATGATCAAATTTCAACTTCCCTGAGAAATTTGGGAATCGAGACCCACTTCCAAATTGCAATACATCACTTAATGCAAGAACTTTGAGTTCTGCACCACAAGTACCAGACAAGGTAGCTTCAGAAAAGGGTAGACATAACATTTCAATTTCCCCTTCTTTACGTTGCGCAGGAAGCTGTGCCACTTACAGACAATTTCTGTTCCCGCACTTGAAAAACATGGAACAAAGCAGCTTTTCACATCGTCAACTGAAATTTCAACATACATTAGTTTCTTTAAACCATCATCAGCAAATTTATGCAACAAATCTAAAACGGCAAATGATGCAAAACCCTTCCTGAAGCTATAAATCTCCTCTGCAAGACTACTCAATACAATGTGTTTGATACAAGCATTCAACAGGTCATTCTTGTCTCCAAAGGTTACAGTTGCTTTTGTGTAGCCCATATCAAAACATTCAGGAAATTTTTGGACTGCATCAGTAAACGATGCTTCTTCACAACAGGAAGAAATGTTTTTAAGTTGATTGAGAAACTCACATTCTTCTGGAACTTCCTCCAACTGCGGTTCTTGAGGGATATCTAATAAGAACCCTGCTACCATAGGAGTAAGGAAATGGGGTCCTGGGCAACCATTTAGCAGTGCAATAGCGGCAAATTTACCAAACAGCTCAAACAAGCCTTTGCTCAATGCCTCCAGGTTGTGCCTAAAAGTGACATTAGGGTATGCACCCCTTACGAGTGTACTATGCACACTAAAACCAAGGAAGAGCTCAGAAAAGAATAATTCTCTTGTTACCCCTCCAGAATCAACTGCTTCCTCCCCTATAAACTTAACTGTTACCCTTGGTTTTAGATCTTCGTCCTCTAAGCATTCAAATGCCCTTTGAACTATATTTTTTCTAGTAATTTCAATGAAAGTGAATTGCTCGATTGGAAAACCATTTAGGGTTTGTTCCAGTGCCTCTTCCAGGGACTTAGCAGTAACAAATTCAAGTGTTTCTTCCACTGAGTTACAACCAAAAGCTGCGGGACTGCTCAGACTCTGACCTACAGCACATTTTAGCAGGAAGTCATCAATGCTGTTGGTATCTGAAATAAATCAACACTAAAATTCTGCTTCTGTGGTCCTTCTTTGATGCAATTTATCAGGTAAAATTGAATAAGTGCAAGGAAAGTTAACTTTATTGAAGGACTTATTTTACAAAGATAACAAGAGCATCTGGTAAGCAAAAGACTAGGTGAGTGAAATGTGCTATTTACCTCCTCTTTCCCTCTTTCAATATAATTTGAATATCCAAACTGAACTTGTGTTGCTACGTAACAGGGGTTCATTATTGATTGGGGGAGGAAACCAGAATGAGATAGAGAACACTGGGAGTCGTGCAGAGTGGTGTCCCAATCAAATTAATTTTGCCTAGGGTTGCAGCACTGAACTGCAGCAGGAATTATAGGGATATACTTGCGACTTGAAGGCTGCATTTGCATTGGTTTACACCCTCGTGAATTATAAATGAATAGAAAACAGTCATGTTTACAAATACCTCGATTTGATTTTGGGCTAACAAAAAAGCCTCTCTTACTAAAAAAATTAGACACTGATCATAACACTCACCTTCTATATTTGGCAGAACATCAACGTGGCGTTCATCATCATCACCGACAATGTTGGTTTGTTTTGGTTCACGCCCAGCGAGCCATTTTGTAAGACCTCCATCGTTTGCACATTCTTCCTCAGAACTGTCGTCACTGTCAACGTCTCTGTTCGCAAACTCATCAGATGGCATCAGGAAAAATGTTAGGCGCTTGTAGTCCTTGCTTATTGCCTGTTTATATGACGACAACACAAATGGATCGTTTGTTCCGGGAACAAAGTTTACTTCGCTGAAATCAGGAAAGAGCAAAACGTAGGGAATGGTTCAATCAGAAGTCTGATCGAAGCTGGAGTATGGAGTGTGATTCACGTCAAAAATCAATGTTGAATTGTGACATTCAGTAATTAAGTTATGAAATTTAAATATGCAATTGTGTTATTGAAACATGCCATCATGGTATTTCGATATGCTATTCTGATGTTCAAACATTCAATTATGATGGTAAAATATTCAATTCGGATATTTAATTTTAATGTTCGAATACACCATTGTGGCATTTAATTACGATACTCAAATATGTAGTGCTAACATTTAACTATACAATTGATCATTAAAATCTTCTGTAAACACATGGCATTGTGACATTTTGATATTCAATGTTGATATCCAGATGTTGAATTGTGAAGTGATAAAGTTCAATTCGGCATGGCACTCAGTGTGCTACTTTTAGAAACGAACCGGGTAGGGCTGGGCACCAATCGCTGACAATAGTTATGACAATTAGTATTCCCGCCAAAACTAAATTTATGCCCACATGGAGAACATGACGGAGAGTCGAGAAAGTTCCAGTTCACAACGGATAAGAAATCTAAGAAATCCTAAGGCAGTTAGATGTGGAAACTTTAGATAACGACCGCCTTGACAGTTTGCAGTTTCGTCTCTATTGGATTTACAGTCTGGTGGTAAGGTATCAAGGCCTTGACGTTATCGATGACCGAGTGGTTTCTTGAGTAAGACCGGCAAGAGATTGTATTCACAGTTCCGCCATTCAGAGATCAGGTACACTCTGCCAAGCGAAGAAAATTTTTAACGGCGAGAGAGCTAGACCAAGATTTGAAATACCACATGCACAGTTACAATTTTTTGTCGAAAAAGGTTTTAAAGTCGCCGAAATTGCACAACTTTTTGGTACAAGTTCAAGTACAGTGGAAAGGCGTTTGGTAGAGTTTGGGCTGTCAATCAGAACAACCTACGCGCAGTTGTCAGACAGAGATTTAGATGCAGTCGCCAGTGAGATCATGAGAGAAATCCCCAATGTTGGATGTAAAAGAATGACTGGTTTCCTCCTTGGACGCGGTTTAAGTGTACAACAAATCAGGATTAGAGAGCCAATGCGCAGAGTAAACCCCGAAGGTGCCCTTATTCGGGCCTTAGAATTAAATGTTATACGCAGAAGAAGTTACCACGTTCAAGGTCCCCTATCCCTGTGGCACATCGACCGGAACCATAAATTAATAAGGTTGGTTCGTTGAGGCGACAATGTTTCAACAGAACATGATAAAACGAAGGGAATGTATTTTTTTTAATTGATGCTTTGTGGTCTATTTCCTTTTATTTGTTCTTCATGTCCAAATGGGGTTAAGTTAAGAAAATGACTGGTATTTGTTGTTAGTACTAAAACTGATTTCACCAAAGTTAATGGCTTGCTTATCAGTAGGTTATTCTTTGTACATTTGCCAGCTGACATGTGTTGCTAGCCCCTAAAGTAAAACATTTTTGCTATTTCATAGCTTCAAAGAGAATTTATTTTCTACTCCTGTTACGGTTCACAGCTAAATTGACAAAATCACGGAAGGATGAAGGGGAAGAGGGGGCATCCTTCGCTAACACCCTTTTAGGGTCGATCGGAGAGCTGCCTATAGTTACCAATGCAGTGGTGGCTATAAAGATCCATGGGTACTAGAAAACAACCAACCATGTGTTCTGCCTTGATAAAACGCTCTTCTAAGGCCCGGTTCAAACGTCCAACTTTGCATGTGCTGAACCTAAAGCAAAAGAGGCCAAAGATTTTCCTCATTTCCGTTAGGCTCGGCACATGAAAAGTTCAACTTCTGGAACGCACCTAAGAATAACTTAAGACAGATAAACTGGAATTGGCCATGTGCAAGAAATACCCTCAAAGTGAAAAAAACCACAGAGTTTCCTATATAAATCATAATTTGTTTTGTGTTTTGTTTTGTTTTCTCCTTGAAATTAGTACTATCAAATTAATGTACCAAAAACGCAGAAAAACTGTATATGATTTGTCCCACGATCGAGCTTGAAAGAGGCTTAGGTCTATTTTTGCATTACAGTTTGAAAGAACTTTCCAGCAAAGTAGTGTTTGACGTCATCTAAGAAATAGACCCATGTCTCTTAAAAGCTTGGTTGTGAGACAAATCTTCGCTAGTTTTTCGATGCTTTTTGGTGAATTTTATTTATAATATTCAGGAGATAAAACATATTTCTATAAGAGAAAAGGTCGCGATGCTAGTTGCACCTTAACATTCCTCCCAGGTGATAGTCTTTGGGCGTAAGGAGCAAAAATCGAGCGAAAATTTTGCAGAGCTCTTGATGTCGATGGTTCTGCTCTGGACGTTGATGGTGCTGCTTCCGCGGGTTGTTGAACATTTGAGCTAACACCTGTAGGTGAGGTTCTGTCTCCCTGACTGGAATATTCTTGAAGAAAACGAGTAGCCTCTTGCAGAAGGCTTACTGCCCGTCGTTGATCGAAGCTGGAACTTTCTCGACTCTCCGCCATGTTCTCCATGTGGGTATAAATTTAGTTTTGGCGGGAATACTAATTGTCATAATTATTGTCAGCGATTGGTGCCCAGCC
>BLFN01000652.1:476343-478843 GCA_014634225.1 Acropora yongei
TTTTCTAAGTATTTTCGCTAAAAAAAGGGGCAGTCAAATTTCGCACTCGTTCTCGTCCCCGTCCCAGAGTCTAAAGCTTCCGTTATCGTTGTCACGAGGAGGTCGAAAGAGGGTATATAGGTTTCTGTGCAAATTTCAGGCAAGAAAACTACACAAAGAAGGTACGTTACAGCAATTGTACGCACCTCTCCTACAGCTAGACAATCTGAGTGCAAAAATACCCTTGAAAGTCGTCGATTTGAAACTAAGCAAGCATGTTTTTGTTAGCTGTTTTTATCGAGCGCTGAATTTCTTTTTCTTGTGGCGAATTTTGACTGATGTTATGTCTCGTTGCCGCTGAAGTGTTTAGGAAAGCCCAGAGGTTTCCATCTCGCGTTGCCATGGCAAATGATCCTTTTTCGGATGATCTGGTTTTTTTTTGGTTGTGAGGAATCCGTATGATCTGAGATCACAAATCTGTTTTCGGATTCTCCAAAAAAAAGCGCCCGTCTCTCACTGGAAACCCAACCAAACGCTACGCTTAAGGAATTTTTTAGCGATAATGAGCGATGAGAATCCCATTTTTGTAAAGAAAATGTCTGTATGTGGCTGGCTTCCGGCTCGGTGAGCCCCACTCTCCTCCCACGTTTCAAAGTCTCCCACATCCGATTGTCGTTGCCAATTTATCCAAGAAAAGCTACGGTTCAGTAATTTCTACGTGCATTGTAGCATGAAAACCAACCAAAAGGTCACCTCTCAATTAAAGAAGGCGTATTGATGATTATCAGACTAATTACTCTGTAAGAAGGTCTGTGATTAAAGGGTCTTTGCCTAAAAAATACTATCAGAGAACAGTTGCAGAGATGATAACATGAAAACTATTTTAAGTGTTTGAATTACGTCTAACATGAGGAAGACAATCTCTACACATCTCCTCTTCTGTCCGTTTTACAGCATACATACTTTGTTCATTTTCAGTTTTCTACCTAGCTACTGCGTTTCGCATAGTTTTAATTCCTCTCCATGAAGGAACTTCTCGTTATTGTACTCTGCTGCAATGTTTTTCTAATAAGCTGTAGTGTCAGTGACAAAGTACTCTGCTGGAATAAAACAGCAATTACTTGACGCTTTCAAAGGCAACCAAGGCTTTGTGAAAAAAGGCAGTGTAGCTATCAACACTCAGAAGAATTTAGGCCTTAATAAGCTCATTATACACATCCTTTGAGGAATTCTCGTGATAAAATACCTTATAAAACTTGGTTACCTATTCCCTTTGTAAGGTGATAAATATTACTATCCTTGGAAAGGTTTCGAAAGAAGACATTTAATGGAAAGGTTACACGCCCTGAAGATTACAGATAAAAAACATTTCAGCTGTTGAACAGCTCAAAAACAAACCACTTAAGACGCGCGCCAAATGGATTTGTCTCCATTTAGCTTCTTAATAAACGAATATTGAAAATGAGCTTAAATCACAGCTATTAGTTTGTCTCTGCAGACAGGTTCAGTCTTGATTACATAGATATTCCTTTACAATTTCTCTGCAAATCTTCGAGAGTGTACCTCTCGTTTTGAATGTGTATATGTGTACACAATTTCATTTGCTTTGTATTTTGTTAGTTAAATACGTGTTATAAACAGTTTGAGAATTAAACCTCGTTGAAAATCTGAGAAAGTGCTCTTTTTCGAGAAACATATGTACATTTTAACCCAAAAAGCGCCATTTCAGGCTGAAATTGGCATGCTTAAAGCCTGAGAATTTTTTAGGTCCCTAGGAACTTACAACCTTGACCTATACCATACTGCGCTGCAAACTGTTTTACCATTTGAGCTATCAAGATCTCATGCAAATCCAGTTTTTTTCCGATCTTTAGCATGCACAACCGACTGGAAACAGAAACGCCAAAAATTAAGAATTTGATTGGACGAATGAATACAAATACGCGTGCTGCACGCACTTGAGAACAATACCGTGTCGTCCTCTGCAAAACGACATCGTTGAATTACCAAGTTTGAGGTTTTGATGACAACTGTAGCAAGTGAAAATATTTAATTCCTTTATCTAATTTAGCGGCAAGTGAAAATATTTAATTCCTTTATCTAATTTAGCGGCGCGCATACCAGTCTAGTTTAAGCGTACTTCGCCGACATTGTAGCCTTGCGAACAAGATGAGAGAATCACAAATAGTCACGACTGACATATTTTTACGTTCATCTGCATGCCGCCCTCATCGCTGAAGAATGAAAACCATATATTTGAAATGCGGAGTTTGAGGAGTGCGATGTTAGACAGATCACCGCAGTGAAAAACGTAAATTATATAGTTTCGAAAGAGGCAAAAAAAAATTCAAATCTGTTTCAACAGGATTTTGTTAAAACGGTTCCAGTTTTTAAATTCAATTTGTTTCAAAATAGGTAGCATATTCTTTGGTCTTGATTCAAATTAGCCATGACTGCCCACAGTTAACCGTAAACGAGGCAGTAAGGTAGCTGTTTTGAAATTGATAAAATTGAAAACGTG
>BLFN01000652.1:483843-496343 GCA_014634225.1 Acropora yongei
GCAAATTTATCAGTTTCTCTACGTTGAAATATTTATGAAATTACGAGAGATGAAATATATTTAGACTTCAAATACCATAGCTATTTTTCATAGCGCAAAAGCGGAAACAAAGATGCTGAAGATGCGAATAACGTCAATGCCATGTTAGGAGACCGACAAAAGAATTGTACTCGCCAAAATTATGATCGTGACTAAATATGTAAGAGGAAAAAAAGTGTACCAGGACAAAAATTTCTCCTTAGTTTTCATGTGGGGCCTGTGTACTTTGGACTCATATCCAAGTCAATGTTGAGATAAGCCAAAACGTTAACACCATTAACAGCAGATAAGCATTTCAAAAAGACAGGAGGGAATCGAGGGCAGTGACAGCACCGCGTGTGAACTCGAAGATGCATTGAGGATGTGATGTATGAACGTCAATACTTTTGTCAATGCCCACCCAACACCCCATTAGTCTTGTCGGCTATTGAACGATTCAGTGATTAATTCAATACCATACAATGTCAACATGAAACAATGAAAAAATAAATCGATACTCAATGATTGCTAAACAGTGCAAGTCATTTTCATCGTCAATACAGCTGTTTCAATGCTTTCGATGTATGATTCTTGACATGTCGACGGAGTAATCAGCATCAATTTGAAGAATTCTGTCATTATGCAAAAAAAAAAATCTCGCAAACGCTTCATCGATATATTTTGGCCGCATTCAAAGACATTTTCTACCCTTTAATATCACAGGGCAACCTTGTAAGCGTTGAGCGATGTTTAAATTCCCACAGGTACATTCTAAATATCGCATCATGATAATTCACACTCACCGGTAACGTATCCTGCCAACTCCATGTACCTCGCATATGTTTTCTTTTCTGGGCCCTTTCTCCAAGAGGGTGACGAGCAGTTCCAGTTATTCGTGTTCGTGTGATGGTTGTGAGCATACTTTCCTGTCAAAATACTCGTTCGGGATGGACAACAGGTTGGAGTTGTGACAAATGCATTGACAAACTCAGCTCCCTCTTCACGTATAAGTCGTTGTGTTTTCGTCATCACGTTTGGAGATCCAAGTTCTTTGTCCATGTCATCAAGGAGTATGAAGATTACGTTGGGACGTTTGATAGATCTGGTTCCACTTTGTAGATTCGCCTTCGATTTGCGTACACCCAGAGTCGAACCACATTGTAGCAGCACAAACAGCAAGGTTGCAAATGTTGAAGTCTTTTTGACGTGACCGGCTGTTTCTTGTCGACTCATCGCCGTTCCGAAACGCTTGACTGCTTGTTGATCAGTAGACGCCCAAGCACAACGAGAAATCTAAGAAGAGTCAAGCGCAAAACACACTCGAACAAAACCGAATTTCGTCAGTAGAACCCTAAACAATTGGCTGATGTCAAAATTGCGTCGACTATTTCAATTATCAAAAGATGGAATTACTTCAAGAAGCGTGCGTTGATTAAGTAGATATGCACAATTATTTTAAAGAAAATGGCTTTATTCCCTTAGGGATATTGGCGGCCAAAATCGAGTCTAGGCTATTTGTGCCATTAATCCCTAACTTTAGACTTATAAAGAGATCAGACGAAACAACCTTTCTTTAGACGAAAACAAAACAAGATTGATCTCTTTAGCCCTCTACACTCTGAAAAAAAAAAAGAAGCAAAACAAAGCAAAAAAAAAGGAACTTACCGACCGGTAAAGCTAAAACAGAAGTTTGACAAAAAGGAATTTAACGCAAGAGAATCTATTGCTTGGGCATCATCAGACTAGCTAAAGTGAACAGCTCATTTCCATGGAGAGAAACGTAGAGAAATGTCTTGCACTGACATCACCTTCTTATATAGACTTTCGAGGCAAGATCCTGAGTGTTCCGGAAATACGCCACTCAACAAATATAAACAGATCATTTGACCGCTTATGAAGTGGGAGGAGTTAAACGCCAGGTGAGGAGAAACAACTTCTTTGAAGGACTAAAATAATTCTGCCGGCTTCATGCGAGTGAAACAGGAAAGAGAAAAATAGAATCGTGCCTGGTCGTAAAAGACACGAAGCAGGTTTAAGGCTTCTGGGAGGTATTGCAACTCAATTTATGGATGACTTTTAGTAACCCAATGTTATTAAAATTGCAGACAAAGGAATTCTCCTTTTTTTGACGGGCTACTGTAATGTGTCTTATTTGTTTTTTTGTTATCCGTGGGAAAAAAAATGACTTAGAAAAATTGAAATGATTAATCATTTAAAGGCAGCTTTAATTTAATGATTAGAAATTAGAATTTCAGCGGCAATGACTGTTTGTGAGAAACAAAACGCATACTGCGGTGGTAAAAAAATTGCAAGAAACGAATAGATTGTTTCAAATGTTCTCTTTAACTTAACCTTGATAACAGTAGCATTTTCAGAAATGTCAGAACTCATTTTCCTCAGGCAAAATCTTATAGGTTCCCTGGGAATGTTGGTGCGAAAATACACAACTAACACAATTTCCGATTCATATTTTTTTTCGTGCATATCGTGTCAATGAAAATGAAACGCTCGACCCTGAATAGAACTAGCCCACAACACCGTGATGGATTGAACTAATGCTGGGCGATGCTGTGCAGTGTCTAACGAAATGGCCATTCGAACGCAACATGTTGACAGATTCGCCAATGCTGGCTGATGTTGTGCCAATGAGACGTTAGATCTATTTGAAAATGGCATAAGGCCGATCTTAAACAAGGCCATTTCGAAAGATAATTGCTCATAAAACGTTAAGTATAACGAGAGCAAAGAAGAGAGATTTAATTGGCAACTTCAGGACAAGGAGATTGTATTCAGTTACAAGTGGAATGAACCAAGTACGTGAAGAACTTGTTGACGACAAGATGGACGAAAAAGTGATACCGAACTGAGACAAAGCTGAAATGGAAAAGACAAGGAAGAAGAAGAAATTGAGATCTTCCGCAATGCAACGACCCAATATGAAGAGCTTGCTTTAGGTCATGCGTGCCGGTTGGAATCTGTGGTTTTCAAGCATTATTACTGTTCGCTGCAGACCATTCACCGGCTAATCCCGCCCTCCGTTGTTCTCCGATTGTCTCTGCAACCACACGCCAATTCACCCGTTTGACCCACTTGGGACGCCTTTCAGTCATTGGTAATGTTGGAAAGACTCAGTGCTACTTAGCTAGGAAGGCATATAGTCTCTTCCATAGGCTTCAAACGGGCTTAAAAATCATTAAAGAGAAAATGATATATATGACAACCTTCCCAGACTCCCCGCAGTTCTTTCTTCTTCAAGGTGGTTAGGTCATCGATGTAGGACTATTGTCTGTATTTTAAAGCCACTCGTCGGTGTATTGTCTTCCTGTTAAGACACTTGAAAAGCTCCCAAGAAATGCTATATTTGAGTTAAATTAACAAATATCTCTTTTACAACTGAAAACAGTTACTTTTTTGGCTCCATAAATGTAACAATCTTCATTTCAAAACTCAGACACTTATGCACGTGAGGAACAGCAGGGTCCTGGCTGGAATTTAACACACATAACATAATGGTTTCATAAAAGCTCTCCTTGTTTAAATAACGGAACAATATGCTTTCTCGATTTGGCTCAGATAGTCCGACATCACCCTGGAGCACAGAACAAAAGAACTTTTCTCAACATCTCCTAGTTAACGCATAATAATTTGTTATAACGTGCTGCTCTGTTCAATCGATATTACATATAGATTTCCCTCATTTGTACCTTCGGGTTTTTGAAAAAGTAAAGAGGGTGCAATTTTTTCTAAGTCATTTTGAACTACTCTGGCGTATACAATGAACCAACATCAAGCTAAGAAAAAGTTTGTTTTGCACAAAACTGACACAAATTATGTAACATTAGAAGCGCTTTCTCAAGTTTCGCATCTACTGTTAGTTTCAGCCATTACGCTGTTTATAGAATGAGACAACAGTGTTAGGTTTGGGATCAGTGAAACCCATCTGTTGAAAACACGGCTTAGCCGACTGAGCTGGAAGACTTCCAAGGACTGTTAGTGGTTCTCCCATGCATATTAGAGTGCTCAGTCCGGACTGAACCATGTACAAATAAGGCAAGAAGACCAACATTTTATCGGTAAATCTCAAACAACAAGCTACTGCTGAGCGATTTGAAAAGATTCTCTGGTTTTGTTGATGATTTAGTCTTTCATTTATACTATCAACACTTCGTAATTCGCCTACGGGAGGAAAGGCTCATTGATGAAATACCAGAATGATCGTGAAACATCATTCATATTTCACCATTTCTGTTTTGCAAACAGAAAGTCACATTGATTTTAACCGGACGTTTTCCTACCTGAGTTTGACTGGGAGAGTGAGAAAAAGAACAACCCCCCTAGCTCGAAACTAATTTTCCTACTCTCATGCGCTTCGTCTCCCTTGGCATTATACCACAAGAAAAATACCAGCTAAAAATATACAAATTTTCTCCTTTTTTGTGGTTTAGAGACCACAAGCGAGGTGAGAAGACGACATTTTCGATAGATGTGGTTTATCAATCGATTAATCACTCACCACTGTTATAGCCTCATCGGCAGATATTTCTTTTTTGAAAGCGAATTCCGTTCAACGCATCAAAGCAGAGATTTCATCACAAAGTCACTCGATAAGCAATTTCAAGCAGTTGGAATTAACACGTGCGAAGATAAGCGGAAAGATAAACAGAAAGTACAATTGAAAAGAGTCCAGCACGATCTAAGGAGAGAACAGACACCAATTGACCAATCACACGGATGAAAGTGAAGTGTTTTTTCCTCCGGAAGTTACGTCAAGCCAGAGCAGGCCCAGGAAGTAGCAGTCTTATCTAGCACGACTTTTAGTAAATAAAATGAACGTTGAAATGGAATAAATGAAATTAAGTTGTAGATATTATTTCATTCAATATTTCAAAAGGCTAGTGCTTTATCAAATTGCAAGCTCTCTTTATTTAAATTATGTTTCCGGTGTTTCTTATCTGCTGCTTTTGGTCCTTGCCAACGAGTTTAAAGAAATAAAGACTTTTAAAAATATTAGAATGACATGTTTCATTAAACCTCAGATTCTTATCAGCTGGGAAGAGTGCTATTAATATTTCTCAAGGCTGTAATTAAAGAGCTTTTCATATGCACTTGACAAACTGAGGGTAAAAAAACGAATACACAGGTCTTGAAAGCTGCATTTTTATAGCTTTGCAGTCATGCTAAAGAAGTCGCAAGATTTTGCTGCTTTTTTGACGAAAAAGACACCAATTAATTGATTTGGCTAACTAATGCTGTGTCCAATTCAAACTCTCTTAGGTTTAAGGTTCTTTGTGTGCTTCATTTGCATAAGAATGTAGCATTTACATGTAATTGATATAGAAACACTTGGAACAAAACGTTTTATTCCCAAAGTATTTGACTTAGGTACGACATTGAGTTAGCCTAATCGTTCTATTGCAGCTTGCCGCCCTGTTCTTATTCTCAACCAAGGGCAGTGTTTGCATAAATAACGAAGTTCAATTCTCGGGGGTTAATTTGGAACGCACGTATCACCAATTCTTTGTTTTTCCATCACCATGACAACCGTAGCATCACATGAATGTCACTCTGTATCTATTTCCCAAGCAGAGATGACAATGCATTCAAATAACATAAAACAACTTGCTTAATAGCGTGCTCAACCATATGGTTAATAACATACAACAACTACGCTGAAAGACGCGATCAAATTTCTCCACATTAATTTTTTCTGCTTGTCACTCACCTTCAATATCAATATTGATATACACTTTCCTGCGTTGCAAGTGTTTCTGTGATGCTTCAGGATTAAGAGAAATGCTTAGCTCGAACGAAAATGAGAGCAAAAAGAGAGAGAGGTATAGAGGAGGAGAGGAGTAAACCAGTAAATAAGTGAGTAAATCATTGATTGACTAAGTATACTAAAGGAAGGCTCAGGTGGTGAGAGCATGCGACTCCAACCAATATGTGGCCTCGACTCGATTCCTGGACTCGACGTCTTATGTGGGTTGAGTTGCTTGGTTCTCTACTCTGCTCAGACTGCTCTTTTCTCCGGATTCAACTGATTTTATCCTAATAAAATGGTTTGAGCCGGGGAGTAACATACCTTGATTGAAAAAGATCATCTGGGTGATTAGAGTCCTGAGAAGGACCACCCATATGATCTTTTTCAATCAAGGTATGATTTTATCCTCTCACCAAAAAATAGCATTTCATGATTTGGGTTTGAATGAATTTGATGTGTACTGTAGTCTCAACAATTAGTCAGCCGGCTAGATAAACCCTGAGACTTAGTTGCTACTAATACTATAAATTAAATAAATATATTACTGAAAGAAGTAATTATGTAAGCAAGTTAGAAGGTAAGTAAACAAGGAGGCAAGCATGTAAATAGGTAAGTTAGTATGTTAGTAAGCTAATGCGAGTAAGTAATTACGTACGTAATTAAGAAAGTATAGAAAGCAAATAAGCAAGTAAACAAGTACTGAAGTAATAGCAAGCAGGTAGACAAAAAAGTAATGAAGTAGGTAATTAAATATTGTGGTACGTTTGAGCAAGGGATACAAAAATGGGCAACAGTCTAGCTTTGGGAACAAACATTCTACTTCGCTTAACTGCAGCAAAATTATAGACACTTTTTTGGCAATCATTTCAACGTGCGCGTGACAAGAGAGATATTTTTTAATACGTACACCAGGTTCTGAGAATCCATGTCCAGAAATGCACGTAATTAAATGATTGCCGCTTTATATAAGCTTCACAAGTTTTTCCATCTCTTGTCACCTCGTTAATTTCATCCTGACTTCAGGCGAGAGATACGGAAAGTTATAGGGCTGTCAATAAGTTGATCGGCCACTTTTGAGCAAATTTTCGGATTTCTTCTGTTTTGAACAGGTTTCTTGCTTTGTAAGACATTTCACAACTTCAAAGCGCCTATTAAAGTTCTGATATTGGACATTGGTTGCTTTCGTAATGATGTACGTTTTGCAGACAACTTTTATCCTCTATCCAACGTTATCCCTGCTCTGGAGAAAACGGCCAGTGGTGGTCTGCCTGTGGTAGTTTTACAAGGGGTCAGCGGATATGGTAAAAAATTCAAAATGGCGGAGCTGAACGATAGTCCATGCTCGAGTGACCATGATGAATATTTAGATCCTCTAGAAATAGAAGCTATTGTTGCAGCGAGGTTGAGTACTCCCGAAAAAGCTCGTACTTCCCGGCAAAGAAAGGTGCAAACTAATCCATCAGAAACGAAGGAGAACGTGCGAGGTTCAGTCGATCCAAATGTGACCTCGTTGGGTAGAGTTAAGGAGTTCAAAGACCAGTGTCTAACTGTGGTGCTTGATTTTGGGATGTGGGTTGAGAAAAGATAGCAATGAAAAACTTAACTTACACGCAATTATAATGAAATCAATAGGCAATATCTCTCTGGGATCTATGCAAAGTGAAATGCTTCATGAACATCTTCATTTTAGTTTATAATTAGCCTCTTACACCAAAACACAAAAAGCAACTTCTGAGGGCAAATTTTGGATTCTCAGGCAACTTTTGTGCAACTATTGGAGTTTTGGAGCAACTTTTTTAGGAAACTGGAGCAACTTTTTAAACATTTATGAGCAACTTGTGGACAGCTCTAGAGAGTAAATGTCATGAAGTGTCCTCACAGCTCTACTCCCTAAAGACGCAAAAATGGTGTTGCCAAACCTAAACTTAAAAAACACGAAGAAACGGAACGCAAAAGCTAACCCGTACGGACATTTAAAAAGGAGGTTTACGCCTGGATTTACAAGAATACTTCGTGACGTTTATTAAAATGGTGTGTTACACAGGAAATCCAGACAATTTTGAGACCTTCCAAGTGTATTTTGCAGCCTTAAAATAACTTTACAGCTTCATGAAATCACAGCGAGTGATCTTCTTTTTCTCTTCATATCCAGAGGCATTCCTTGCTATTGCATGACAGATAGGAAAACAACCAGTTCATAGATAAGAACACCTTAGAGTTCATAAAGTTGTCAGTTTTTATTCCAGTATTAGTATTTACAGTGGAACCCCGGTAACTCGAACTCTGAAGGGAAAGAAGAAACTGTTCGAGTTAGCGGGGTTTCGAGTTATCGGGGTCGATTAAAATATCTAATTTTCCAGATTAAAAATTAATAGTTTATTGATTTTCAGCACTTGAGTATACATTGCAGTGCAAATTAAACTTATTTCACGAGAAACTACGTAATACATTTTGTAACAACTGTAACGATTATGAATTGTTACGACAATGCAACGTAGTTTATTCAATACACTCAATTTGTGTTCCCTTTTGCTTCGGGGTCGTTCTATTATCCGTTAAGTTCTTACTACTTAGGCACAAAAAATGAATGCAGGGTCTGCTGTCGTAGGGAGCTCCTGAAGGTTATTTCTACTAATGCTTCTATTTGCTGTACATGGCTTCTGATTTCCTCAGTCTGCAGCTTCGTTCACAAACAAACTGTATGAAGTCAGCACATCAATTGCAGATCTGACACCGCATCCGGTATGACTCTTAATTATGATCGGTAAATTGTTAAATACGTCATCTGTTCATTGCACTAATTAAAATCAAATTGCTGCAGTCTTTGTTCTAGTGTTAGAATTCGATCACGCGGTAAGAAAAGCTAATGGGATATCTCAATGGGCATCCGTGGCGAGTTATAAGAGCAAGAAATTCGAGTTATCGGGGTAAATTTTGATCTCGGGAAGCGAAATTTAGTTCGAGTTTGCGGGGTTTTTGACTTATCCGAGTTCGAGTTAACCGAGTAAAAATGACTGAAAAGTTGGGTCAAATCCAAGGGAATTGAGATTCAGTTCAAATTAGCGGGTGAGTTATCCGAGTTCGAGTTACCGGGGTTCCACTGTATATATTTGAACTTAAATAACTCTTCCGCTTGTTTTCCAGTTTGCAAAAAGGCATAAAAAAGCGATCCCCCCCTTGTACGTATTAAATTTTGCATCCAACCCACCCTCTCTCTTCTTGCCATTGTCTCCCAAACCTGATATTGTGCATGTAGTTATGAACATTACTAGCATATTGAAAATATTTTGAAAACACCACCTATAACCCAAGTTCGTCACCAGCGATAACCCAGGTGTACCGAAACTCAAAGAGATCATCCTTACGAAGAACTGGTCTTTGATCACTAACAACGCGACAATTGCACAAATTTTTCCCAATGCCTCCATTGTCGCTAAGAGCAAAGACAAATTACTCAAAGACCTTTTGGTCCGAGCTAAGATCCCTCCTCAACCTTAAAAAGCTAGCAAACACTGCTTTTTAGCGACAAACAGGCATTACTCTCAGATAAAAAGGTTTTCCAGCCTAGAGGACCTAGAGGTCAACTTCTTTCACCTTAAAAAACAAAGGGGAGTTATCTGCGGTAAGGAGGATGACAGTATTACAACCAACTTAACACAAAACGCTAATATTGTCCCCTAAAAGCAAAATATGCTGATCACGTTAAATGAACTTTATCGCACTCACAAGTATTGGTCAGTCCAACAGGAGAGAAATGATCACTTAATATCTGAATCAAATGTGACAGTAGGAATTTGCAGTGGCACCTCCACATAGTGATTATTCGTCCACTGAAAACTGGAACGAATTAGAATTTGGAAATGTTGGTTTTTGAGGAGAGGGGAGTACCGGAGTACCCGGAGAAAAACCTCTCGGAGCAGCGAAAAGAACCAACAACAAACTTAACCCACATATTGCGTCGAGTCCGAGAATCGATCCCGAGCCACATCGGTGGGAGGCGAGTGCTCTCACCACTACGCCATCCCTGCTCCCCAACAGTAGCATTGGCATTGAGTTTGAATTGTTTGATAGGAAAGGCCGTTGATCTTCCTTTAAAAAGTCAACTCAGCCATGAATGCTCAATCAGAGGGTAAAAAAATAAATACCGTCATCTATCCGCGGGTTAGCCCTATTTATGTAAATAAGTTCAGGCAATGACAGAGAAAAACTCTGACCATGGTGAGAATTGAACCCACCACATTCAGGATGGATCACTGTTGCTACACCAGCTGATCTAAAGACCACATAACAGTCATACTTTGCCTGTACCTTAATAACTGTTCAACATCGGCAAAACTGAGCCTATTGTCGAAAGCGCTGGTTTTTCTCGATCTCTGCTCGGGGATCCTAGGTATTGAACATCTTAGTTCGCAGCAAATGATCATGAAATAATGAAAAGATCCAAAGTTGGCCGCGTGGCACTGGAAATCGATAGAATAGTCAATGATAGGGTAAAGTACAATGCCATATATCCTGACATCTATTTCAGCGTCAGCCTTTCGTCGAAGTTAGTTTAAGTTAGTCAGGAGCCCATCACTTGGAGCGTTCATGTCAAGGTGTTTTATAGAAAGATTTATATTTTGATCGAGTTTCTTATGAATGAGACTCCCGTGGGAGCGCCATGACCGATCACAAGAAACTAACACCATTGCGTCACTGAGCCGGTGCTACCTTTCTTTCGCAAAAGAAAAAGTATTTTAAAAATAGATCGGTCTGTAAAAATGCTGTGACGCACGGAAGTTGTATGCTCCTACTCTTGGGTTCCTGAGTTAGCCCATAGGTGCTCAGTCATTTCCGTTCCTGTAATAAAGCTCCAGCACGTTTTGTTTTGAAAATGACAGAGTAATGAATGAACTTGAACCTTAACCAACCATTTCCGTCCGTCGATATAGCACTTACACCTGGCACTAAGTAGTCTTCGCAGCTGTTGTCCGTGGTGTCACGCAACCCCTGCGTTTTGCTTCCATTTGCCAAAAGTTCTACTGGACGAAAAAACAAAACAAAAGCATAACAAAAAAATAGAAACAACTGTTTTTAAGAATTACTGAATTTCGAAAAAAGTACTAGATGACTGTAAACGTAAAGGCCATTCGAACCGAGAAGGCAATTTGCGCGTTAAGTAGAATTTGTATGTAAATAAGTAGTACAGTTACCAAGATGGTACGAACACACGCTCGCTTATAAATAAGCAAATACCAAAGCCTAAAAATTTGGCACTTGATGCAAACTTTCAGTGAACGTTCACCGAAACAAATTTTTTCTCATTTAACATTTGTGAATAGTTTAAGGGAGGATAGTCCAGCAAAACTAAAAGTGTTGTGATCTTGAATAACTTTTACGTTTAATTTCCATTTTAAACTTCGATTGACAAAGTGAGAGTTATGAAACCTTCTTCGACGGAATTCCAGCCTTCGGAGCTTTAAAACCTAGCATTAAATTTCTTTGCTAAAATTTATCGGTTAACTTTGTCTTCCGTTCATGATACTTTTCGTTTTTTCTTTTTTCTCATTATTAAGCCTGCTGGTTATGATTTTGTGTTTTGCTCATAAACCAAAACAGTGTCATTTTTCGCACGTGTTTTAAGTCCAGAAAGACGGTTTTTCTAAATTCACTTGTTCTTTAACATGGTAGAATAAATGGTATGAAAAAGCCTGATTGGGCGCCAAAATTACGCCTACCTGACTAAAGACTCGGTAAAGCCGGTGCCTATATTTTTGACTTGTAATTACTCGCCGAAAACTGTTATTTTTCGCAATTGTTTCAAACACAGAGTGACACGGTTTTTCTAAATCTTCTTCCTCTTTAACGTTAAGGAATAAATGGGATGAAAAAACTTAATTTGAGCGCCAAACTGTCGCCCATTGCAAATGCCGGTCCAGACTAAATAACCTCACAAATACCCGGCAAAAGGGTATAATTGGGTAGTGTTAATGGGCTATAAATGCATTATCAACCACAGCTCGTTGTTTTAAAAACCTTATTACGTGTCGAGCTTACAACCTGCCTTTTAGCGAAAGAGGTTATGAAGCTAAAACAAGTCAAAAATGGACCTAAAACCCCCATCAAGTATGAATATGTTAGTGATACCTCGATTAACAATAACTGAATCGTGTTTTTTGTTTACGACCCTAAGCTCTGGAATAATGCCCAAAAGCGCATTAATTGTAGCCCAAGCCTCAGTTTTTTAAAAGCTACTTTCAAGTTAGGCGTCATTTTTTTTTTGAAGCGGCTGTTGCGCTAGTTTTCATTTTGTTATATATAGAGTAGTGACTAAAATGCTTTTTACTTTACAGTTTTAAACCTTCTAAAGTACCTCAGAATTACAAAATACAAAATACCATGTGGATCAGAT
This sequence comes from Acropora yongei, assembly GCA_014634225.1. NCBI lineage: Eukaryota > Metazoa > Cnidaria > Anthozoa > Scleractinia > Acroporidae > Acropora > Acropora yongei. The sequence goes on from BLFN01000652.1 coordinate 496,014, forward strand.
CTAGAGAGTTCCTTTTTCAGTAATTCAAATCAGCTTTAACCCGATCATAGTTTTGTTTAAAATTGATTCCGTAACGTCGGTTCTGAGAGTCGGTATTCTTCAAATTCCTACCCTATTGCTTTTATCACCAACACTAGCACTGCTTCTATCACCTTTCACGATGTCGGTCTATCACAACCCCTGGCTAGTGGTGGCTATTTCCAAGTTGGCCTGATAGCTCAACTGGTAGAAGACTGCACTCGCGTCGCAGAAGAAAGTCGTCGAATCCCGTTTAGATCTGAAATTTCGCTACCACCTAAGAAGCTTAGCATAGGGAAGATCATCATGGTT
>BLFN01000652.1:557146-562146 GCA_014634225.1 Acropora yongei
AAAGTATTCTAGTTTTGTATCATGTGGTGGTGTATATTTAACGATTGCGCATGCGCTTTTGCAAAAACACTGTCATCTATGGTTCAGAGCCATTATAAGTCTTGTGTTTTTCCATATGGTACGCGCTGGTGCATACTGGCACAAAATACATGACATCCACGCATGTGCATTCGCTGTACAAACAAAATAGTTCCTTATCTCGTTTGGATTTCGTTTTCTGCGGCTCTTGTGAAGAAGCTTAAGTTTTACTTTAGTACAGTCGTATATTTTACAGTGGCGGACCTCTTGGAAACCAATAATGTCCAAGAGGCCAGGTTCGGGGATCGTCATTGGCTCATTTCGATCCATTTTGCTTCTGTCTATTTTGGTGAAAAATAAGCAGATATTTCAAAGCTGTTAGTCCTCTTTGGCCGAGCAAAAATGCAATTTCGTTCCTTTACACAATTCCCAATTGCACAGAAGAGCAACAGCATATAATCTTACTATGATCGAAAAACCTTGGAAACTGTACCTTCCATTGACAGCTGTCCATTATATTAAGGAAAATTCCCTTTTTGTAGCGCAATTTAATTCAAATTTGAATATTTCTGGAGGGGCTGAAGCCCCTCCCTCTCCCCCTTCGACGGGTCTGAACTTAAAGAATTTTCAAATGCCATAGAAGTCCAGTTACGCATTTGTTCTAGTCGACAAGTAGGCCTCGTGTTTGATTTAACCAAGTGAACTTAGTATTCTACAACTATTAACTATTATTATGTTTTTCATGTTCCGTATTTTTTGCCACAAATTACATTTAATTAATTTTGACGAGAAGGGACTCGGACACTTTCACTTATTTAAACGTGGATGCATGTAACTTAGTGGAATCCTGAACATATCTCTTGGAGTCCATCTTCTAGCCTTATTTCTTCCCGCAAGCAGGCTGTTCCTCTAAAATGATGTGCGTTCGAGATATAGGGGCTTGGTGACTAGTCTCGAAAGGAAAAGAGATCTCTGCAGTTTGACAGTGTCTTAGGTCAAAACGTGAAGCTAAATTGCTGATTGGTGAACTCGTGATTGACACTTGTCTTTTAAAACAAACCAGAAAAAGTCCTTTTAACTCAACCATGGGAAGCGCATCTCAGTTTTGTCGAAAAAAATTTCTAGAGAAGTTCATCCAAAGCACGAGCTTCATAGCAAGTTGGAGTCTTCTCAAGGAAATGGAAATGTTGGCCGTGTTACCTACAGGCTTTGAAAAGGCTTGTGTTTCAATTTGTTGCGGTAGTGAGATCGTTTGTCCCTATGGAATCAGCTTCACCAAATAACTGTGCCCTTGAAATTTCTCCCCTAAAGAGTATCATCTCCGATCAAATTGAAAGCCAGGTCTCTTAGACTGACAATATACCTTCTTCGGCTACTTGACGTACTTCGAAAGCAATTAGATGTCCATTTCCTAATTGAGGAGGAACCCCATACAATAGAAACGCGGACAGGGTAGAGCTAGTTAGCAACCGGTTTTTTTTCTTTCAGTTTAAGGTAGGGGCTCCTCTCATGAAGCTCGTAGCCCGCATGGTAGAAAGGACTTCCTCAGATTAGATATGCCTCGATTTATTTATCTTTTTAGTTAATAAGTCGAAAATGTTAGCTGTACGAGCTTAAATTTTAAAAGCGTGTGGTGCAGACTCCCGAGAAAAGAGTCGTGTCTTTAAGTAGAATAATAACGGTACGACCACATTAAAGCTGTTTGTGCAAAAAACCGCTCGAAAAAACACTAAATATTCAAGAAATAAGACAAGTTTGAAAATCGGCCATCTTGCAAAGGTTATGGCCCATCCAAAGGCTATAGCCTTTGCAAAATGGTCACTTTGGGTCAAAAGTTAAAAACGACAAAATGCGAAAAAGCCATTCTACAAGTACGTTAGATTTGTTCTGTGCAAAAAAGCGCTTGAAAAAACACCAAATATTCGAGAATTTAGACATTTTTGAAAATCGGCCATCTTGCAAAGTCATATCCTTCCGCCAATGCAATACTCCGTATGTAATGAACATTGAGTCTTCTGCAACACAGATGAGTCTTTCTGGACCCTTGATTACATCATTTTGAGATAAGCATACCAGCAATTCAATATCATACATTTTCCGGGATGGCTAAAAGCCACCATTCGCCTGCACGCTTCCGTACAGGCAGCTGCAATGAGTCATGGACAGCTGTTTAGACTTTATTAGTCGCAAGGTTCCAGCATGACTTAAGCGTCGAATCTTCAATGGCAGTATACGTAAGACCACCTTAGAAGGATCAACGTCTAAATCCTGCCACCGTGACGATTTCAGGGGAGGCCAACTGTTGTCAACGACTGATACTACCCTAGTGACATTGTTGTGTGCTTGGACGCGGTGATGGATATGCCACGAGTCTTGCGTTTGCGCATGTTCATTTTTCTTGAGCCAATCTTGGGCATATCGAGGTGGGCTGAGTGAGATTGGATTCTGGAATGGATACAGAGAGTTGTGTAAAGAGGCCAACACTATCAATTCAAAAATCTGGATTTAGAGCAACTATTTTGAATTTTAATGATAGAAAACAAAATTAAAACTGAACTCTCATTACCGAAAAGTTTAATGAACGTCTAACAAGACGACGTCAATCATCGTTCTGCGACATCAAGGCCTAATTTAAGGTAATTGGGATAGTTTGCCTAAATCGATTACATGAAAATTTGTGCTACAGTCTACCTATTGCCTAACATTCCATCATTTTACAAAAAGATAATGTTTAGCACAGGTTCATTGAACACTGGAGCTATGATAGTCTTCTTTCCGGTTTACGGAGTGACTGAGGACAATTGCAAGGCTTAATAGGGGAAATATTCGCTGACCAGCAGCGATTGTGGGCTTAACATGACCGTCTATTTCAACGGACCATTTAGAAGTTCCCCTCAGTCTCTTTTTTCAAAGAGGGTCTGAGTGCGAAAATGTTATGGCACTAACTTGTTCCACAAGAGTGAAAACTGATATTCATAACAAAGACTTTGCACTAGACTCGCTTTGAAAAAGGGGCTTAAGTGAATTCGAAAATGCGCCATTGCTCCCAGGTGAAAAGGCGAGGGGTAGTTCCTCGACCACGTGCGTTGGCGTTTGTATGTTTTTCACGCCAGAACCAAAGAATCTCAATCTCAGAGTCGTTTCAATATAGCATTACTAAATTCTCAGCCTGGGATAATGCAATTCTACCTTTCTCATTGGTTCACTGGATCTCTGTTTTCAGCCACAATTTTGTGGAAAACCCTCCTTTAGCTGTAAATAAACAGCAATTAAAATTTACGCTAACCTTAGAGATAAGCTTCATCGGGCTTTGAACAACTGGGCCCAGGTGTTTTATGCTGGAGGATTACAGTATCCCAAAGTCAAGGCAAAAGTTGTCGAGCATCATGAGAACATTGTGAATCCAGAGAGATGCGTAGTTCGTTTAGACATGAAGTACATAAGTGAATGCCCAAATCATGTAATTGGAGGTAGTCTAGGAAGTGGAGTGCAGGTGATCAGATTTGGCTCACCCGTTCGCCAATAGGAAAAAAAAATTTGAGATCTGGAGTTGCTGATATGTGTAAGAGAGCAAATTTCGAAGGGTACTATATTAATCATTCCTTAAGGCTACCACGTGTACCTTAGCTTTAGCAAAGGGAGTACCTGAAAAACTTGTTAAAGAGCGAACTGGGCATAGGAATGTGAAATCGTTGCACAAATATCAAAGAGTTAGCGCAAAGGAACGAGAGGCTGTGTCCGATGTTTGCAACTTCCTAAGAAATCGTTTTACGAGGAGGATACTAGTAAGCCTCCGCGGTAGAAAATTGCTCTCGATCGTAGCAGCATGGATACTTTATCTAGTTCCACGTTTACATTTGCTAACTGCAAAGTTGCATTTAACATAAAATGAAACTTGTATAAAATGAATTCAGATAATGTCAGTTGGTCATTAAAGGATTCAATAAAATGGACGTGTTATTTGGTGCAGTGATATCGTTGTGTATTTGATGTTTTGAGGGGAATAACTGCAGGGCAGTAACTCAGCCCCGCACTCCCCTGTTACAATTAAAGGCTGAAACCAGGTTTTCAGACGGTTTATTATTGGTGGGGATTATTCAAAATAATCCCCTGTGAGAACAAAGGAAACCAAGCCGTGTGGCAAATGAGAGACTGATAGCCAACTCGATGCTACGGGCCTCGTTGGCTATTTACCATCTCGTGGCCAACGCGGGCTCAGGGATATAATTGTTTAGTAGAACCACTACGTGGAACTTACCGGGGCCCAGTGAGCCAGCGATATATCTCAAGTGAGCGATATATCCTAACAATGTAACGTTGAAAAAACGACAGAAACCGTCTGCAATTTATGACCGGTGCCAGCCTTGAAGGCTCGGCCCCGGTAATTAGAATTCCTCTAAAGCTTATGGCTTCTCTCGATGTAAAAGGCTATAAATGTCACAGATAAAACGTAAACATGGGAGAAACATAATGGACGTAAAAAAGAAGAAAATACAAATGAAGTGGTCACTATCTTAATGGTCGTGGAATTTATCCGGTAGCAAAGAAAATTTTACTCTAGGACCCGCACAGCGTACATAATTCAGCATAGCCGTGTGGCTTGAAGTACATATGGCTCATAATTGCTGAGAAGAATTTCGAATCCGAGAGTGTTTCGCCATGGGATACGACAGCGAACACAGATCTGACATGCAGTGCACCAACTTTAGTTGTTATCCACAAGCAGAAATATACCCGCGCCGCGAAAAAACCCCAATGCTAGGAGATGTGACAATCGATGTCTTTAGCTTCACACTGTATACAGTCTTCAACATTTTCAGGAGTGAAATTCTCTGGGTCAATTGTAATAGGAATGGCGTCTGGGGATTGAAGCGAGAGATGAGCAGCCAGTAAACCAGCCTTCACGCACAAGTCCGGAGGATGGCCACGGATTATAAAGGAAGCCATTGTGGCCGCTAAGCTGGAAGATAAAACAAAATGAA
>BLFN01000652.1:617342-622342 GCA_014634225.1 Acropora yongei
AGTTGCCTGATGATTGCTCTAGAAGGAGCATGAAACTCTGAGTAGCAATAAATGTCTTCGACCAAATAATCCAACTCTACAAATATATATATATATATATATATATATATATAAACAGATAAATGGAATGATAGATGGATAGATAGTTAGAATTCTAAAGTTGATTTCGTGATTGCTTCTTGTTTATCGGTAAGCAAGTCATTCCTTTTCTTGCAGAACCATGCACAAATTTTCAACTTAGTCTGATACACAAACGGAATGATGGGATGAAGAAAGAAAAAAAAAGCGTTGCACCAATTAAGTGGTGATGTGAAACACGAAAATCTGGTATTGAACGAAGCAAGGGTCAAATACCTCTGTAAAATAGTTATGAAGGAAGCATTTTGGGCCATTCCCCTTCGTTAAAGAGAACGGCGAAGGGCTAACGCTCGAAACGTCCACTTCGCCATCTTTTCAAGGTGGTAATTTAACACTAACCAACTCGTTTAATACCAAATTTTCGCTTTATCCAAAATAAGTTCGTTATATTGAATCAACTTGAGTTATTTTTAATTACCTGGAATGTACAGTTTCTGGGAAGAAAAAAGAGTTGGCCTTCGAATTAGCTCATTAACTATGGCCCTATCTACTGGAATATGGCAACCTCGTTCTCAGGGTTTTTCGTCTTCCCACCCAAAAGTGGAAAAGTGGACGAGGAATCTACTCCCTTCGCCCACTCCCTTTTGGATGCATGGGAAGACGGGACCGAGGTTGGAATGCGTGGGCTCTGTCTAGTTATGCAATGCATTACCAGCCTTTCTGTTGTACCAAAATTCTTGCACTAATAACTGCGACAGAAGGAAAGCAAAGTTCACTCTAAAAGAATAAATAGCTGTTTGTTTTAGGGACATGCAACTTGAAATTTTGTGGCCTCACTTTATTGGTTTCTTCGTTGCCTTAAACCCCGCCAGTGTTGCAGCGAAAACAAAAAGGAAACTTCTAAGTTAGTCAAAGATTGTCGCAAATGACATGTTCGAGTCAAACACTATTGTGGGAAGATTTCTGAAATTACTGTCATGCGAGAATTATTCTAAAGAATCTATTGTATTTTAAACGCATGGCTCCTTGAAGTAAATGTTGTGTAGCCCGGCTTTTGTCAGCACTCTAGAAAAACAAACAAAAACCACTAAATGCTTAATCGGATGAAATTTATGATAGTCCATTGTACCAACATTCACTACAAAGTTTCTAAGCATTTTGGTGTTATAAATAAATTGCACATGCACATTTACTGCTTTGTGGTCACTTTCGGAAAGTTGAAATGCACTGAGAAAAAAACGAGCTAGCTATGAAATTTATGAAGTTTATTGTATCGACATTCATTTTTACAAAGCTTCTAAGCATCAGTTTGGTGTTAAAACTCATAAATTACCCACGCACATTCACTGCTTTGTGGTCACTGAAAGTTAAAATGCACTGAGAAAAGTTCTAACAAAAATCTCTCCTGAAAAAAATTCGGAATCCTGCATTTCACCCATTACTTATCAAGAACCAGTTACAACTATAACACTAAAATAACATCACTGCTTATAAATTTGTTTTAAAAACTGCTTTCATCCTTAATCCTCTACATCGATAACGTTAAGTGTAACTGAGATTACCATCTCATTTTGAGTAATAACAAACAATTTGTCATAATCATCTTACCGGCAACATCACCTGGCATTCTTAAGTCTTCGTTCATAAAATTCATAAGCATTAACCACGATTCAGCTTTTAGACACTTTGTCATAAAACGAGCAAGTCAGTTTGTTTTCTACGGATTGCTGGGCAACATAAAACCTAGCTACTTCACTTATTATAACAAGCAAAGTTCATAGTTCTAAATTCCGCTCTCCTAATTCCCGATTCTTTGCTTTTAGGCAAACCCTCGATACACCCACACGCTTAAACAAGCTGCATTAATAGAGGATTTTTAAACACAAACTTAGTAAATCGGCTAAATCGAATGACCCATTAAACTATAGAATGTTGCCGAGATATGACGACAAGAACGTAGAAGAACATTTAAAATCTGTCACAGATTTTCACCGCACACGTGTTCTTGCATAATAACAGAAACAATTGCAATAAGTCGATTTTCTGGACCTATTTACTATATATAAACACTTAACAAGCAACCAAGCCAGATTCCCATCCCGAAGAATCTTACGTTGAAATCGGTAACGTTTATAGAGGCAATTACGAGAATAATTACCTAAATTCCATGAGCTGCATTGAGGACCGACCACCATTTGAAAAGTTTCATGTTCGATGGCATTGATAGACCTTCACAGGTGGAAGTTTCGAAACTGCAAGATATTGCAGTGCAAAATAAAAGACGCCTAAACAAACCTCACGCAAGTGAATGTTGAAAACGTGCGAGAAACACTTTCTGGTTTTTAATAACTGCGAGTCTCAAAACCAGACCTTCCATAAACGGCGAAAAAACTCACTTGTGACTGACTTGTGAACTCGTAAGCTTTCACAGTTGAGAGAAATCATTCCTTCACGATTTCCACTGGAGACGGTGTCAATGTGTGATGTATTTCTTGCGACTTCTTCAAAGCTTTATTAGATATAAAACCCACGAACAAAAATACAGACTTTTCAACGTCACAATAAGAAGTAAACCGACGCACCTATGAATGGCACTTGATAGGCAAACAAGAATATTTGAATATTTTCTTTGAAGGAACGGTAAGTCATGCAAGGCAAAGTCTATAGGCAACGCTAATGTCACGATCTCAAAGTTTTCTGTATAAATAAATTACACATGCACATTTACTGCTTTGTGGTCACCGAAAGCTATTATTAATGACTGGATTGGTCTAGGTTGTCAGTCAATGTACACTATAAATTCTTAACATTCAAAAGAAGAAAATATTTTCAACCTGAATACATGGGAATGCGTGTTTGGCCAAAACATTCAATAACTCCTGTGGAAGTGCCTTTCTGCTTAATCGCTTTGTCCTTTGTAATTTGAGCCAAAGTCCATAGTTATAGCACGCTCCATATTCATGTAATATCAGCTCTAAGTTTGTAAACAAAGTAGCAACTATGGCAATCTTCTAGGAAACCATATCGCCAATTTAATAGAAATAAGAATATTGGAGCTCTGGTGTTTTACAAGTATGCTTTGCGGACCTATGTAAGACGCGGAGTTATTGGGTACGGAGCGAGAGATATAAATAATTTACACGTGCAAATTTAGTGCGTTAGTCACTGAAGGTTAAAATTAATACACTGAGAAAATTTGTAAGACAAAGCTCACTAGGAAAGGATTCGAAATGCTGCATTTGACTCAATTATTAAGAAAAATGAGTTAGTTATGTATGTAATTTGTGATAGTTTATGGTATGGACATTTATTTTTGCAAAGTTTCTAAACATCATTGGTGTTAAAACTCATAAATTATCCATGCACATTTACTGCCTTGTGATCACTGAAGGTTAAAATGCACTTGTTTGCGCTACCAATAAGAAATTACTCATTATAGCAAGCAAAGTTCATAATCACATAACACACAAAGTTAAAAAATGAAGAAAAAAAGCAGTAAAGGCGACTAAACTGGTAACGGAGATTACGTGATCGGGAATCTCGTGCCTGGTGCTACAAAGCACTTCAAAGAAATTTGTTTAAGCCAGTTAAAAATTATTCGGCGATCGAGTTACTTGTTAGACACTAAGGCTCAACCGCTTCCAGCGTGTCTGCGTTTATTTGTATCTAAGCTGACTTACACCACAGATATTAGGGTGATTGATTCCGCAGAAACAATACTATCAGATGACACCCTACAATTCAGGTACCTCAAAGCGGTTTACTTTCGGTGTTAAGGAAAGCGTAAGTGTCAGAGTTCAATTTTTTGAATAGGATATTTTAGTTCCTCTACCCGAGCGAAATACGGCAGCTTTACTGATTAGGCATAATTTTTTTTTGATTTTATGAAGGGAATAACACATATTTACTGACGTTGGGCCGATGCTGACAAAAATCGCGGTGAAATCGGGAGAATTCGCGAGGAGGTACAAACATTCGACCTTCGGTCTCGTGTTTGTATTATCTGCCGTGGAATTCTTTCAAACTCTACCAACGGTTTGTATGAGCATGTGCAAGCTCAGAAGATGCATTTATCTCGTATCTATCTTCTCGTACAGAAGTCAACAATTGAGCGCTTGCCATGGCGCAGTACGGTTAAAACTAACAAGAGCCAGGGGAAAGTATCTTTCATTTGTAAAGGGGGTTAAGGGGGGAATCTTTATACGAACGATCCCTCTTTCCAGTGGGATATATAAACTTCCAATACTTTAAAACGAGGTCCCATCAAAATCAGCTGTTTTAAACCACCAGCTAGCTAATTTTTGAGGTTAAAATTTCTAGGTAAATCCAAATTCCGCTTTTCTAATTCCCGATTCTTTGTTTTAAGGCAAACCCTCGATACTCCCACGGTTTGAAAAAAGCTTCATTAATAGGGGATTTTTCGACAGAAACTGAGCAAATCGTCTAAATTGAGTGATCCATTTAGCTATAGAATGTTCCCTAGATATGACAACAAGAACTTTGAAGCACATTCAAACCTGACACAGATTTTTACAGCATATGCGCAGCATTGATCGTGAATAACAGAAAAAAATGCAACAAGCCTGTATTCTGGACCTATTTATTATAGAAACACTTACCAAGCCACCAACCCAGAATCCCATTCCGAACAATCCCATGTAGAAATCGGTATTGTTTATGGCGACAATTCCAAGAAAAATCGCCAAAAATCCATGAGCTACATTGAGGATCGACAACCACTTGAAAAGTACAATCTTCGATACCATTAAGCGATTTCAACAGATGGCGTTTTCGAAACTGCAAGATATTGCAGCGCAAAATTACAACAAACAGACGCCTAAAGAAGCCTACGCAAGTGAATATTTAAAACACGCAGGAAAGACTTTCTGGTTTTAAACAACACCGAGTCTCGAAACCAGGCC
>BLFN01000652.1:627342-632342 GCA_014634225.1 Acropora yongei
AAGAGATATAAATAAATTACACATGCACATTTACTGCTTTGTGCTCACCGAAAGTTATTATTGATGGGCTGCCGGAATTGGTTTAGATTGTCATCCAACGTACACCATAACTTTTCAAAATTCATAAGAAGAAAATATTTTCAAACTGAATACATGGTAATGCCGATGTGACCAGAACATCAATAACTCTCGTAGAAATGCCTTTCTGCTTCATTAGTATGTACTCAACTTTGTAGTTGAGGGCAAGCTCCATAGTTATGTAACACTACATATTCATGTAACATCAGCTCTTGCTCTGTAAACAAAGTAGCAACTATGGAAATCTTCGAGGAAACCATATCACCAATTAATAGAAATGAGAATATTGGAGCTTAAGAGTTTTGCAAGTATGCTTTGCGGACCTGTGTAACACACGGAGTTACTGGGTACGGAGATAGGGATCCGCCGTGTTGTAGATCATCGTATGGTGCTATTTAAGTTGTGTTTATTCGAAGATATCATGTGGTTCCGAAAGACATCAAATAGCGAGACTTTACACTGGCGACGAGGATTGGATTTATGGAGTTTTATAGTAATTATTTTTTAAAGGTCACACGAAGGAAACACATTTTTTGAGCACAATCAGAGAATAAAACGAGAGTCAGCCAAATGTGCCAAGTCAGGCAACAGCGATCCGGACGAACGAAGTACAAAGTCTTCCTTGTTTGAAAATGAGGGCGGATTCCACACTTCATCGGTATGGAAGCGTTGGAAACGTTCGTTCGCTTTGCATGTGCTTGCAAAAGGGATCTTAGAAGATCGTCAAAAGGTTGCTCTCTTGTTATACACCGCAGGACGAGAAGTTCAGGATTTGTGTCATGGGCTCGCTGGTCCAGAGGATGAATTGAGAGACTACGAAAATGTCGTGGAGCCATTGCATGGCGATTTTGTTGCGAAAGTAAACGCACCATTTGAACGCCATGTTTTCAGGCAAGTAGAGAAATACCGTGACGGCAGGCTGAGACGATGGTTTTTGGAGAAAACAAATGCAAGTGTAAAAGAACTGCAAGACATTGCAGGAGCTCATGAAGCTGTCGACGTGCAGATGGAGCCAATGAGCAAGTCACCAGTTACTCGCAGAAATCAAGCTAACTCGGTTAAACAGCAAAAGTTGCAAACGAAGAGAGGAGGGAGAGACCCCAAGTACGGAAGGTCAAACATCTTATCGCAAGGGCCTGGGGCCGAACAACCAAAAAACGCTCCAGTTGCAACCGTCTAGGCCATTTCGCAAGGGATTCGTGCTGCCCAGCTAAGAATAAAGAGTGTGCCGGGAAAGTGCGGAGCTCGTGGACACTTTGCTGTCTGTTGTGGAAACAAGAAAGCATCGTCAAGCAGTCAAAAGCGATTTGTTCCAGGAAATATGAAGAAAACCTATCTTGTAGCAGAAGGGGCCTCTAGAGAAGGAGACGGTTTTGCATTTACCGTTGTAGGAGGGCTGAGAGTTGAAGGTGACCAAGAAGTCGAAAGAGAAGAAAATAATCTCGCCCTCAATGTCATATGCTGACAACTTAACCCGCTTTAATCTACAATCCCTGAAGGCCCGTCGTGAGGACCACTGCCGCAGGCTGTTTAGCAGTGTATTATCGGACCAAACTCACAAACTTAGAGCACTCCTACCACCTGAGTACAATTCTCACTACAACCTTCCAACAAAGAGGCGGTTTCAGCGGTTCGTCTCCAAAACAAACCGTTTTAATAACACTTTTTTACCCGCCATGTATGTGTAACAACTTTTAGCCTTTTTAATCATCTTATACATTTTGATAGTTCTTTATAATTGACATATTATACTTTTCTTTTTATTGAATATTGTAAATAGTTTCTTGTTATATATATAATATATAATGTTGTAACGGAACGCAATTCAGTCTTGCGACTGTCATGTTTTAATGGTTAAATAAACTATCTATCTATCTATCTATCAAGAGCCTGGAGCCGATGAATACAACAATGATAATTTCCGAGAAAGTCTAGAGAATCAAGATGGAGAAAATGAGGGAACTGTACGATTGGATCGGAATTTCACGCTTTTGTGTGGCATTTGGAACGAAGGTTTTAGAATAATGAATGTGGTTGACGCCGTGGTAAGACTCTTGCCCTCCTCTCATGAGGCCTTGGCTCGATTCCCGGTCTCGAGTTCATGAGGGTTTATTCTCTTCTTATAGAGGTTTTTCCCTGGTTACTCCGGTTTTCCCCTCGCCTGAAAAACAAACATTTGAGTTTGATTTGGTTTAAGCTGATTTGTAATATCTACTTTTAGTAGAACACTTGTGCTCGGCTACACGAGCTCGAATTGTTATTGTTAATTTATAGAGCATGTTAAACAAATGTTCCATGTATAATTAACGGTTTGAGACCTGAAAATTTGTCTAAAGAAATTTTCGTATTTCCTCAAGCACACATCATGCCCATTTTAGCTTAAAATGAGACATTTTTGCGCCCGTATGTTTTAAGGGAAGAAAGACACTTTCAATGAATCAGAACTTAAAAAAAACGAAACAAAATTTTGTGTGTCGTGTGCACTTTAGCGCCCATTAATAGGGACATAGTTTTTGACGTTGTTAACCCTTTTCCGTCCAAGAGGTTCTCCATTGACGAGTAAAATCGTCTGGCGTTAGACAGAGTAAAATCTATAAGTGCCCTGAGCACTCATTCGAACGGGAAGGGGTTAATTAATGAAATTGCTTTTCCTTCAGAATACATTTAACCGATGAAGGTGTAGAAATGATTGTTGATGCTGTAGTGAAAACCAGTAACATATCAATGATGAACTTGGATCTCGGAGCCTGTGGTTTAACTGGGGAAGGGGACAAACACGTTGCTCGGCTGATTGAGAGTGATTACCATATTAACTGTCAGTGATACCTTTGAACTTGAGGGATGGAAAGCCAGCAGCAATGCTCTGAAAACCAATACCACGGCTCTGAGGACACTATCATTTGATTTTAGTAAGATTGGGGACGAAGAGGCAGCTTTAATTTTTGAAAGACTGCAAGAGATGAAGGAGGCCAGAGATTGTTCAAAGGTGTCAAAATGAATAAGTCAATTGTTGACCTCACACTTTTTGCTAAGAATCAAGTATCAAGAGATTGTGGATGATATCAAGGAACTCTGGGAGCTGAGGGCAAAGGGATCGAATATGAGGAAGCCGAAATTGGTAAGAACAACACGGAGAAGTTACTGGGAGACCAAAATACTGAAGAGAAGCCACAGGAACACTAGAGCAAAAGTGAACTGGTGGTGAATGTCAAAGGAACAAGTGAATCGAAACAACAAAAGAGCATTCCAGCTGAGGAAAGTAGCCAGAAAAAAGGAAGCGAGACAGAGGAAAATCAAGGAACCAAGAATGACTCTCCAGAGACGATGCATGTCAGTTGATGCCTCTGGCGATACAGAAGTGACAAAAGACGGTAGTGAGGGGCTGGAAGATGAAAAATAACAAGACGGAGAGGTGACTGCTACGGCTGAAGAGGAAGCCGGAATTCTCTCGATGAACAACATTCTGAAAAAGAAGAAGTGAAGCCAACAAAAGCTGATGGCGAGGAAAACAATACAGAGCAAGGTTGCCTTGATGAAGGAGGGCATTCCTCAGATGGCGAGGTCTCAAGGCCAGAGGAAGTAGCTATTGCTTGAGATCCACAGAATGAGAGTGATAGGTAGAAAGATATGACGGGTGATGAAGGAAGAGAGGATGTGGTACCTCCTCAGAATGAGGAACCCAATCATGCACCTTGGGGACCTTTAATATCATTACGTGATATCTTTCATTTTCATGTTTACCCAAAACAGCAATATGATGGGACTTAATGCGCTTAAAGAATAGTGTTACTGTTATCCATTTCGCTCATTGACAACCATTGTTCAGTTCTTCTTCAGTACTTTTACTAGTAAATAGCGAGTTGAGTGAAAAATTTGCTGTCGTGTTTATGGTGTTGTTTGACACGAGCTGTGTGACATTTTCGGCCGACATACCAGCAAGCCAGAAAGGAGTTTATTTATTTCATAACCCTCCATTAATTTTCATACATTGTAAAAACCGCTCGTAAGAAAATTGTCATCCAAAATAAACTCTCGCAATAGTCCTTGGATCAGAAACTCGAAAATTCATCGCTGTTTGTGGTTTACTAGTTCGTAATTTTTCAACATATTCTTCGAAACTTGAATAGAAAGCAAAAAAGCATGTCAGTCTCTGGGTAAAAAATATTCAAAATTCGGTTTTTTTCGCACCACGTGACGTAAAGCAGCCCGTGAAATCACACGAAAATTAATGGCTGGGTTATAATATGCATTATAAATTGTATGGTATACTGTACTGGTAGTGTCTTTGAAAAACCTCATTAGGGAAAGTCAATAAAGTATGCATATCTTCCCAATTTGGACATATTTTTTCACACGTTTTTGATTTTTTATATAACCAATAATTCAACACCATGACGTGCAGCCAAACTCACAGTGAAAGGATAATTTTATTTAAGAGGACGACAAAAAAAATATTGCAGTCAGCCCTAATATAAGCGGGACTTAACCTTTCCCTCAAAGGGTTGACGTCCTTATACATGTTAAGTGTTATCACAAAACACTCGCTATCTTCATCATCATCTCAACACGTTCAGTTTGAATTTGATTAGAGGGAAAACAACTATCCACACGAATGACTAGCTGAAACACTTGCTATTGCTATTGTTGGAAGATTGCTTGTTAGGTTCCACAGAAACTGGGAATTTTAATTACGAGTAGGCAATAGATGAGGTGAAGTCCTCGGTCCTCAATCTTGACGAAGCAAAGTACCTCACACACGTAGAAGACTTTACATAATTTGGAATTGGGAAAGCCATCGCAGATTCAAATATAGGCACAGAAGCGTAATATTTAAGGAGCAGAGTTTAAGCTCTTTCAGATTGAATCCAGTCATAGGGAGAACCACTAACATCTTCAAGAAAAATTTTCACTAACAATATTTG
>BLFN01000652.1:688924-693924 GCA_014634225.1 Acropora yongei
TTATGATTTATTACATTCTATTGGGCAGGATGTACAGCTGCACAGGGACCTGTTTCTCGAAAGTCCCGAGCACTTTTCGAGCCCGAAAAGCCAGTTCTCAAACAGCAATCCGCATGTTTTGAAAAGATGGTATTTTAACATGTTTTTAATGTAAGAATAACAACGTGGATCGCGAAATTTGATGGCGTAGAAACTCAGCGCTGCGACGATATAAAGGGAATTGTGGCTCCCGAAATAAGCCCCAAAAATTTCGGGACTTTCGAGAAACAGGCCCCAGTAGAATGAGAGAAGCAACAGCAGAGGGAAAGGGCACAAGAGGACTTCAAGGTCCTATACGAAGGTGCCCCACGTCAACCACCCTTCATTCGCATACGAAAGACAGCCACAGCACTGGGATCACCCTACTGTTTTCGAATAGTGCGTGCGTTGTTTTACGTCCCGCGTCACAGCCCGGTGCACAACTAAGTGAGCTACCGGTGCGCGGTGTAATCACGCGAAAAGAGTATTTTTTGGCATAGATTGATTGCAATTTCGAAAAATTTTCAAACAGATCTAGATAGTTGATAACTAGAATCAATTAAACTTCAAGTACCGACAATCTTTTTTGAATGAAAACGTCTTCGGCGAGAGTATACTTTAACCTATGCAGGATTTTACATGCAATCCCTGTAGCTATGCTCAACTCCGGTTCAAAACATAAAGCACAAATAACAGATACGCTGGGCACCCAAATTACGCTTTTAATACACTAGATGAACATGTCAATACAATTCACATCAGGATTGACCGAAAAAAAATAAAAATAACCCTCTAATACTTTTAATCGACTTGCTTTCCCAACTTTGGATTTTTTCAGTGCTAGTGTTGTATTTTAATTATTGAACTTGCAACATCGATAATTATAACGAATGTGATATCTTCCATGCCTGACAAGATGAAACTGGGCCAAAAAATAAGGGCGGCGACAACCAACGTTCTGTCTGTCCAAGTACATTAGGAGTTCGTTGGCCCCAAGCCGCCACGGTGTGGACGTGCTATAGCAGTAAACTTTGGCACGGTTCATTCTCTTTGTCAAGGCCTGGATAGAAAAAAAAAAATGAAAATACATCTAAAAGCTCTTTTGGGTGTCCAACAGCATTCAAGGCTCAAAATTCTGGTCTGATAAAAACAATTACACTCGATATATGTTGAGCAAAACGCATCAGTAAGAAAACAAAAATCCGAACGGGCTGTCCTTTCTTAGCTGAACAGATGCCTTTACAAAATCATAAAGCTATCTGGGACGAGAGAAAACAACGCTTTAAGGAATTTTCTTTGATGTTCCGTTAGAGTGTACTATCTTCAATTGGCCTCTAGCCGATCTCTCACTCTCTATCATTCGCTTACCTCGACTTTGCGTCCCAGAGTTGTGACATCCCGAGTAAGATAGTAAATGGAATTTGTTGTACGGTCACCTTTCTACAGATCCATAAATGAAAGAAAAATTGTTATTTGGTTCGATTAGAGTGCCTTTGCCAAATCTTAACAGATCACCAGAAATATTAACACAAGCCTACGTTCTAAAAACATTGAAATAATCTTCGAGGGCGATAGTAAGCAAAGTTTTAACCAACAACAAAAAATTTCATAAAATCACAGAAAACTCTGGTTACCCTAGTGGCAGGTAGTGACGCTCCGAAGGAAACAGCCAAGAAGAAGCAGAAACCTAAGGTGAGAAAGAGGCGAAACATTGTCCGGTCGCAGAACTTAGTAAAAACCTGAAATAAACGAAACAATCGGCTAAGGTTATCAAGGAATATTAATTTGTTTTTTGCGTCTCTCTGGTCACGAACTACCCATGACGAGCAGTTTAAAACTAGTTGCTGGGACATCTCTCAACGGTCAACTCATTTAACGAAAAATGAACTATAATATCTTACCAAAGGCACTCTCGTTTCTCCTCAAAGGCTCGCAGACTGGTTTACAGCGTTTAATGCTTGCGTTTATCTTCCCACTTTTTATTGAAGAGTAGGCTCGAAACTCGTCAAATTTTCGTATCTGAATTACCTGAGAAACACACGTCACTTCCGGCTGAAAAAAGAGTGCTCCGTTCAGTCTGTTCGGTAATATTTCTTCGCATTTTTATCGGCAGTGCCTTGGAGCTTTACACTGTGAATATCTAGGATGTTGCAGAGATATTATTTCCACGATTTTAGCAAAGATTCTGGTAAAAAAAAAAAGCGATGTTTTACTTATTAAAGAAAACAACAAATAGTTGACAAAAACGTGTTACAACGATGTATGCAAATATCGTGATCATTCAACAGTTGGAACCGTAAAAGATGCCCGGGGGGTTACTTAGGTCAATTTTCGCTGGATATGTATCGCTTATCTCTCAAAGCCCCTACCTCTTCCTAGTCTATTTGATGGCTAATTATAGACCCCATTTTAGTCACTTTTCAGTGGATAAATGTGATTTTAGCAACCCCAACTTAGTCACTTTCTGTTCATGCATAAGCCTTATATATAGTCAGGCTTGTGATTAACTGTATTTTCAAAACGGAGCGTAATGCAGCTGGCTAATATTTAATCAATAGCCAGCATTTTTTTTTCCAAAATCAGTCCCGACAATTTGCGACCCCATTCTAACAACTCTGTTGGGAACTCTGTTGAAAATGTAACCCCTTATAATCAATCCACTCGTGAAAATGTGATGCCATCCAGCGTCACCTCTCATCAGATCATATTCCAAACTCTTCCTAATAAATTGTAGTGTACCAGTTTCCGAAAGCCACAGTTTGTAACACCTTTGATGAAGAAAGGAAGTACCTTTCGAAATGTCGTATGCAACTTCAAAATCGCACGTGTAAACCAAGTGCGATTTTTAATACGATTTGTCGCCGCGATATCGCAGGGGTTTCGAACATGTTTGAAACTTGTTGCAACTTAAGCGTGACAAAAATTGCATCGAGTTGCCGCGACAAAAATCGCCTGTGTAAACGAGCCTTTAGACAGTTTTATCAGCCTTGCTTTTTCTCATTTCGATTTAAAAAATTACTGCTGATCAAATCCTTCACCAGGATCCTGTGCTTCTTCTTTTGTTTCGTTTGATGCTTGCTTACATATTTACATCTCCACTAGGCCATTGATAGGAAGTACCCCTCCCTTGGGAAAAAAATGAGTTGCACTCAAACCAGTTTGGCCTTTCCGCTTAATCATAAAGCAATAATCAAACAGTCCTGTCCTCTGTGCAGTAAGACCAGGGAAAAATCATCAGTCGTACTTTGCAATGAAGGTTGATTAACATCGGGAAGGCAATTAACGTATTTTCCACTTCGTTTAACTTACCCGGAGGCGTTAAAAAATAAAAAAAAATGTGCTAATTTTTCAGCTAAGTGTCCCTGCGATAAAGAAAGAAAATGTTTTAATCTGAATGCTTACCAGTGATATTGGTATCTTGCAGATGATACTGCGAAACGAATACTGCTGAATTTCAGTACCAGTGACCCAAAGACAGGAAAACAGCGAATCCTTCACGAAATATGCACTTCCCAGTATTGACTTACTATTAGTAGCTTAATAAACAATATACAACCACATACTACGATCAATTACAATTCAAAACATACTTTCTGCTTATATAGTCTTTCCATATGGCCCATTTATCTAAAAGGATATAACATCCTAAGTTTGCCGTAGACGGATGTGCATCTCTTTCAATATCCGGCAGTAGATCTCTTTGTAAACTTCACTCTTCTATTTTTTCTGATCTCTATATGCGTTTTGCTGCAACTTTTTCAAACGGATCTTTTTTCTGTAAATGGCACTACAAAGCGCTGAAAACGGGATACGAACTAGACAAGAGGGTTGATTATTTGCGGTCTCATAATCGATGAAACGTGGAGACAATGAGACATTTGCTCGATTGTAAACAAACTGTGGACGGTGATTAAAATAATCCAAGCATAACCTGCACAGAGCGCGCACACGATCTGTGTGTGTAAGCGTTGCAATTTGATAGTACTTGTGTGTAAATTTATGGGATTTACCAAACTTTGATGCTACAGAGACTTGCCGCTAAATATCAGTACTGACCAATGGCAACTAAAAGTGAAATTACCTTACCTGAAGTGTATTTTCGTCATTTTCTCTCAGGTGGGGTCGTCTCTTATATACAGGGCTTCCAAATAGTTAAACATTAACGGGTAGTAGCCTCCCATAAACAGTAGGTACGCAGGAACAGTGGATGCAAAGAAACAGAGGGACACTGGGTACACAGGAACAGAGGAGTAGTGGGTACAGAGGAACACTGGGTGCAGAGGAACAGTGGGTACACAGGACAGGAACAGAGGAACAGTACGTTCAGAGGAACAGTGGGTACAGTCGGCACAAAGGAACAGTGGGTTTACAGGAACAGAGAAACAGTAAGTACAGAGGAACAGTAGGTACAGAGGAACAGTGGGTTCAGTGGACCAGTGGGTACAGAGGAACAGTAGGCACAGAGGAACAGTGGTTACAGAGGAGCAGTGGGTACAGAGTAACACTAGGTACAGAGGAACATTGGGTGCAGAGGAGCAGAAGGTACAGAGGAAATGTAGGTACAGAGGAACAGTGGGTACAGAGGAACAGTGGGTACAGAGGTTCAGAGGAACAGTGGGTTCACAGGAACAGAGTAACAGTGGGTACAGAGGAACAGCAGGTACAGAGAAAGGAGGTTGCCAATGAACAGTCAGAATGAAGGGGAAATGTAGGTACAGAGGAACAGTGGGTACAGAGGAACAGTGGGTACAGAGGTACAGAGGAACAGTGGGTTCACAGGAACAGAGGAACAGTAGGTACAGAGGAACAGCAGGTACAGAGAAAGGAAGTTGAAGATGAACAGTCAGAATGAAAAAAACAGTGGTTACACAGGAACAGACTAAAAGCCATATTGATATTATATTTTTAGAAGCCACAAAAAAATTGTTTCTTAGTAAATAAGCATTATGTGTGATCAAAAAATTGTCACATCAAGGGAACAG
>BLFN01000652.1:819175-826787 GCA_014634225.1 Acropora yongei
TTAATAGTCCTTCAAGTTTCACCGAAAACAAATAGATCAATTTACTGCAGCTTGCTCTACCTTGTATTCTTATTATTATCTTGTAACAAGTCAAGTTATATTTGGGGTCGCTACTTTTTGAGATTCGTTACTGTCGGAATGCACAAACGTAAACAATCGTAAAATATTTGATCGTCACTTTCATAAAAGGCGCTATGTTTGGAACTCTACAGCAAGAAAAGTAGGTGAACTACTGAGTCTTATGGCACGCAGTACTTCGTTTCCAGCTACTAAACTTTCAGAACATTAGACCCTAATTGTTAATTAACTAATCCGGCTACTACTTTTGCTGTTGGTTTTTCTGATAAGATTTTAGAGACACGGTGTAAGTGGTTTTATGTCTCGTAATAAAATTAAAAAAAACAAAAAAACAAAAAAAAACAACAACCACATAATTTTCACACCTTTCTTTCCACATAGCTCAAAACCTGTGCTATAGTTCAGCCCAAAAAATCTCTATAATCAATTCTTTCATTCTCTTGCTGCTTTTTTATTTTTTTTTTTTTTTTTTTTTTTACCTTGCGTGGTATGACCGTGCCTTGAACCGCGGCATATTACCGAGCTACCTTAAAATATAACGGTCTCGGGGGTTCAAAGTTTCTTGTTTTAGCCGAAACATATCTAACTGGGATAACCTGAAAATTTGCCTAGCAGAGCATAACTCCAAGCTGATTCTAGCCGATAATTTAGTGCCAGTAACATGGAACTATGTGGTCAGCGAACACTCCAACACACTAATCTGACGCGCTTACTCGGTTCGAACCTTAGACGTCTCCCTTACGGAAATGCAGTAACATCCCTCGTGAATATATATAATCATTACTTTAACAATACTTTTCTGCTGCCTTATTATCAGGAAGACTAATCTCGGCCATGGGAACAGTTTTCGAAAAAAATATTACAATGAAAATAGTTAGCTGCCGCGAACTCCATTCATTCTCGTTAGAAAGTCACTCATCACACTCAAGTTAACGTTTGCACACGGATCACACGATTTGCCTGTAGAGACGTCTTCGCGGGTTACCACCAAGCTCTGGTGAACGTCTCTCTCAGTTTGACCTTACTGGAGTTCTTTATAAAGTTTGATCAGCTTGGAAGACTCCTCTTTCAAGTTTTTGGATGTTTTTCGGAACTCGTCGGCTAATTCGCTTCCCTTTGCTATCTTCTTTGCGCCTCCAACGATGTCCCAGATACCGAAAGCCACACCCACAATCGCCATCGAGCTGGATAGGACTTTCGCACTCGTTGTTCCAGCGGCCACGAGGGTTTTCCCTAGAATTGGAATAGTAACTCCTGGGGCTGCGGCATGTGTTGCAAGACCGATCCTGGCTCCGTTAAGCGCATAATAATCGGCCTGGATAAAGTTGACGAGAGCTTGTATTTCCTTCGCCTGTCTCACGTGCTGCTCTCCTGTAACTACGGTGTTGCCAATTTTGAAGATATTCCAAGCGATTGTCCCGGCTTCCTTAATCAGCTCTATAATGTTGAATGCATCTCTTGCTATAGCTTCTCCATCTGATGTTTTTAGAAATTCAGCTGCTTCTTTTAATTTCTTAATATACTCATTAAGAAATCCTTGCAGGCTTAGTGTCGCACGAAAGGCAGGTTCTGTGGCCTCTCGAACTTTCTGTGCTTGGCTCCCATCCCAGTGCTGGTTGATCAGATTGCCGGTTAAAGATGTCGCTGCTCCAGTAACGCCAGTAGGAGCTCCCGCCACTGTGAGGTCTAAGCTCCGACCATATGTAAATGGAGCTAGTAAAAGACCAGCTATAGCTACCTCGTCTAGCGTTGAAGCACAGTCATTCAAGGTTTTTAAAGCGTTACGGATTCTAGCCTCATAATCGTTAACACTGTAGCCTAAAATCACGTCAAGGTAGTTATCAGCCAGAGTTTTCCAAAAGTGCGCCCTAGTTAGGGGGTTTGGATTGGCTTGTACGAGCTCGAAGTCGTCCCATGCGTCTTGCGGTACGATGAACCACTTTTGACTTTGTCCTCCATGATGATCCCACAACTTGACCCTCGTGCCAGCTTTACAACTGGCGCCAGCCACGTCGAGTACCAGGTCATTCATGTTGCTCTTTACTGCTCCTTCTTCAAAGCGCCATTTTTGATTTAGACCACCGTTGGAGTGCAAGGCGATGCTTTGGGCTCCTCGTGCACACTCTGCCCCATTAATATCCAATACGAGGTCAAGCTTAGAGACTAGTTGGCTTCCGTTCCACCTCCAAAGTTGATTGGGTCCTCCATGTGCTGGGGAGTTAGTAATGTCACCACCTTTCGTAGACCCAGAAATATCAAGAACAAATCCATTCATCTGATTAACGACGAAGAAATATTCACTCATCTTGAATCTTGTTTTCGCTCTTCTCTACTTTCTGCTAGCTTTGAATCGTAGGGTAGACCTGTCAAGATCCTCTGATCTAACAAGAAGAATATAAATGAAAACGTAACATTCGCAACATTCTGAGTGCAAAGCAGGTGCATTTTCAAGGATGATGTTTGCTTTTTTGAGACCTTCATTCTATACAATTTAATGATATCTCAGGTTGAGGGATGAAATGAAATTATCGTTCGATTTAAATTTTGTTCTTTTGTTTGTTCGAGGGCCCACCAGGTGACCTGCAAATGACTGCCTTCAAATAATGGTAAGTTCGTGCCTAATACCGTCTAAACAGAGCGGATCCAGGATTTTTCTTAGGAGAGGGTGCACCACTAAGGAATAGCATAGCTGACTGGTGAGGTAAATAAATTTTAAAAGCGAATACGGAGAAGGCTTCTGGGGGGATGGTGGGCACCGCCTGCACCCTCCCTCTAGATCCGCCCCTGCTAGACGTGATTTGTTGCAAAAAATATTCCGCTCATGCAACGCATAATTGTAACCACGCTCTTGAGTGAAAAATGTCAATCACTTCCCAAGGCTATCAGAGAGCGGTCTAAATATGACTTAACAAACTTGGTGCTCAAATGATAAAACAATAGCCAATTTTTAAGTAGACCTAAGCCTCTCTATCAAAGCGAGGCCCGGTGCATAAACTACATTTTAAGCTTAATTTAATTGTATGTGATTCAATTCTCATTTTCATCTGAAAGCATTAGCTTCGGCCTCTCTTTTATAATTGATCTTCTTGCCACTGATATGTAATGACGATGTTTAGCTCAACCTCGTCCAACTTGTAAATATTTATACCACAATATGTAATGTGAATTGAAACACAATGAAGAGTCTTCTAGCGGCACATACGGATTTTATATTGCTGTCTTGACAACATTCTCTCAACCAGCACCAGCGATCACGATAAACCATTCATTTATCTTTTAAAATCACTGAGGTGTTTGAAAGACTTTTAGACTTTTCCTCCCTGCTGAATTAAAATCTCTAGCCATCCCTGCATTTTGATTTTTCATTTTACTTTTATATTAGACTTCGCAGATTGAAGGACGTGAAAAACGTTACATGTATTGGTTCAGATATGGGCTCGGACTTCAGGAATATCGTGAACTGGGTTCAATTCAATGGTTAACTCTCCGTGTGTGGATGTATGAGGCAGCATAAGATCACCCGTGTGAGCTTGAGTGACTTAAGCGGCGCTTAAGCTCTATAGTGTCTGTTCATCTGCATATTCTAAGGTGAAGTACATGTAGAAACGTACTTTTGGTCGCAGTCATTAGAAAGTAAACCGTTCATGCACAAACACGTTTCAAGAGTTCGAAATTGTAAGATTTAAACATGATGATGATGATGATGATGATGATGATGATGATGATGATCAGTTTTATTTGAATGCCAAGTCTTCTAGCTGGCCATATTAGGCCTACATATAGGGAACACTACATTAAAATACTATCAGCACTACTACTTACCAAAAAAACTACTTACTACAAAAAAAAAAAAAAATGTCTGCTAAACATTCAAAAAAATCGCCGGATTACAAAGATACTAGGGTAATAACGGCTTAGAAAATATAAACCTCGTTCAAATGTATCACACAGCCTTCCAGTAGCCAGAAATTCTGAAATAAAAGCTGACCTCGCCTGGATAAAAACAAAACCGCAGTACCGATCAATACGTGCGGACAAGTTCTAAGTGGACTTTCCCCTCAGCAGTAGGGAAATACCGCTATTTCAACCGAGTGGAGCACTTAAACTGATCACGTCCATTCCCGTTTAGAGAAAATTCCTTGCTTTTTGTGCTGTGGACTTCCGCATGTTCACATGCCAAGATATCCCTGTCGTATCGACAACATCACGAATTTGGATAGTGCAAATATAATCTGTAAGCTTATCTCTACGTTTTATGGCTCTATGATTAAATACGGACGGAATTTGGGCCGTTTGTTTTTCAAGTTGTTTTTCTGTCCGTCAGTTCTTAATATTGAGCTATCATGTTTTGGCAGGAGCCATAATTATGGCTCCTGGTTTTAGTCGCAAGTAAAAAGGCGGAGTTAAATTATGAGGAATCGTGAAAAACTGGTTTTTGAAACGTGGCGGGTAAACAAGACGACGTATATCAAGTCAAGAATAACCTGTTTTGCGGGCTGGTGTTTTCTACGATAAAAGTGCGTTTGTGACGCAGTACGTTTTGTTGGATGTCAGAGCTTTCATTTTGTGAGTATGTAAATGGCCATATTTTTAAACATTTTTGCTTGTTTTCTTTACTCAGCTTTTTACAAGTTCCGTACCTTGATTAAAATGCAATTCTCTGTTTGCAGATGTACTGGGAAACTTGTTGCTATAAATAATTAAAGCTTTATTACTTGATGCTTTCTGTTTGGAATCGCCCGTTGCAAGTTGGGTTTCCACTTTTGCAAAATGATAAAATAGACATTCATAATAGATGGAGTACGTTTGAAAGGATGATTTTGCCAGCTGGATATCCTTTGGCATAAACGGTAATTAACAAACTGTTAGAAATGGTATGTAGTTTACTTTGGGAAGTTTGTTGTGTAATTGGTTTTAAATGTACAGTTTATACAGTTATGGGTTCCAAAAAATTTCATAGTCCGGCGCGTAAAACAGAAAAAAATAAAAACAAAACAAAACAAAAAACAAACAATTTCACTGTCCTGGTGTTTTTCTGTTTTCACCTGCCAAGATATTCCTGTTAATTTGTAGCGGCAACGATATCAACTCATATAATTCAAATGAAATCGGCAGTATATTTTACTTTCGGGCTTTTATCATTAAAAATGAGCCGATTTTTGGGGTTGAAAATGTAACAAGTAAAAATTCCAAGGACTCGTCTGTTTAAAGAGTGTAATGATGGATGAGAAAAAAAAAAAACGTCCTTAGAGTGCATTACACAGCTTCCACGTAGCAAGAAATTCTGAAATCAAGGCGCCCTCGAGCTCTTTAGATCAAAGTCGCACAACGGATCACTGCGGATAAGTTTTAAATGGACTTTCAACTGATGCATCGATCACTTATTAAAATCACAGCCGTTTCGTGTAGTGGAAATGAAACGTCCTGGTCTTGTAAACCTTTGTGTTTTAACCTGCGAAGTTATTCATGTTAATTTGTAACGGCGACAACATGAACTTAGATTATTCAAATGTAATCACCAAGATATTTTTTTTAATTTCGAGCTTTGATCATTAAAAATGAGCGGAATTTTGGTAATTTATCTTTTAAATCGTGCTTAATCGCCTCCGTTCTTCATATTGAGCTATCCTGTTTTAGTTAAAAGCAAGAGGTTTTTGTCGAAGCCTGAGATTCTTCAGAGTTTCAAGCTTCTTTTTAGGCTAAACTTATGAGCAGATGATGCGTGATATCGATGCAAAATGGAAGGGCTTTCGCTGTTCAGTGCGAGGTCAACTTTGCTTGTTTACGGTCGCTCTTTTCGTTGATTGTAAATTTTCTGTTAGTTTGCATTAAGCGGAGCTTTAACGAGGAATATTTTCCTTCTGTCTTCCTGTTTTGATCAAATCTCGCGGCATTGTGTTTTTTTGCCACGTCATGGGAAGGTTGAGCGGAACAACATTCTTTTGAACCACACCTGTGCAGCATTTATACGAAAGTACAGTTTCAATCCGTGCCCCGAAAAGTATGGAATAACAAGGTGATAGAAAAGTGTACATACGCGTGTAGTAAGGTATATTCTCCTCACAATGAACACAGTATGTTATTTCCCTTCTTCAAGCGGAACTACACCTGTAAAGGGGTTGGACATCTTAACAAGTAAAGATCTTTAGATCAAAGTCGCACTACGGATCACTGCGGATAAGTTTTAAATGGACTTTCAACTGATGCATCGATCACTTATTAAATTCACAGCATGCAGTTTAGTGTAGTGGAAATGAAATGTCCTGGTCTTGTAAATCTTTGTGTTTTAACCTGCGAAGTTAATCATGTTAATTTGTAACGGCGACGACATGAACTTAGATAATTCAAATGTAATCAGCAATATATTTTTAATTTTGAGCTTTTATCATTAAAAATGAGCGGAATTTTGGTAATTTGTCTTTTAAATCCTGCTTAATCGCGTCCGTTCTTCATATTGTGAGCTATCTTGTTTTAGTCGCAAGTTAAAAGCAAGAGGTTTTTGTCCAAGCCTGAGATTCTTCAGAGTTTCAAACTTCTTTTCAGGCTACGCTGGCTACTTATGTCACTAACTTTGCATGGAGTGAGATCAATTCAGTTCAGTCATTCCGCGAACAGACTAATACCTTCTCTGCGCAAATAACGGCTTTATGTGGGCTAAAGAGGTTTGTTACGTGTTAAAAAGTGAGTACTCTTAACGAAAGCTGTGTGGAAAGTTTCACGGAGATCTTTGAGATACTAAATCTATCTTACTGCTGCAGTTAACAAAGCTTTTATAACTTCGCATTTTATGCTTGGAATCGCTCGTTGTACATGAGGTTTCAACTTGTAGAAAATGGATAGACGTTCATATCATGGAGAGTACGTGTAAACTGATGACTTTATCCATTGAATTCTCTGGCATTGACCTTGTTTTGAAAACACTGCTAAAGCAAGGCTTTTTCACAATTTCCGATTTGTTATGCAATTTACTTAATGGGAGGGTTGTTCGTGTAATTTTCACACGGGTAGAAAAAATGGCCCAGTTTTAAACGTACAGTTATGTAATGGTCGAGTTTGTCCCTTCAGATTCCAAAACTTATCTTCAGAATTTTTACAAGGGTCATTCCTGTCTTAAAACCGGAAAAACACATTCGACGAAGCTCAGGTGGTAAAATGGGATGAGCGCAAGCTTTTGATAAAAGCAAGCCGTCAAATCCTTACATAAGCGGCATGAAGAAGCACAACCCACGTTTAGCTATGTAGATTATACATGTTTTTCGTGACTAAACATGCGCTTACCTCAAAATGCATATGGTCCAAAACACGACTGCACTCGAAGCTACACTTGACACAAGTAAATGAGAACAAACTGACAAGCAGGGGTGATCACGTGGTGACAAAACTTATGAGCAGATGATGCGTGATATCGATGCAAAATGGAAGGGCTTTCGCTGTTCAGTGCGAGGTCAACTTTGCTTGTTTACGGTCGCTCTTTTCGTTGATTGTAAATTTTCTGTTAGTTTGCATTAAGCGGAGCTTTAACGAGGAATATTTT
>BLFN01000652.1:842997-847997 GCA_014634225.1 Acropora yongei
TCGTAGAAATGCCTTTCTGCTTCATTAGTATGTCCTTTGTAGTTGAGGGCAAGCTCCATAGTTATGTAACACTACATATTCATGTAACATCAGCTCTTGCTCTGTAAACAAAGTAGCAACTATGGAAATCTTTGAGGAAACCATATCACCAATTAATAGAAATAAGAATATTGGAGCTTAAGCGTTTTGCAAGTATGCTTTGCGGACCTGTGTAAGACACGGAGTTACCGGGTACGGAGATAGGGATCCACCGTGTTGTAGATCATCGTATGGTGCTATTTAAGTTGTGTTTATTCGAAGGTATCATGTGGTTCCGAAAGACGTCAAATAGCGAAACTTTACACTGGCGACGAGGATTGGATTTATGGAGTTTTGTAGTAATTATTTTTTAAAGGTCACACGAAGGAAACACATTTTTTGAGCACAATCAGAGAATAAAACGAGAGTCAGCCAACTGTGCCAAGTCAGGCAACAGCGATCCGGACGAACGAAGTACAAAGTCTTCCTTGTTTGAAAGTGAGGGCGGATTCCACACTTCATCGGTATGGAAGCGTTGGAAACGCTCGTTCGCTTTGCATGTGCTTGCAAAAGGGATCGTAGAAGATCTTCAAAAGGTTGCTCTCTTGTTATACACCGCAGCACGAGAAGTTCAGGATTTGTATCATGGGCTCGCTTGTCCAGAGGATGAATTGAGAAACTACGAAAATGTTGTGGAGCCATTACATGGCGATTTTGTTGCGAAAGTAAACGCACCATTTGAACGCCATGTTTTAAGGCAAGTAGAGAAATGCCGTGACGGCAGGCTGAGACGATAGTTTTTGGAGAACACAAATGCAAGTGTAAAAGAACTGCAAGACATTGCAGGAGCTCATGAAGCTGTCGACGTGCAGATGGAGCCAATGAGCAAGTCACCAGTTACTCGCCGAAATCAAGCTAACTCGGTTAAACAGCAAAAGTTGCAAACGAAGAGAGGAGGGAGAGACCCCAAGTACGGAAGGTCAAACATCTTATCGCAAGGGCCTGGGGCCGAACAACCAAAACATGCTACAGTTGTAACCGTCTAGGCCATTTCGCAAGGGATTCGTGCTGCCCAGCTAAGAATAAAGAGTGTGGAAAGTCTGGAGCTCGTGGACATTTTGCTGTCTGTTGTGGAAACAAGAAAGCATCGTCAAGCAGTCAAAAGCGAATTGTTCCAGGAAATATGAAGAAAACCTATCTTGTAGCAGAAGGGGCCTCTAGAGAAGGAGACGATTTTGCATTTACCGTTGGAGGAGGGCTGAGAGTTGAAGGTGACCAAGAAGTCGAAAGAGAAGAAAATAATCCCAATGTCAATGTCATATGCTGACAACTTAACCCGCTTTTATCTACAATCCCTGAAGGCCCGTCGTGAGGACCACTGCCTCAGGCTGTTTAGCAGTGTATTATTGGACCAAACTCACAAACTTAGAGCACTCCTACCACCTGAGTACAATTCTCACTACAACATTCGAACAGAGAGGCGGTTTCAGCGGTTGGTCTCCAAAACAAACCGTTTTAATAACACTTTTTTACCCGCCATGTGTAACAACTTTTAGCCTTTTTAATCATCTTATGCATTTTGATAGTTCTTTATAATTGAAATATTATACTTTCCATTTTATTGAATATTGTAAATAGTTTCTTGTTATATATATAATATATAATGTTGTAACGGAACGCAATTCAGTCTTGCGACTGTCATGTTTTAATGGTTAAATAAACTATCTATCTATCTATCAAGAGCCTGGAGCCGATGAATACAACAATGATAATTTCCAAGAAAGTCTAGAGAATCAAGATAGAGAAAATGAGGGAACTGTACGATTGGATCGGAATTTCACGCTTTTGTTTGGCATTTGGAACAAAGGTTTGAGAATAATGAATGTGGTTGACGCAGTGGTTAGACTCTTGCCCTCCTCTCATGAGGCCTGGGTTCGATTCCCGGTTTCGAGTTCATGTGGGTTGATTCTCTTCTTAGAGAGGTTTTTCCCTGGTTACTCCGGTTTTCCCCTCGCCTAAAAAACAAACATTTGAGTTTGATTTGGTTTAAGTTGATTTGTCATATCCACTTTTAGTAGAACACTTGTGCTCGGCTACACGAGCTCGAATTGTTATTGTTAGTTTATAGAGCATGTCAAACAAATGTTCCATGTATAATTAACGGTTTGAGACCTGAAAATTTGTCTAAAAAAATTTGCGTCTTTCCTCAAGCACACATCATGCCCATTTTAGCTTAAAATGAGCCTTTTTTGGGTCAAAAGCGCCCGTATGTTTTCACGGAAGAAGGACACTTTTTGAGATTTCCAATGATCCTTAACTATTAAACTGTTTATTGCACGTATGTAACCAAGACAAAAAACGAAACAAAATTTTGCGTGTCGTGTGCACTTTAGCGCCCATTAATTAATGAAATTGCTTTTCCTTCAGATTACCCGACGAAGGTGAAGAAATGATAGTTGATGGTGTAGTGAAAACCAGTAACATATCACTGATGAACTTGGATCTCGGAGACTGGTTTAACTGTGGAAGGGACCAAACACTTTGCTCGGCTGATTGAGAGTAATAACACCACCACGATATTAACTGTTAGTGATACCTTTGAACTTGAGGGATGGAAAGCCAGCAGCAATGCTCTGAAAACCAATACCAGTCTGGAGACACTGTCACTTGATTTTAGTAAGATTGGGGACGAAGAGACAGTTTTAATTTTTGAGGGACTGCAAGAATGCAAGAACCTGTGCTCCATTGATTTGAAGGAGAACGAGATTGGAGATGAAGGAGGTCAGAGATTGTTCAAAGGTGTCAAAATGAATAAGTCGATTGTTGACCTCACACTTTTTCCTAAGAATCAAGTATCAATAGACTGTGGATGATATCGAGGAACTCTTGGAGCTGAGGGCAAAGGGATCAAATCCGAGGAAGCTGAAATTGGTAAGAACAACATGGAGAAGTTACTGGGAAACCAAAATACTGAAGAAAAGCCACAGGAACAGTAGAACAAAAGTGAACTGATGGTGAATGTCAAAGGAACAAGTAAATCGAAACAACAAAAGAGCGTGCCAGCTGAGGAAAGTAGCCAGAAAAAAGGAAGCGAGACAGAGGAAAATCAAGGAACCAAGAATGACCCTCCAGAGAAGATGTATGTCAGTGGATGCCTCTGGCGATGCAGAAGCGACAAAAGACGGTAGTGAGGGGCTGGAAGATGAAAACAACGAGAGGGAGAGGTAACTGCTACGGCTAAAGAGGAAGGCGGAATTCTCTCGATGAAGAACATTCTGAAAAAGGAGAAGTGAAGCCAGCAAAAGCTGATGGCGAGGAAAACCATACAGAGCAAGGTTGCCTTGATGAAGGAGGGCATTCCTCAGATGGCGAGGTCTCAAGGCCAGAGGAAGTAGCTACTGCTTGAGATCCACAGAATGAGAGTGATAGGTAGAAAGATGGGACGGATGATGAAGGAAGAGAGGATGTGGTACCTCCTTAGAATGAGGAACCCAATCATGCACCTTGGGGACCTTGAATATCATTACGTGATATCTTTTGTTTTCATGTTTACACAAAACAGCAATATGATGGGACTTGGTGAGCTTAAAGAATGGTGTTACTGATATCCATTTCGCTCATTAACAACCATTGTTCAGTTCTTCTTCAGTACTTTCACTATAGCTATGTAAATAGCGAGTTGAGTGAAAAATTTGCTGTCGTGTTTATGGTGTTATTTGACACGAGCTGTGTGGCATTTTCGGCCGACATACCAGCAATCCAGAAAGGAGTTTATTTATTTATAACCCTTCCATTAATTTTCATACCTTGTAAAAACCGCTCGTAAGAAAATTGTCATCTAAAATAAACTCTCGCAATAGTCCTTGGATCAGAAACTCGAAAATTCATCGCTGTTTGTGGTTTACTAGTTCGTAATTTTTCAACATATTCTTCGAAACTTGGATAGAAAGAAAAACCATGTCAGTCTCTGGGTAAAAAAATATTCAAAATTCTTTTTTTTTTTTCGCACCACGTGACGTGAAGCAGCCCGTGAAATCACACGAAAATTAATGGGTGGGTTATAATATGCATTATAAATTGTATGGTATACTGTACTGGTAGTGTCTTTGAAAAACCCCATTAGGGAAAGTCAATAAAGTATGTATGTATATCTTCCCAATTTGGACATATTTTTTCACACGTTTTTGATTTTTTATATAACCAATAATTCAACACCATGACGTGCAGCCAAACTCACAGTGAAAGGATAATTTTATTTAGGAGGACGACAAAAAAATGAAATGTTGCAGTCAGACCTAATACAAGCGGGACTTAACCTTTCCCTCAAAGGGTTGACGTCCTTATACATGTTAAGTGTTATCACAAAACACTGGCTATCTTCATCATCATCTCAACACTTTCAGTTTGAATTTGATTAGAGGGAAAACAACTATCCACACGAATGACTAGCTGAAACACTTGCTATTGCTATTGTTCGAAGATTGCTTGTTAGGTTCCACAGAACCTGGGAATTTTAATTACGAGTAGGCAATAGATGAGGTGAAGTCCTCGGTCCTCAATCTTGACGAAGCAAAGTCCCTCACACACGTAGAAGACTTTACATAATCTGGAATTGGAAAAGCCATTGCAGATTCAAATATAGGCACAAGGAATATTGCAGTCAGACACATGAGGTACTTCACCTTTTCCTCAAAGGGTTGAAGTCCCTATGTGTCAGAAAATACTCCCTACCTTCATCGTTATCATCATTATCGTATACATACTGCCACAGAGGCGTAATATTTAAGGAGCAGAGTTTAAGCTCTTTCAGTTTGAATCCAGTCAGAGAGAGAACCACTAACATCTTCAAGAAAAATTTTCACTAACAATATTTGGCAACAAAGTACAATATTTGGAACAAAGTATAATATTTGGAACAAAGTACCCCACAGGAATAGAAGAGTCCACGTGATTTAGAATTGGTAAAACCATCGGAGATTCGG
>BLFN01000652.1:855497-857997 GCA_014634225.1 Acropora yongei
AAATGTAAAACTACTGACCTTCTGCCGTAATCGATAATAGCCATTTTTGAAGAATATTTTGCAATAATTTGGAGTATATTTGGGAATTTCCGTAACTAAATTCCTTGGAAATTGTAATGTCATTGTTGGGTCATACTCGCAAGCACACCCTATTGCTAAGTAACCATTACCTCTGATAAAAACTCCTCAAACTAAGGAAAACCAATTATCTTCACTTTTCACCGTATTTCATTTACTGGAACCTTATTACATCCGTAAAAGGTGTTTGAGTTTGGTAATGAAAGTAATTTTCTCCACACGGCGATCTTTTGTCTACTGGAGCTCACGCTCGCTCACACCTTAAACGGTAATTTGCAAGTTTCAAGTCATAAGTCACAAGTTTGAAAACTTACTGTGTATCCTTGTTTATACATCTTTGAGTTTCGTGGTTAATAATGGAACTATAAATTAATTTCTGTCGAATTTCACTCGTTCTCGGCCAGGTGGATATTTCTTACTTTACGAAAATTTACACGAACAAACAAACCCTAATTAATGCCATATTCATTTAGCTTTCAGAATTGTGCGCAACTGGAATCACCTATTTTTTGCAAAAGGACAATGTTATCTTAAAAAGAAAATAACTTAATGCTTTGAGTTTAATACAGTTGCCTGTAGAAAAATTCTCACTCTCGACTACATTCGGGGATCGAGTAACGTGTTATTCGCAAACTCGCTATTACGCCCTCTTCAACAAGGAGCAATCCCCGAAAGGTACAAAGTTTCAGTGCCGTTTGTTCCTCGACACTATTTCAAAACAGTTCCGTTGTACGAAGCAAAAACGGCCGGTCCATTTAATTGTTTTTTTCGATTAACTCTGTGCTTCCTCCTTTCCGAGCTATTGCAGTATGGGTTTTCTTTTGATCATCAAATTATATTCACTGCCGTGTAAAGAACGCATTACCTTCTCAGTTCAATCAGTTTTCGAAAATAAGATTCATGAAGCTGAGTTCCCTCCACACTATGACGGAAGAATTTGAAAACGTAGCTTTTTTTTCTCCTGTTAGACTTGCCGTCTTTTCTAATCTGTTACGAAAACAGAGCTTTTTGAAAACGCTTTTCAAATCGGAAAATTTGTGTGTCAGTGCATGTGTACGGCCGAAAACATGTTAAAAACATGTAGGCACGATAATCATGCGCTCGCTGACCGAGTTCGCCTCAAACACGAATCCGAAATGAGCGGTGATTGTTGCGTTTCCAAATTTCTCAAAAGCATAGAGTTAGCGGAAAATATTTGTTGCATTTTCAGAGTGAAACCTTCGTTTTAAAATTCCTCTAACGAAGTGTGGACAGGACCTAAGCAAGAGAATAAGGCCTAAGCGAGTCAACACGACCCATACGGTTTTTTTTCCTAGGTCTGATTTACTCATATTTACGATGACTGCAACACGGGCAATTGCCATTTTACTTGTGATGACCATAGTGGCTGTGAACGCAAAACAACTGCCGCGTACACGATCGAAATGGGACTTTGTCGCGATTGGAGGTAAAGCCTTACTTGTGGGTATAGTGGGGACGTAGCGAGGGAGGGTTGCACCAAGGGAGGGCTGCACCAAGGGAGGGCTGCACCGAGGGTAAAGAGAGGTTAGGGATGGAGCAAGGAGAAGAGAAAGGGTATAGTGAGTGATTACATGGAGGACAACAGCGGAAACGGAGCTCAAGGAGAAAGGGACAAGAATCGGGGTAACGAGAGCATCAGCTGCACTAGACTCGAGAGCTTGGAGGCAAAGAGCCTCCGCCCGATTCTCCAATTGGAGAAGGAACAAGTGGTAATAATGATTGTGTTTGACGGGACTGTAATCATGAAAGAGTGAAGTTCTTTGTGTAGAAGTAATACTAACAATGAAATTGTAATTTCTCGGACCTCCAGGGAAAATGAAAATTGGTTTAAAAAATCAATGCTTGACTAAGGGGAGGGAACCTTTTCTCCTAGGAATCAATAGGTTCATAAAATCGAAAAAAATATTTTTGTCCCGAACTCCGCGTACAGTTTTATCTTAACGGAAAATCCCGGGGCTCTGTGTGACGACGCACTAGTTTGCCTAAGAGATTGACTAGAAAATAATTACTAACAACTGGAGTGGGATAATTTGGCCATAAAAAGTGACGTTTTATTTTTTCCCACATCTGGAATATTGATATAGCAAACGTAACGCAATCTCTTAAGCAAAGGTGGGGTTAGAAATCGGCCCAGAGGCAGAGGATTGGGACGAAACGTACTTCGAAAGGCCGGAGCAAGGGGCGGTGGCGGGAAAATATCTAGATGAGCTGTGACTAAACAGTCGGAATCAGTGTCAACACGAAAGGAGTGAAGGCAGAAAGGGACTACTCAGTAGAGTTCACTTTCATTTAACCAAAAGGTAACCGGAGATCTGTTGCGCTGGTTGGCTTAGAACAATGGATAATCACGCCCCCTGCTCCAGCGAGGAATGTTAACGATGGCGAATTCCGAGACAAAAAC
>BLFN01000652.1:901866-904366 GCA_014634225.1 Acropora yongei
CGTCTGAAAAAAGGGTGCTCCGTTCAGTCTGTTGGGTAAGTAATATTTCTTCGCATTTTTATAGGCAGTGCCTTGCAACTTTACACTATGAATATCTAGGATGTTGCAGAGATATTATTTCCACGCTTTTAGAAAAGATTCTGGTGAAAGAAAAAGTGATGTTTTACTCGTTAAAGAAAATGAAAAAAAAAAATAGTTGAAAAATACGTGGTACAACGATGCATTCAAATGTCGTGATCATTCAGCAGTTGGAACCGTAAAAGATGCCCGGGAGGTTACTTGGGTCAATTTTCGCTGGGTATGTGTCCGTGACTCTCAAAGCCCCTACCTCTTCCTAGTCTATTTTATGACCAATTATAAACCCCATCTCAGTCACTTTTCAGTGGATAAATGCGATTTTAGCGACCCCAACTTAGTCACTTTCTGTTCATGCATAAGCCTTATATATAGCCAGGCTTATGATCAACTGCAATTTTCAAACAGAACGTAATGCGGCTGGTAGATATTTAATCAATAGCCAGCATTTGTTTTGCCAAAATCAGTCCCGACAATTTTCGACACCATTCTAATAACTCTGTTGAAAATGTAACCCCTTTTAATCAATCCACTCGTGAAAATGTGATGCCATCCAGTGTCACCTCTCACCAGATCATATTCCAAACTCTTCCTATTTAAATTGTAGCGTACCAGTTTCCGAAAGCCACAGTTTGTAACAACTTGACGAAGAAAGGAAGTACCTTTCGAAATGTCGTATGAAATAATATTTTATAGTATCAAATAATATTTTATCAAAATAAAATAATAGACAGTTTTATCAGCCTTGCTTTTTCTCATTTCGATTTAAGAAATTACTGTTGAAGATCAAATCCTTCACCAGGATCCTGTGCTTCTTCTTTTGTTTCGTTTGGTGCTTGCTTACATATTTACATCTCCACTAGGCCATTAATAGGAAGTACCCCTCCCGTGGGAAAAAAAATGAGTTGCGTTCAAATCAGGTTGGCCTTTCCGCTTAATCATAAAGCAATAATCAAACAGTCCTGTCCACTGTGCAGTAAGACCAGGGAAAAATCATGAGTCGTACTTTGCAATGAAAGTTGATTAACATCGGGAAGGCAATTAACGTATTTTCTACTTCGTTTAATTTACCCGGAGGCGTTAAAAAATAAAAATGTGCTATAATGTCCATGGGATAAAGAAAGAAAATGTTTTAATCTGAATCTTTACCCGTGATATTGGTATCTTACAGATGACACTGCGAAACGAATACTGCTTCAATTTGAATTTCAGTACCAGTGACCCAAAGACAGGAAAACAGCGAATCCTTCACGAGATATGCACTTCTCAATATTGACTCACTATTAGTAGCTCAATAAACAATATACAACCACATACTACGATCGATTACAATTCAAAACATACTTTCTGCTTATATAGTCTTTCCATATGGCCCATTTATCTAAAAGGATAAAAAATCCTAAGTTTGCAGTAGACGGATGTGCATCTCTGTCAATATCCGGCAATAGATCTCTTTGTAAACTTCACTCTTCTATTTTTTCTGATCTCTGTATGCGGTTTGCTGCAACTTTTTCAAGCGGATCTTTTTTCTGTAAATGGCACTACAAAGCGCTGAAAACAGGATACGAACTAGACAAGAGGGTTGATTATTTGCGGTCTCATAATCGATTAAACGTGGAGACAATGCGACATTTGCTCGATTGTAAACAAACTGTGGACAGTGATTAAAATAATCCAAGCATAACCTGCACAGGGCGCGCACACGATCTGTGTGTGTAAGCGTTTGCAATTTGATAGTAATTTTGTGTAAATGCATGGGATTTATCAAAGTTTGATGCCAAAGACACTTGTCGCTAAGTATCAGTACTGACCAATGGCAACTAAAAGTGAAATTACCTTACCTGAAGTGTATTTTCGTCATTTTGCCTCAGGTGCTATACCGGGCTCCCAAATAGTTAAACATTAACGGGTAGTAGCCTCACATAAACAGTAGGCACGCAGGAACAGTGGGTGCAGAGAAACAGAAGAACACTGGGTACACAGGAACAAAGGAGCAGTGGGTACAGAGGAACAGAGTAACAGTGGGTACAGAGGAACAGTGGGTACACAGGAACAGAGGAACAGTACGTACAGAGGAACAGTGGGTACAGTCGGCACAGAGGAAATGTAGGTACAGAGGAACAGTGGGTTTACAGGAACAGAGGAACAGTAGGTACAGAGAAACATTGGGTACAGTGGACCAGTGGGTACGGAGGAACAATAGGCACAGAGGAACAGTGTGTGCAGAGGAGCAGAAGGTGGAGAGGAAATGTAGGTACAGAGGAACAGTGGACACAGAGGTACAGAGGAACAGTGGGTTCACGCGAACAGTGGAACAGTAGCTACAGAGGAACAGTAGCTACAGAGGAACAGCAAGTACAGAGAAAGGAGGTTGCAGATGAACAGTCAGAATTAAGGGGAAATGTAGGTACAGAGAAACAGTGGG
>BLFN01000652.1:914366-917827 GCA_014634225.1 Acropora yongei
TTATGCGCACTTCAAGACAGGTAAGTATTACAAAATGCAAGTGATGAAAACTTGGTTTGGACTTGATGATGTAAACTGACCACCGTACAGAGATTAAAAAAGGTAGTGTCTCGAGCGTTAGCCCTTCGTCAGAGCGAAACGAGGAATTGTGGGTTGTGTATCGTTTATCAGTACAGAGGATGGAGCTACGCTACTGGCGGGAACGTGGTAACCTGAAAAACAGGAATAAATTATTTGAATGAAAAACTTTCGCCGATACCGTGGGGATAAAGGGTGCCGATTTGGAAGATTAATTTTTGTTCCAGATTCTTGCGGCTTTACGTGGCACTTTGGTGTAGGGATAGGCCACAGATCGACACTTGCTGTTTGGAATGGTTAGGGAGATTAAAACGACGGTCAACTGGTTTGGATGCGGCTCTGTCATCTTTCTCAACATCGCCGAGGTGTTTTCGGAATCGGTCGCTTAGTCGTCTTCCTGTCTCGCCGATGCATAACTTTTGAAGAATTCAAACGAATATAGGCCTGCCCCTCACACCAATACAGCAAATGCTTCTGACCTTGCCTTTTTATCCTACAGCAAGCTTTCATCGAGTAATTGGAGATTTGTTTAGATTGTTTCAATATTACCGTCTGCAAAATAATACACAGCTTCAAGAGTTATTGCGAAACATAAAAGACAGTTCATTTCATTTCCAGCCGAGTTACATGAGACAATGAGAAGGTTCTACGACAGCAGGATTCTCTTGTGTCGCACGAGCAATCGATTGCACACACGTGAGAATTGTTTGTCCAAATAGGAACAATAAAGTGGATGAAAAATTCTATTGGAACAGTAAAGCAACAATTACCAACATTATCGCACCCTGGCCGAGAGCTACCCATGACTCACGCATTTTTGACAAGAGCACATTCACGGATCAATTTCGAAATGGATTCACCAGTGGCCTCCTTGCTGATGATAGCTGATATGCATTCAGATCCTACCTCATGATTCCCCTTCTCAACCCAAGAAATGATGCAGAAGTCCGTTATAATGAAGCTCAAAGACGTACCAGAGCTGTCACCGAGAGGTGCTTTGGAATTGTGAAGCGGCACTTCCCTTGCTTCGGTTGCGAACTCTTGGAACCTCTCTGGTTATCATTGTAGCCCGTGCGGCCTGGCACAATTTTGGATTAATACAGAGAGAAAGAGAACCGACTAATGTGGATTTGGATGATGACGAAAATGAACCTGAAAAGCCCTCTGGAACTACAGACGCAACTAGAAACGCTAAACGGCAGTTACTATCGCTCGCTATTTTACGTAAGCACCTGACTATATGTATAAGTGAACTGAGACTACTCTCGGCAGTAAAGTTGCAACTTGTTTAAAATTACCGATTCAGCTATCCCCCCCAAAAAACCCCGCTATTTTCTTTGCCTATTTTGTGCTATAACACAGTACTTTATTTCAAGTCGTTCAATTTCCGCAAGGGATTTCACACACCAGTTACTAATGATACACATCTCCATTTTCTTGTGACACATCTGGGGGAGGAGCTATTCCATCTCCCGGCATTGATTCTTAAGTTCCACTCTATTCATTGCAGAATCCCCATTTCTGCTTCATGTTCGTTTCTGGCTAATGTTAGGGATGACTCTTTACATTTTTGACCCTCTTGTTTACATGCAACTCTATCTGGCACTGTTTAAAGATATATATTTTAAAGTATTTATTTTACAAATTGTCAGGATAAATAAATAAAATAGGGAATAATTGAAAACTGAAAATTGTAAATTCGCTTACCCGACGCCGGACGGATTCTGTCATGTTTTTCTTTCGCTTTGCTGTTCTTTTTCTGTCCTGACTTGGATTGATGCACGGCATACTGCATTGGACACTTGGTCCGGGGTATCGCTGTCATCAATCACAGAGCTGTTGACTGCTGATGCAGCAAGTTCAAAAGAATCATCATCGAATTCTTCTTCTAGTAGATTCACTGATACTGGAATAACGTCAGAAACCAGCTTACTAATAGCATTTAGTGAAGCATTGGCCTTACCACCGCCTGGTTTCTTCCTTTCGCTCCGTTGCTGTTGATTTCCTGTTTGTTTCGTAGTTTCTTGCGCTTCAAACTTCCCTGAATTGCTTTTATATTACGCTTGTTACCATTTCGATTTTCGTCGTTGGGACTTTGCACAACGTCTTGCCTCGACGACTTTTTCCTTTTTAAGCTGACATTGTCATATCCTTTGCTTTTTATATCGGGATATTGCTTCCGGAGCTCCGCAAAAAGCTTTTCTTCCTTGCTAAAATTTGCGTTGCGAGTTTTTTACGCAAATTTTTCATCTGGCCTCGTCAAATTTTCGAACACTTGATTTGTGGAAAACAATAGGAAGTTTGGTTAAACCACGCTTACACGTGGTCTAAATGCGGAATGCAGCTCCTTTGCATTTAAGTGATGTAATTTCGACCACGCATTGCCGTGGTCTTTGGAGGCCTTGTCTAAACTTCGATTTAGTCAAAACACGAGGCCTAAAGTTACACTTCGTTTAAATATTCGGCCCTGTTGTTTAAGTTCAAGGTTTTTATTGTTATCATTGTGTTCATTTCAAGTTCAGAAAATCCTTTTACAATTAAGAAATTTGCGGACATAGTCTATGCAATTCTGTTCGTAACTTAAGGACGTTCGCGCAAAATTTTTCTAACATTGATTATTTCCTGGGAATTTTACTATTGAAAGATAATGAGTTAGTGTTGTCAGAAATGTAAAAAAAATGAGGGTCACCGACTTCGTTTTGGCATAGTTAGTAGTACTAACCATGGTTTTGGAAAGAACTTGCCCGGAAGAACACCCACAATTTGTAAAATCCGGCTTCTTTAGCGAATAAGGCCATAGTGTCTGCAAGCTGAAAAATATTGCAATTACACCTTTGAAGTGAAATGTTCTCTCCAAACTTTGTTTAAGTGGACCCATCAAGTGAATTAAGTTAACTGTTGAGGTTCCGTAAAGAACAAGTTCACATTTAGCGACCATAGTTTCCTGCGCCTTGCAGCCGCAAGATTGCAGGATTTTACGTCCGGAGGACCGAAAACTTGAAATTTTTTTAACTTCAAACATTGATTTTTTTGTTCATTTTTGGACAATGTGGAGATAATTGTAAATAAAATCTGTTTCTGAAAAGAAAAGTAGGGGTTAACGAGTATCCAAGGTCGTTAAATCCAAGCAAAGCTATAACAATGGCCATCTTCCCTATCATTGTTCATTTTAGTACTTAGCGCGCGCGCTCGATGCATGACGTGCCATGTGAATTTGCGTGCGCTGTGGGGCTGCGCAGTAGCAATGGGCGCGAACGTCCTTAAAGGCGCATTCGGCTTATCAGTAGTACAACTCTTTACAATCTCACAGTTTTGTGAAATGACCCATTCCTGACACTTTCTTACAATATTTGGTCCT
Source organism: Acropora yongei (assembly GCA_014634225.1). Lineage (NCBI taxonomy): Eukaryota > Metazoa > Cnidaria > Anthozoa > Scleractinia > Acroporidae > Acropora > Acropora yongei. The sequence goes on from BLFN01000652.1 coordinate 917,803, forward strand.
TCTGTAAGTCCAACATCTGTTAGTT
>BLFN01000652.1:941379-943879 GCA_014634225.1 Acropora yongei
AATAATATGTGCCGCCATTTATAATAGTGGTCTATTGTATGCATTGTTTTACCATATATCTTGGTTCTACTTTGATTCTGGTTTTGAAGACAACTCCACCTTACTATACCATTAAAATGAAGTGGGACGGTCTTTCTCTCACACAACTTTAGTTTTAATTTTCCTGCACTGGAGTTCTTTATATTCTGAGCAATGAGAGCCGTTTGTACATTCGCTAACTCCAGACGGTCATGAATTTCTTTGCCTTCTTTTAAGCGTTGAGCAACAACAGATTAGCTTCCTGATCTGTACCTAGTTTGAAACTGAATACCCTACACAATTTTAAGTGACAGGTTCATTAAAATTCACAAACTTTTCTTTTCAATAGGTTTGCAACAGCACGTATCGCTTCACGGGTCCCAAGATTCCTTTCGACCCTAATGGTGTATGGCCGTTAATCCCTAATCCCCGGATGAGCAAATACAAACCGAATTCAAAAGCTTACCTAGAGGCAGTAAAGTTCAACAAGGTGTACACCAAGCTTTTGAAATCTCTTGACAACATGTTTAATGGTCATCCTGAAACACTAAAGGATGCTTTTGGCCTCATGTACTCGGTTGATTTACATCTGAAAAGGCTGGTTCATACGCCAATTGATGACGCTGGTGACCCAGATGTTGGACCGAACGCTGGACCAACTTTCGATTTTACACCATGAAATATTTACCTCTGTAGAGTTGAGAAAGTCTCAGCTAAAGGAGCACAACTTCCTTGATAATAGAGTAAGGTTAGAATGATGGTAGCGTATTATAATTTTCTGCAAGGCTGGAGTAAACATAATTTTAACGAGGTTTTAAGTAGGTTAAATGAGGGACAAAAGGAAGAATATCATTTTTCAAACAATGCGACAATTAAACCAACTCAAGAGCACCCCACGTTAGTAACGTACTTTTTGGGTCTCCATATACTAAGTTTTGACTTCAAATTGTAATTTTCAAACGACATTAAATATTCAATCCTTCTTAGTTGTTGACATTTTACTAACCTTTTGAGAGAAACCATCTCCTCCCAATTATGCCTAAGAATCGTCCAAAAATTCACGAAACACTCAATTTGGTAGATGAGCAGAGGATTTCTGTTTTGCAGTTTGCTTAAAGACGAGCGAAAAAGTTCCATCAATCTCAGTTTTAAGTGGCTGAAAAACGACTTTCATTTTAACCCCCAGCGGCCTTAAAATGGGTGTAGACATGAATTTTAATGAAATTTTGAGAACAACTGCCTCTTCCCACATAAACCCAGACTAAACAACGAATGCTGGAATAAGAGGTGGATTTCTGGATTGCTCGAAACGGGAGCAAGAAACTTCGCTTACACTCATTTTATGTGGCAGAAAAATGTTAACCCTCGCCCTAACAGTTAAGTTACTTGGGCTTAATTCGTTGGTTACGCAGTCGTTCCAAAACGAACTCATCCTAGAAAACACAAGTTCGTTTGATACAAGTTCTGCAAGGTTAAGGTGATGCTAATGTACCTTTTTTTATGTTATAATTACCATATTTAAACCACTTGAAGTTGAGTTGCTAGTCAAGCAGTCGACCCTCTATTCTATGTTAAAACCCATTTTGTGCGCACTGAGATGTGATCGCAACTTTTACACCACGTTGAGGACCGTTGGATGATGTAAGTATATTTTGCTCCAATAAGGAAATCAGTATAACTGTTGACGAAATTTTGCCGGGATCAAGTTTCTTTTGTTACCGTGGACGTTGAGTGGTACCTCGAGATGTTGCATTTGTTTCCACGGCTTAGGAGCAAAAATGTCATTTGTGACGATTGAGTGTGCGAAAGAGGCAGAAATTTGTATTTCTACGGCACGGGTACAAAAGGGTCCGGATATGATTGTTGTAAGGCATGTTAGGTATAATGCTGTCTATTTAACAATAAGACTACGAGCCCGAGTTTTCTACGAGCAGATAGTCAACGAGGCGCAGGCGAGTCGACTATCGCTCGTAGAAAACGAGGGCGAGTAGTCTAATTGTTTTAGTATAAATTTAAAATTTAATCGTAGTCTTATTGCATAAAAGAAAAAAAATGTCAAGTAACGATTAGAAAAGGACTGTTTCATTATGTTTCACCAGGTTCAAACGTGGCGCGCCATTCGTGCCATGTGTACTAATTCAAGTTTGAAAGAGGGTCACGTATACAATCACGTGAGAACCTATCTTGCCGTAGACTATCAGCAGATAGTCTACGAGTAATATAGCCAATCAGATTCACGGATTCACGATAGACTACGAGTAGTTTTATACTAAAAAGTGTTAGCTCGTCACGTGGTGGGCCCTTCTATGCCTGGATCAATCAGCTCTTTAACTTTGTTTTCTTCTTTTATGCAGCGTAATGGTTTGTAAAATAAGACCCTTTAAACACATTTGCCAACTGTAACTATTTTGCGATTATCCCATCTTGTTCGCATTTTACAATGTTAACGAATAATGCTGTAACTGGATTAGTCTGAGCGTTG
>BLFN01000652.1:968836-973836 GCA_014634225.1 Acropora yongei
GAACGTGGACGAGACGATAAGGGACCAACTAATTAGAGAAATATCGAGATGGCAGGCTGAGACGATTCTTTCTGGAGAAAACAAATGCAGCTTTAAAAGCCATGCAAGATATTGCAAGAGCTCATGAAGCTGTCGACGCGCAGATGGAGACGATGAGCAAGTCATAAGTTAGTAGAATCGAGATCAAGTTAGCTCAGTTAAACAGCAAACGTTTCCAACGATAAGAAGAGGGACTTGGAGGGAGCTCAAGAGAGAAAGGCCAAAGATCATATCACGACGGCCTGGGGCCGAACAACCCAAAACATGCTACAGTTTCATTCGTGGACATTTTTTGTGGAAACGAGAAAGCATCGTCAAAAGGGAATCCTTCCAGGAAATGTGAAGAAAACCTTGTAGCAGAAGGGGTCTCTAGAAAAGGAGACAATTATGCATTTACTGTTAAAAGAGGGATGAGAATTGAAGAAGTTACATTCAAGGTGACAGGAGTACTGTTAGACAGTGTACCAATTAATTCTGGGGTATCATGTAACGCGATTGACTATAGCACTTGGAACAGTATGAAGCAAAATAGGATCGAATGAAAATCCAAAGTGTCGGATACGAAATTATTTGCGTAGGGACAGAAGGAACTGTTTGCGGTTGTAGGAACGTTTGTGGCAGAGGTGGTATGTGAACTTGCGGGAGTAAAGTGCGTGGATGAGTGCACGGTCATCAGGGCAACCGGAAGACCTTTGCTGGGAAGGAAAACAGCTGAAAAGCTTAACGTGTTACGCGTAGGACCAGAGAATGTTCCTAATATTTGTTCCACAATGTAAGAGGCATGCGACCAGGACATTTGGGAGCGCTATGATGACATACTCACCATGATTGGAGAGCTAAGAGATTATCGCCTCAAGCTTCACGTTAACAAATAAGTCTTAACTGTAGGCCAAAAACTACGTAGACGTTTGGAGAAGGTTGTCCAATGCACTGGCATGGAGTGGAATCGTCTGGTGTTGAGACAACTCGTTGTAAAGACTGTCGATTCACAAGACACAAGGATAAGAGAGCAATAGGAAATATGGACCAATCGACTCGAAGTGAGTCCAATTGCTTTGTCTTTAGACGACTCGTCTTAGGGTCTGTCGATTTGTAAGACACTTAGAAAAAAGTGTGAAGTCCCTTGTTAGATACGCCGAGTGTTTTGGGCAACACACCGCAGGAAGTATAAGGACAATTTGATTCAAACGGTCTTAGGGACTGTTGATGTGCAATTTCATTTGTATATATAAAGCCGGAAGGGGATAACATCGTAGATGTCGCTTTCAGTGGAGTTGTCTTCCGGCAGTCGACTGAAAAGACTGAGAGATAAAATGGTTGGCAATATTAAAGTTTCGACGTATTTTCTGAGAGACTTAGAAAGGAGGGTATCATTGAATTCTCTTTAGAAAACCTTTACGGAATACTTTTATCCCTTGAGCATCTAGAACAAGCATATTAATGTGGTAATGGCCATGCTTCATGGTAAACTAGAAAAAAATAATGCAATATAGCATGAAGTTGTGTACTTTTTTATCATTTCATTTGGCGGTTTTTGTTCATAAAGTGTGCCATTCATTTTAACATCAAAAGGTTTGGTTTATTATGGAAAAAATCCTGGTTATCAACTAAATTATTATTTTTTTACTACCTTGTCAGAGTCGCACACAATATCGTTCATAACCAATTTATTATGAGAACCGACTTGAATGTGTTGTCAACTGGCTAAATGGGATTTCTTAACAGCATCTGCTCCTTTTTTCTCAGTCTGTAATATTACATGCTTCACCTACTTTGGTTTGAAGAACTGCTATTTACGTCACTAAGACTCTTAAATTTATACTCCGACCTGATATAAATTCAACATGCAACTAGTTGAAAAGCACATTTTATATTAACTGACACCCTAGTGCAAATATAGAAGAACTTACTAAACAGCTCGATGATTTAATTAAATCACAGAATAGAAATCAACTACACATTCTGGGAGACATGAATATTAATAAGATATGCTTCACTTTAACAATATCTTACCAACAATATATAACTATAGCCTACCAGAATTACTAATTATACTGCAACTTTGATAGGTCATAATTATATATACTAATAACATTAGCCAAAAAATATCTACGGGATTGCTTGAATAGATATCTCAGATCATTAATTTTACTAATCTCTTTTATTATATGGCAAACCCAGTCTTAGGCAAATCCCTGTGCTCTGATTGGTTCTTTCTCGGTCAGGATTTTTTAGTTCGGACCGTCTCCATGGAAACGGTCCAACCGGTGTATCTTTTTTTTGGACCGAGTGCGGCAAATTCAAAGTTTGCAACCAAACCAGCAAAAAAAAAGAAAAAAAAAACTATGAAAATTGTCATTCTTCACAGTGAAACTACCAGAAGAGGCTAAAAGAAAATTTTTTCCGACATTTCGAAGATGGATGAAGAAGACAAACGTTCTCCAAGCGAGTTTTACTATCCTGAAGATTTGGAAACATTTGATGTAGAAACTGAAACAGGCATCACAGAGTGCCATATAATAAACAACTTTACTAACCGAGCTTGCTCAGGTTCGCAAGGTCCGTACTGCCACGGCCGAGCGCCAATATTCTCCAGTACGGCCCTCGCGCTCGGTTAGTAAGCGGTTAGTATTGTTGATATACCCGTCCAAAACAAAAATTCAAGAGATATTATAGAGGCCATAGGCGATTTGATTCAGAACGCTACCAATAGAATAGTAAAGCAATTGACTGGAATGCTTATCTACAATGAACGTAATGACTTAAATGAAAGTGCAGCTAAGTCCAGAAAAATTCTTTAGCTTTATTGTTAATAAAAATGAACCAAGGAAACTATTATCCCGAATTACACAGAAGCAATTTAGTGAACCTTGGATAACTAACGGTATAACGAAATCATGATCAGTCCAAAATATACACATGTATGTAGAACACACCTCCTCACGAATAACCCAGTCAAGATAGTGGAAGCAGTTTAATAGGTACATAGGAGTCATTTGTAAACGGAAAACAAATAACAATAATTTTTGCTAATAAAATAATTAGAGATTGCACAGCAATTTAACAAATATTTTATTAGTGTAGATCCAAGCCTGGCGAGCACTACTGATCATTATAATGAGGATCCTACTAAATATACCAGCAAGTCGCTAGTTTCAAGTTTTTTTCATGTCTCTGGTTGATGCACTACAAGTTTGCAGGCTTTTCCAAAACTTAAATCAACATAAAACATTATAAGATATTCCAAATAAATTAAAATGCTTGTGAGTCATTGTCAATATCCTTCGCATATATTTAAAACCAATCTATTGCAAGTGATATAGTACCTGATGTGTTCAAAATAATTCTTTATTAAGAGTTACACCAATTTGTAAGTCTGGTGAGGTTACGGATACTGGGAACTAAAAGACCTTAGTAGCAACACTTTATTCCATTAGCAAAGTACTGGAGCCATTAATATATATCCAGCTCTACCTGTTTTAAACATGGATAGTAGAAGACTATCCATGTTTTAAAAGAAAAATGATATGATACACCGTAAATACCAATTTGGCTTTAGGAGTGGCTACTCAACCAAACAAGTTACATATTAAGGAAATTACAGAGAAGTTGAACTCAGCAATTGATAACAAAGAAATTACCTATGGCTTATTTCTCGATTTCTCAAAGGCATTTGATATATATCGATATTAATATATAGAATGTAGTTAATCATAATATTTTGCTCTCTAAACTATACACTTATGGAACTCCATTTAAAAGGTTTAAAAGCTACAGTACTTATGTTGAAGCATATTTTATAATATTTTCCCGTATATTTGCGTAGTAGCTTTATTATATGAAACATTTCATATATCACTTCACAGTAGCTTTATTGCATGTTAAGTATTATATTCGCACGATGCTGAAGAACTTAGAAGGCGACTGAAATGTGCAAATCGAATTAACTATCTAAACCAACTTTTTCTCTCGTAGTTGACTTCCCACGAGATAATGCGTTAGGCGAAAGCCGAATTTCCGCCGATGCTGTTTGAAACAGAGGACCGTACTAGCGGCTCTTTCTGTAAAGTTGTATTTCAGACCACATTTGTCACTTTCACGTTATTACCCGTAGTTTTAGTTTTCACACGGTTAACCCCGCGTGTTAGTGTAAAGGACCGAGGAAACTACGGTTCCTGTTGCTATTTATCTTTATATGACAATGTGATTAACTCAATTTTAGCTACGTGCTACGCGCGTTGACCAATCATATCTCAACAAGCACATACTTAAACACCTGGCCAGTTTTTAGAGAGTAAGAGGGAGTTGACGGCAGAGTAGAGTGAGTTGGCTGCCGGTGACGGCAGAGCGCTGATGTTCAACGCCAGAAATAAAGAAGAAAAACGCTGAAGCTGTGGTCGCAAAATCTGTCCCGTAACACTTACGTAATCGCACTCAATATGTAAAAATTGATGAAGTTGAATCCAGCAAGCTATTACACGTGGAGTTCCCCATGGTGGAACCCTTGGACGATTGTTATTCTTGCTCTATATTATTGATTTGCCAAAATACAAATGAGGTTGAATTTACAATGAATGAAGAGCCTGCAAAATGAAGCTAGAAATTCCTGGAAATTCCTAAGAATTGGTTATCAAGAATTGCTATGAATTCCAAGGAATACCTAGGGATAAAGGCGTGAAATTTCACGATAAACGTAATTGGAAGATGGATTTCCTAGGAATTCCATGCTTTTGTTGCTTCTGGAGTAGAGTGTGAGAAATTCTTAGGAATTACTAAAAATTCCTAGGACTCTGACGAAGGAACATTAAATTTGAAAACTAACCTCAACTGCTAGAAATTCAAAAGAATTCCTAGGATTTGCTGAGAATTCCTTGAAATTCCTGGATGTGTCTAAAACGAAGACCCAAAAACGAAGACCGAAGATCTAAGACCCTGTGGTCTAAAACGAAGACCCACTGGTC
>BLFN01000652.1:1000649-1003149 GCA_014634225.1 Acropora yongei
CTATATAACACGAGGAGCTATTGGGTGCATATTTACTTCTTTGTAGTCACCAAAATTGAAATGCACGGAGAGAAATTGTAACAAAAATCTTACTTAAAAAAAAAATCCGAATCCTGCATTTCACCCATTACTTACCAAAAACGAGCTTTAGCTATAATATTAAGATAACATCACCATTTATAACTAAATGCTTTCTAAAAACTGCTTTCATCATTATTAATTGTCTACATTGGCAACGTTAGGTGTAACAGAGATTACTATCTCATTTGGCGTAATAAGAAACAGTTTGCCATAACCATTACACCGCCGACAGAAACTGGCATTCCTTAGTCTTCGTTTTAAAATTCATAGGCATCAACAGCATTTCAACTTTTCATGCTTTTTCAAAAATCGAGCGACTCAGTTTGTTTTCTAGGGATTGTTGGGCAACATAAAACGTAATGCATAATTGTTTGCGCTAACAATGAACAATCACTTATCATCAGAAGAAAAGTTCATCATGATAGTCATAAATACACTTAGTTAAAAAAAAAAAAAATAGTTGGATAAACTGGAAACGGAAATTACTTGATCGGGAATCTTCACAGAGATTTGTTTCAGCCACTAAAAGCTATTCAGTAATTGAGTTACTTGTTAGCCGCAGAGGCTCAACCACATTCAACGTGTCTGCAGTTATTTCTATCTAAACTGACTTATACCACAGACAGTAGGATTATAGATTTCGCAGAACAGTACAATCAAGTGACACCCTGCAAGTGAGGTACCTCACAGCACTTTCCTTTCAGTGATAAAGAAAGCGTAAGCTATAGAATTTTTTTTTTTAAGCGGACACTTTAGCTCCACCACCCGAGTGAAATACGGCAGCTTTACTGATTAGGCTGAATTCTGTTTTGATTTTATGGAAGGGATAACAAATATCTACTGAGGTTGAGCATGCTGAAAGAAATCGAGGGGATTTTGGGAGAATTCGCGAGCAGGTACAACCATTTGACCTTCGGTTGATATAATCTGCTCTAGTATTCTCTAAAACTCTATCCACTGGTGTGTATGAGCATGTGCAAACTTAGTAGAAGCGTTTCATATTTTAATTATAAGAATACAAGGAAGGGTTACGTTGCATTAGCAACGTATGGCCATGTAGCACTTGTATTAAGAACGAATAGAATGATAGAATGTAATGTAGAGTGCTGGTGTTTCAACCCATAGACCACGTGAGCGTTATCCCTACAGATGGAATGGGCCCAATTCCATCTGTAGGGCTAACGCTCACATGGTCTATGGGTTGAAACACCAGCACTTTACATTACATTCTATCATTCTATTCGTTCTTAATACAAGTGCTACACGGCCATACGTTGCTAACCCTTCCTTGTATCTACATATTCATTGCCGTGCCATTAACGTCTTCATTTCCCACGACCTGCTCCCGTCTGACCTTGTAGCTCAGTTAGTGGCGCAGCGGTGATCAAACCCGAAGGTCGTGGGTTCAATTCCCACCCTGGTCAGAGTTTTAATTATAAGAACCCGCTTTGCACGAAGTCAACAAATGAGCGCTTGACATGGATCAGTATACTAAAGACGAATAAGGCTAAGGACTAGGAAATAATTATGTTTTATTTGTAAAGAGGGGCTCTTTTAAGTCATTACGGACGACCTGTAAATAGAATTTGTCCCCCGCTTTTCAATCGATATATCACCTTCCTTTCGGTCAAAAAGAGGTCGTATTGAAGTCGGCTGTTTTAAACCCCCAACTAGCTACTTCTTTAGCACAAAATTTCTGGATAACTCCAAATTCCGCTTTCCTAATTCCCGCTACATTAATACAGGATTTTTCGACAGAAACTGAGCAAATCGAAGAAATCGAATGATCAATTTAAATGTAGAATGATGCCGAAGATAAGACAACAAGAACTTTAACGCAGATTCAACGTGACACTGATTTTTACAGCATGTGTGTTCTTATATAATAACAAAAACAATTGCAACGAGTCTGTATTCTGGACCTATTTACAATATATAAACACTTAACAAGCCACCAAGCCAGATTCCCATCCAGAAGAATCCTACGTTGAAATCGGTAACGTTTATGGAGGCAATTACGAGAATAATCACCAAAAGTGCATGAGCGACATTGAGAACCGACGACCATTTGAGAAGTACAATCTTCGATGCCATTGAGCGTCTTTAAGAGAATGTGTTTGCGAAAATGCTCGATATTGCAGTGCAAAATTACAACAAAGAGACGCCTAAACAAGCCTACGCACGTAAATATTGAAAACACGCGAAACACTTTCTGGCTTTAAACTACTCCGAGTCTCGAAACCAGACCTCCTAGAAAGGGCGAAATTAGTCGCTGTGACTTGTGAACTCGTCACCTTTTACGATTGAGACGAGTTGTCCTGTAAATGTATGATGCAATTCTCCCTGCGACTTCTTCGAATCTTTCTTTGTTATAAGGCCCACGAACAAAAATACACAATATCCAATAAGAGGTAAACGG
>BLFN01000652.1:1030362-1037862 GCA_014634225.1 Acropora yongei
ACATGCAAAAAGTATCTTCCGTTTTTAAACAACTCCGTGTCTCGAAACCAGGCCTCTCATAAACATCGAAAATATCCGCTCAAGATCTTTCGCGGTTGACAGAAATCATTCCTTCACGATTTCTTGTGAAGAGTGTAAACGCATGACGCAATTCTTGCGACTTTTTTGAAGCCTTCAGGATTAGCTATAAAACCCAATAACTAAAATACACACTTTATAAACTGACAATAAGAAGTAAACGGAGAAACCTAAGATCCCTGATTGGCACTTGATAGGTAAGTGGGAATCGAATATTTGCGAATTTTTCAGTACGAACGGGGAAGTCATGCGAGGTACCGTCTAGGCGACGCTAATGTTACGATCTCAAAGTTTTCTTCATTCAACCCACTTTTGGACTGAATTTATGCAACTTGTTCATTCATGTCCAGTACACTCGAACTGAGTTGGATCGTCTAGTCAATGCAACGGTCCGACTCACTTGAAGTACTGTCTCAAGAGACTTAAAAATAAAGTGAGGTTTTATATGGATATAAAATGCAGGCAGATCGACTCGGTGGGACACGATCTGCCTCTTTGGGTATTGACCTGATTAACCTGACGTCCAATGGCGAGAGACTTGCAATGAAAGAGGATTGAACTAAAGACAAAAAATGCGAACAACATTTGTGTATGCTTTGTTCCAAAAGTGCTTATGTCAATGAAATTTTCGACTCATTTTTTATATTGGGTCTGCTATGGTCAGAAACCATCGATGTAATCATACGAGGAACGAGGAAGCCTCATATAAAGTTCATTAAGTAAGAATCCACAATAACATGGAGTTACACTGAAGACAAGACAAGCGAACCTCGTTCTTAAGTAAAGCGCGAGTCTATTATGGTTTTCGTGACAGAACGCGTAACGCTGGAAATCATACGAGGATGGCACAAAACGTTATCGAAACCACAGCGTAATTTATTATTTATGGATTGGATTGATTATGATTGTTGGATTGCGCATTATAAATATTTTCAATACATGGGCATGCTTGTTTGGGCACTGCAGTCCATAATTCTTCTCCAAGTGCTTTTCTGTTTCATATCTGCTTAGTTTGTAATGGTAGCCAAGGTCTACAGTTATATAACATTACATATTCACGTAACATCAGCTCTTAGTTTGTGAACAAAATACCAGCAATGGCAATCCTCTACGAAACCATATCACCAATTTAATGTGTCTGCATGTGTGAATGGTTTCAAAAGGCAAGGTGAAGTTCATGTTCATAGAATATCACTCATAGAAGTGACAACATTAATGGAGCTGGTCCAATTGCCTTTTCGCTTTACGACCATGAATTTTGCCCGATCAACATCGTCAGAGTACCCGCAGGAAATACTTTGAAGGAAGGATCAATTTCATCTTCAGGCGATAAAAATAGAATTCGTAAGCCGACCTACTTAAGCTTTAACGAAACAAGGATAAGATATAGGTTTTGGCTTTTTGGATTTCTCGGTCGATCATATGATTGGGACGTCCCAGTTATGTGCGTTACTGAACCGAGTCTAAAGAAAAAACGAAAATGATTTTATAAATAGAGCTTGCCTTATGCTTTTAGAGGCGTCTCATGTCTGCTTCTCGCGCTATTTCAGCAGAGTTGCTACAATATCAGGGGCACCCAACGAGAAAATAGTTCAAAACCCCTGCAACATAGCATTTTTGAATGTATTTTAGTATTTAAACGTAGATATAGGCATATTTTTGTCCCCTAGAAATTTTTCATTTGTTAGGATTTCCTAGCTGAAAGTCTAGTGATCCGAAAATTATAGGGATCAAAAATCACCTTTTCGAAAATTTTATCCAGAAAAAGGCTCCCGAAAATTCTAGGTGAGCTTTTTTAGCGTAAAAATCATCTAAAAATGGGCATTTATACCATTTTTTATATGTTCGGAAATCCGAGGACATGCAGACAAGCACGAAATTTAACAACAAAAATTTCGAAAATTCTAGATCTCAAATCGTCTTCCGAACAGATATTTTCCGAAAATTGTCGTTGGGTGCCCCTGCAATATCTGTAGAAAGTTTGACAGATCCTTTAACTAAACTTAATAAAATTTAAACAAGTGCTACGCATGCTCTGTGCGAGGTAATGACTATCTCGAATATTTAGATATTCAACATGGTTGTTCAGGTCTTAAGACCACCTCATGAGGAGAGAGACACGCTGCTTACTGTTAATGCTTTTACTCAGTTAAAAGGATTTATTTTTTTTTAGTTCTGGCAAATCACCTTTGTTGCTCTATATATACTATATTCAAGGGTCTTTTTCCTCGGGAAAGGAAAAAGATTAGAATGCTCAACAAATAAAGTATACTTTTGTGGCGCCCGAAAAACCCGAAGATCTTGCTTCGGATACTTGCCTTTACGCCCCCTTCTTGATAACTGAAACGTCTTGCACGCAGACTTAAACTTGGCTGCCATTTCTACTTCACTTAACGACCACTGATACCGCCCTACTCCCACTCCCAACACCCTTGGTTTTTCGCAACAAAGGCAGCTATCATGGATTTTTTGAGTTTCAACATTATTCAAAGAATGTTGGCCTTGTTGTGTCCACTACACAGGAAAACCAACAACTTATGTCATTGAAATTAAAATGCTTCGTTCCTCTTATAGTTACCAAACTGAAATAATCAAGTTTCTTTTCAGCCTCTCAGCAAGTGCCCTGTCCACACGTATCCGGGAATTTTTTTTTTCCGCAAATATTTTTTGGGCGGATACGAAAATTTTCGCGTCCACACGCAGCGTATTCAAATGGTTTGGTATCCGATTGTATCCGGAAATGAACATGCGCATAATTGCGATTTTGGCGTCATTTCTTCCGCGCCATAGCTACTGCAAGGTGTAAACAGTCGAAGATTGTAGTTTATTACTTGAAAAAATGTTAAAATCTTCTGAAAAAGTCAAAAAGTGTGCTGAAGCATATAAATGATCCGTTGATGAAGTTGAACTGCTGACAGTCACGAAAGAATGCAAAACGAAGCAATTTGCCAAAAGAACCGACTGGGATCTTTAAAGCATTGGTTGTGTAGATTTCTCACGGCTGCATTTATCGGAACGCATGATATCAAACTAGAAATCAGAGCAATCAACAAAGAAGATACAACCTTGCTGTACGCCATGTTTGTTTGTAATGCTCACCGTGAAGACTGGATCCAAGAGAATGAAGTAAGCGCACTCGCAAATTTGTGGATACGACCGTTCACACGTATACGTATTCGTATCGGATAAAAAAAGAATTCCATTCTGGAGAGCGTTTTCAAAAATTTCCGGATACGGCCGCAAAATACGATGGATACGTGTGGACGCAAGCACACGTATTCGTAAAAAAAAAATTGCGTTTTCACAAATTTCCGGATACGTGTGGACGATTTTTAAGTAATGACAAATTTGCTAAGCCGGGGTATGCGGATGAATAAATACACAAACAAAAGTGAAACAATAAAACTGATCAACGTCATTATATTTAAATCATTCTTTCTTTACAGTAGTCACCAAAATTTGAAATAATCAACTTTCGTCTCAGCCTCTCGGTGAATCATCTTTTAAGTTATGAAAAATTTAATTTTGCTACACACGGGTGTGCGGAGAAATAAATAAATAAATAAAAATAAGTGAATACTGAAGCACGTCACAGAGAGGGCAAGCTTTTGCCCCAGACTTCTAAAACGTCTTAAACGTGAAACAAGTTAATTCAATTTGACATAGTTTGACTCAACTCTGGTTTGAAGGAATCCAACACAAAAAAGTTACGATTCAGGGCCAAACCTATCGACACTCTTTCCTAGTTAAAGTTACTCCTTTTGTACGCTCACTAATTAGCGTTTATTCCTCTTAATGACATGCAGATAAGTGCCAGGCAAAAGCCCTTCATCATCCAAGTTGAAACTGGAGAGTGGGCGGAAATTACTACATTAAAGTGGCGTTAAACTACGTCTAATTGTCTACCAAGGGGCTGCTTAGCAACAATTTACCCAGTTCGATCTTCCCAAACGCCCCTGATCACTCAGGTCGAACATAAAGCCAACCAAACCAGAAAAAAATTTAATGTAGCATTGCTTTTACTTTTAACGAAAGACATTGAGTTCTGGCATCGTGACGAAATTATAAAATCAAATTAATTTTGAGAGGCACTCAATAACGATGAAACGATATTGCACTTCGTTGTGCACTCCACTTGCATCACGTCTTTCACAACCATTATCCTTTTCAGTGGCTTTTGTAGAGTATTGTCGTCCGAAAGGCTTTCGCTGTGATGTAAGTCAGAGATCAGCTTCCTGGTAGTTATTTCTTTTCGTCAGTCTTTTCCTTTTTACAGTATTTCAGTTTAAATGTTTTCTCATCTCTCTGTGTCTCATCTGAAATTTTTGATGACTTTTGAACCTGGTGACCCTGATAATCTTGAGGTACAACGAAACTATATAACTGTAGTTATATATATATATATATATATATTGCTTTTTTTGTTTTTTTTTTCTGTTCACATGCAATTAGACAAGCAATTCAATTATATCGGATGCAAATGCGAATTATACCGATTCTGTATTGAGAACTTCTAAGAGAGACCACAGCAAATTTCAAGATAAACTCATGTCATAAAAATAAGCAACGATTGAGGACCGTTATAAATACTGCTTTAGAAAATATATAATAATCATTTCTGAAACGACACGACTTTGACAAGGTTTGTTAGAAGCAGTGCATGAAAAGAATTGCTATCGAGCTCCTTTTTCTCACCTTGACTTGGTAATATTCTAACTGCATGGTCTCCTATTAACAATTCCGTGTTTGAACGAATTCAAGATCAGTGTGTTGCAAACTATTTTTCATTGTTTTCTCAAAAACTGATTTGATGCTATGAAAAACAGAATCCCTCAGTGTTACTGCAGTTTCCGGTTGCTTGTATTTATCTTGCAATACCTTTGGAAACAGAATGCAATAAAGCGACATTAACAGATCCTTCTGAATTGGGTTCGGACAAGGACAGGAAAGCAAAGATGTCGAAGGGAGGAGAGAGAGAGAGTCATGTAGGCTGATTTAACAACAGCACGGAAACGTCAGATGATAACGGGAGGCCGCGGAATAGTCTGAATTCTGTTTGAACTTGACCTTATTTGAGAATTTGCATTACTCGCGCCGTCGTCAAGCGACGTTCTCGTTTTCATGGTAAATCAGCCTAGTGAATGCCTATCATGTGACTAATCTTCCCGTCAAACTTTTAACAAGCCAAAAGTCAAAGAGAGCAGATCAGACTTCATTTGGTGTTGGACGGAGTCGTATCACTTGTTGTTTTTATTTGGGTTGCGTGGGATGTCCTATCTTTGTTGTTGTTTTAGAGAGTTTGTCGTGGCCTCTTCGTCGCATTAAGTCCCAAAAGCTCGATTAATGAAGTAAGATTCGTGTTTCATTGGTCAGGAGAAGTTATTGTCATAAATTCAAGGATCATACCTGCAAAGTTTGTATTTGAACCAGAAGAGAGCAAATTAAGAAAGGAAAGAAAGAATCACAACAGAATAACATTAGTAACGTTCAAATGAAATTTCGTTGGAGAGATCATTGAATTCCTGAGACTTTTGACGACAAAAAAAAAAAAAAAAAAAAAAAAGACAACAGCCCCCACCCCAGAAATATTTACTTGTGATTGGGTGATGTTTCTAAACCCGCATACCTGCTGAACTAGTTCTTACCGGGACATCCCGCTTGGTGAGGCCCTGCAGCAGGTGTCTTTCCGTCTGGACAGCAACCATACATGGTGGCCGCGCACGAGTTGGCCACAGCGGATGCAATCGTGCTCGGGGCTGGAGAATATAAGATAATACAACTTGTACTAATACTTATTTTATCCAAGCAGTGTTAACCAATTAGACCTGCTGCCAAGCTAAGAAAATTTAGTGTATGTTAGAGGAACCTTACTTTCACAGTTGACGCCAGACCAATGCACATGGCAGTGACATTCGTACGAGGATCCTTTGGCGATGCAAACTCCTCCATGTTCACACGGGCTCGGGTGACAGCTGTCGTCGTCTTATGCAAAAAAAGAAAGGCAAAAAAGCAAAGAGATCTAATAAGAAAGGAAATCTAATAAGAAATTCAAGTCTCTCTAATTTCAGTGTTTGAAGTGGCCACAAGGGTCTCTTCTTGAGGAACGTGCTTGTGCCAAATTCAGCTTTCCTTTTCACTTTTCTGTCACAGACAGTTGCAATATGAAATGAAGGTTTCACAATGTGTCACTCTGAGCCTAATAAATTATTTCACTACTGTTTGGTTAGGGTCCAGCTTTTGGCTAACGTCATAAAGATACCTTACGATCTTCACACAATATCATGTCGCTTCGTTGGAAAATTCTCTTGGCTTTATCTTCAGAAAATCAATTTCAGGGAATGAGGAAAATTAAAGAAACTAAAAAGTGCAATTTAGAATGACCGACCTAAGGAATGTAATACTAAATAAAACTTCAAAAACCCCCAAATGGGTTCAAGGACGTAATATAATAGCTTAGGTTCTCTTTCTAGCAATTACAGTCTGTTTGACTTAGATTATGACATATGTCAAGCTGCGAAGGCTGCCACCGCCCGAGTCGTGTTGTTGCTTGCATGCACACGGTGATGGCCCTAACACGGCTTACCTTTTTGACAATTTTCGTAGGCTTTGTTAGCAGTTGTCGAGGGCAGTGATATGTTTTATTGTATCTCCAATACTCCTCACCCTCAAAAGTCAACCCTGTCCATCCAGAAATGCAAGAACATAAGAAGTCATCGCCTTCAATTTCACACACTCCACCATGGTGACATGGGTTAGGGTGACAGCTGTCACGCTCTATAGCAGTACGAAGATGGAGGTGACCACCTAAAACCGACCATTGCTGTTCAATATGTGGGACATCTTTTTTTTTTCTATAGTTGGCGTTTTTGTTTATTCTTCTCTCTTATGATACCTTTCATTAATGTGATTCAAATTATGCTTAACATACGGCCAGTGCCAGCTTGTATCCACGACATTGACCAACTCAATAGGTTTGGTTACTTTGGTCACTGTTTACTATTAGATATTCTCTTTACTGGCCAATTTCTATCTGAGTATCCTTTTTTTAATAATTGTAATTACTGTATAGTGTGTTATGTATGTTTAGGTTTTTGTAAACCGTGTGCAAAATAAACTTGAACTTGAACATTGGTATCTCAATTCTACTGCTAGCTGTGACTAAGATGAGATTTATGTGGAACAAAAGTTGGCTTATACGGATGACGTGACAACAACGAAAACACTGAAGAGGGCTAAGAGACTGTTGGGCTGCGAAAAGGCTTTCTTGGGGACTGGGAGACTGGGTCTACGAGCAAGAAGGAGACCTTTATATCTCCTACCCTGACACAGGCTCCCAGTTTCCCAGAGAGCCTTCAGGCAGGCTAAGAGACCATAAAAACAGTAGGTAGTTTTCACTGACGTGACCATCGGCTAAGATAGATT
>BLFN01000652.1:1052862-1055362 GCA_014634225.1 Acropora yongei
AGCAAGGCAAAGTTCATGTTCATAAAATATCACTCATAGAAATGACAACATTAGTTGAGCTGGTCCAATTAATGTGCCTCTTCGCTTCTACGACCGTGACTTGTGCCCGATCAACATCGTCAGATTACCCGCAGGAAATAGTTTGAAGGAGGGATCAATTTCATCTTCAGGCGATAAAAATAGAATTCGTAAGCCGAGCTACTTAAGCTTTAACAAAACAAGGATAAAATATAGGGTTTTTTTGGCTTTCTCGGTCGATCATATGATTTCTCCGTGATTGGGACGTCCCGGTTATGTGAGTTACTGAACCGAGTCTAAAGAAAAAATGAAAATGATTTATAAATAGAGCTTGCCTTACCTTTTAGAGGCGTCTCATGTCTGCTTCGCGCGCTATTTCCACGGAGTTGCTAGGACATCTTTAGAGAGTTTGACAGATCCGTCAACTAAATTTCAGTAAGAATTTAAACAAGTGCTACGCATGCTCTGTGCAAGGTAATGACTATCTTGAATAATTAAATACTCAAAATGGTTGTTCAGGTATGCAGACCACCTCATGAGGAGAAAGACACGCTGCTTACTGTTCATCCATTGATCCTTTTACTCCGTTAGAAGGATTTATTTTTCGTTCTGGCAAATCACCTTTGTTGTTTTATATGTACTATATTCAAGGGATCTTTTTCCTCGGGAAAGGAAAAAGATTAGAATGCTCAACAAATCATGTATATTTTTCGGATCCTTTACCTTTATGCCTTCTTCTTGATAACTGAAACGTTTTTTCCACGCAGGCTTGAACTGCCATTTCTGACATTTCTTCTTCACTTAAGGACCACTGATACCGCCCTACTCCACTCCCAACACCCTTGGTTTTTCGCAACAAAGGCAAACATCATGGATTTTTCGTGTTTCAACATTATTCAAAGAATGTTGGCCTTGTTGTGTCCACTACACGGCAAAATGAACAACTTCTGTCATTGAAATTAAAATACTTCGTTCCTATTATAGTTACCAAAATTGAAATAATCAAGTTTCTTTTCAGCCTCTCAGTAAGTCGTCTTTTAAGTTATGACAAATTTGCTCCGCCGGGGTATGCGGATAAATAAATACACAAACAAAAATGAAAGAATAAAACTGATTAATGTCAATGTATTTAAATCATTCTTTCTTCACAGCAGTGACCAAAATTTGAAATAATTAATCAACTTTCGTTTCAGCCTCTCGGTGAATCATCTTTTAAGTTATGACAAATTTAATTTGCTACACAGGGGTGTGCGGAGAAATAAGTAAATAAAAATAAGTGAATACTAAAGGTGTCACAGGGAGGGCAAGCCTCTGGGTGATCCATCTTTGCCCCAGACTTCTAAAATCCAGAAATGAAACAAGTTAATTCGATTTGACGTAGTTTGACTCAACTCTGGTTTAAAGGCTCCAACACAAAAAAGTTACGATTCAGGGCAAAACGTATCGACACTCTTTCCTAGTTAACCTTACTCCTTTTGTACGCTCACTAATTAGCCTTAATTCCTACTAATGGCATGCAGATAAGTGCCAGATAAAAGACCTTCATCATCCAAGTTGAAACTGGAGAGTGGGCGGAATTTACTATTAGTGGCGTTAAACTACATCTGATTGTCTACCTAGGGGCTGCTTAGCAACAATTTACCTACTTCGTTCTTCTCAAACGCCCCTCATCAATCAAGCCGAACATAAAGCAAACCAAAAAAAAAAAAAAAACTAATAAGAAGGCAAAGAAGCAAGCCCTGCACAGTGGAGACCGCACAGCCATACCACTATAATTATTAACTTGTAAAAGTAGGGTAAATTTTAATGTAGCATAGCTTTTACTTTTAACGAAAGACATTGAGTTCTGTCGTCGTGACGAAATTGTAAAATCAAATTTGAGAGGCACTCAACAACGATGAAACGATATTGCCCTTCGTTGTACACTCAACTTGCATCACGTCTTTCAAAACCATTATCCGCGCTTCAGTGACTTTGATGGAGTGTTGCCATCGGAAAGGCTTTAGCTGTGAATGTAAGTCAGAGATCAGCTTCCTGACCGGTGGCTTATTCTTTTCGTCTTTTCCATTTTTCAGCATTTCAGTTAAAATCGTTTCTCATCTCACCGTGTCTCATTTGAAATTCTTGATGACTTTTGAACCTGGTTACCCTGATAACCTTGAGGTAAACCGAAACCCAAATAACTGTAATTATAATGTTTTTTTTTTCAGTTTCCGTTCACACGCAATTGGACAAACAATTCAATTATATCGGATGCAAATGCGAATTATACCGATTCTGTATTAAGAACTTTAAGAGAGACCACAACAAAGTTAAACTCTTGTCATAATAAGAAGCAACGATTGAGGACCGTTATAAATACTGCTTTAGAAAATATAATAATAATTTCTAAAACGACACGACTTTACAAGGTTTGTTAGAAGCAGTACATGAAAAGAATTACTATCGAGCTCCTTTTTCCCACCTTGACTTGGTAATATTC
>BLFN01000652.1:1060362-1062862 GCA_014634225.1 Acropora yongei
CGTCCCCAGTTCAATCACGCGATGATTGCCTCGTAAGAAGCATGAAACACGCAGAAGCAAATGGATGTGTTTGAGACAGACCTCCTCCACAAGTTTACTTATTTATCTATCTATCCACTGGCAGTGGCGTTTCTTGTCGCTTCTTGGAAAATATCTTACACGTTTTGTAACCCTACCTACTTAAGGAGGAAGCAAGAGAAAGTGACCTTCGTCATTTCCTCCTGGTCAAATTTACCCTGGCAACACTGAAAGTAAATAAGGCTGTATAAATCAGGTGACAGTATTGATGTGTATGCATGTACACGTCTCTCTCTCTCTTGCAGTGGTAGTAGTATCAGCACTAAATTTAGTAGTATTAGGAGCCTACTTTCGCAGTTCTTTCCTCTGAAGCCATGTGGACACACGCATTTGTAAATGTTAGGTCCTTGATTAAGACAAGTTCCACTGTTCAGGCAAGGGTTGGAGTCGCAAACGGACACCATTGCTGCAATAAAATAGGAGATCTATTTTCGTGTTGGTCTACGTGCACTATGATGTGGAGTAACTCTGCCTCGCGGGTACTCAGACTCAGAAGTGATTACGTCAAAAACGAGAGTGTTTTTTGTTTTACTGTAGGATTCCAGAGGCCAAGTGCCTGTACACTTTCGAGGTGTATTTTTTTTTCAAAGAAATAAAATAAACTACAGTTCTTGAGTATGATTTGTCGCGTTTTTAAGCATGAATTTTGATGAGCTATCTGAACCAAATCGTAGTCTTAATCGAATAGCAAGGCTTATGCACGTGACAAATGTATTCATTTTCAAGAAAACGTATAAACTATCAATGAGCCTACTTTCTATAGGTGTCACAGATACAATTTTGTGACATTTTCGACGCCAACGAATATCGCCTGTGGTGTGCACCAAACCTGCTATAAGCACAAGAAGAGCAACTTGATATAACAGCGCGTCAACCTTTCACTTACTTTCACAGTTGATCCCTGAAAATCCTGCTAAACAGGAACATGTGTACGAATTATGATTATCAAAACACGTCCCTCCATTTCTGCAAGGGTTGCTGCGACATTTACTTTCGACTGCAAAAATAGAAAAAAAAGGAGGCCAAAATTGCGCATTTTTAGTATTAGGAAAGTTTTTCTAAGATTTATTTATGTTTGAACCCTCTCCATTCGCTCTTCGCGATTTTTTTTTCTTTAACTGATCAAGCGTCAAAAGCTCCCGTTTGCGCGCCTAGAAAAGTTTATAAACTTTTACTTGAAACAGTTGTGAATACTCACTGTATTTCTAAATCTACTATACTTCATTTTTTTCGCCGTCTTAAATTTTGTCCTTCAATCTATGCAAGTGTATGATTATCTATTACGTTCATGTAAGTACGTCCGCCTTAGTGTGTTTTACTGGTTCTCAGCGACCGCACTTGTTTGATAACGAAATCTCAGCTGCATATAAAAGCCTAATGGTATCTCTTAATGCTTCCTTTAGGCTTTGTGTTGTACATCTGTTCTTTAAACACTCTTTCAATAGCCCACTTTCAAAAAATATCGTAATACTCTTTGTTGTCTTACAAAATTTTGCATAAGTATTGCTGTGATTTTCTCTTGGGACCATAGTAAGTCCCAGGAGAAAATGGAACAATGTTTATGCAAATTTTTGGAGGGACAAATAAAGAGTATTATGGTATTTTTGAAAGTGGCCTATTGTACTAAATAAATAAAAAACGAAAACAACTTGCTACAATAGCAATACTTACTCTCACAAGCAGAGCCACTGAATCCTTCCAGACACATACAAGTGTGAGTTCCTAGTGCTTCCATACAGGTTCCACCATTCAGGCATGGATTCATAAAACAAAGGTTCTCAACTGATAGGTAAGATATAGAGTTAGTCGCACACGCTATAAGATTTGAATACAGCTCGAGGATCTGCTTCAGTTTTCAACTAATTGACGATATCAATAGAAGTTATTATGATAATTTACTAAAAAAATGGAGCTTTTTCAGTCCTTGTTATTTATGAGCCCCGTATTTCAGAAGTTTTAAATGTTTTCCACATATAACCCACAAATTTCAAAAGCAAATTAAAGTTAAGCTTTTTCCATAGCTCTGACGAGGGGCTAAAATGCTCGAAACGTCTTCAAGGTGGAAATTTAGCAATTATCAACCTGTTTGATACTAAAACTATAGTGTTTCACTTCCACACCGATGTGGCAACACAGTTTCTTTCGATTCTAACCTATCATTCGTAACATGTCTTCAAGAACATAAACGAAGAATTACTTATACCTGGAATCTAACAGAGAACTAAATTGATCATAGTTTGGTAAATGCGTATGTATTGTCCTCTTTTTTTCTTTTTCTGACTAAGCCTATTTTTCGCGAACTTTGTCAGTCCTTTCTAGTCCTTTGTAAGTGTTGTATTCCTTTCGGAATGAACACTTATCGTTTTCGCCTTTGGCTAACTAAGCTTGATTAGAAACAAAACGGAAACTGCGCTAAGGCTAA
>BLFN01000652.1:1159064-1161564 GCA_014634225.1 Acropora yongei
TGGCAAGTGTCGAAGCTTAAAACATGATTGAGAAAAGATTTGTTGATCACGATACTTCGGTAGAGGATTACGTGAGAAGTCTCGAAAACAAGTACACAAAAGAGAAGACGAAACGAGATGTGAAATTGCTGGAAAAGATTTTGCGAAACGAAAATAGCAACGAGCGAGAAGTACCAAACATAGACTCTGTAGAATTAAACAAGTACCTTGCGGACTTTATTCGTTCTGTGAGACGTAAAGACGGAGAGGATAATAAGCCCTCGAGTTTGCCATTAACGACGACAAACAATAACTTAAATCTTAGTATGTATATGATACAATACAACATGGAAAGTGCTTTGTACAGTACTTACATAAATACCGTACGCGCGCACTTTACATGAAGTATTCTCTATACCTTAGATCAACAACTTCTCGTATTATGACACAACTTTATCAAGGTAAGAAAACAAAAAGATAAAAAACCCAAATAAAAAAAGAAGCACTCTTACGATCGCAATCCTGGCAAAGACTGCCTGAGCATTGTTCAGGACATTGACAAAAGAAGGAAAGGTTGTCTTTGCGTGGAAGACACCTCCCACCATTTTGACACGGATTGCTCCTGCAAGGATCATTTCCTATAAAGCAATAAAACATTAAACAAGAAAACAGCTTTTCAAATTAAAATTTCAATGATTAAAAGTGTTGATAATGGGTGTCAGCTTCCGATTTTAAAGCTGTGCTTCAAAGTTTTTTCGTTACGTTGGAGAACTGCTGGGACTCCCTATTTTTAGTTGTCTCTACGAACTGTAGCTTCTATCGTTAACAGGGCCGAGGGAATTTTTTGTGTTGTATCATCTACTGTCTCGTTCTTCTATAATAGGCGGAGTTTTGAGAGATCTCTTTTTCGTTGGAGCGAGGGAAGCGTTCCCTTTGGCTGCTTCGAATAACTACCTTCGCTTTCTCCGACCAACGCTCGGACGCTCAAATTGTCAGCTTTTAAAAGGTTGTTACCGTAGTCAAATTTCACCATCGACGATGTTGACAATTCGTTTATTACTTCCCCACCGAGGCAGCAGCACAAATCGGTTTTACCAGGGTGAAAGGACCTTTGACCTTTGATAGTCTTTTTTTTTTTGTTTCGCTAGCTAGTGTTGGATTTTGGTTATTGTTTGATTGCCTCATCGCTCTTGTGTTTTCTTTGTTTTGCGTCATTCGTAAGTTTGACAGGTTAATACACTCAGGATGAAAACCTGGCCAAAACCTTTAGACAACTCTATTAGTGAGGTCGCCGAGACAAGAGCTGAGTGTTGGTTTTGTCACAGCAGTTTATGGGGCCTTGCTCCTCACAACATATCCTTTATTCCGAAAAAAAAAGAAAAAAAAAGAAACAGTATGGAGCAAATTTGTTATCTACAGCAATTTTTTAGTAATCAACTCACGAAATTGCTCGCATCCCCTATCCGTTGGGCCGTATTTACTTCCATCTGTTGAATCAGGGCAGAAGCAGTCTCCATTTTCTGTACATCGTTGTGGAAGGATGGGCGGGATGTTGTGAAGGTCGCCTCTGGGACAATCACAAGCTAATTTGAAAGGAGAGCATTTGAGTGAACAGATTGTATATGACAGAAAGACAGCGTTCAAGTGAGTCGCAAGAAGAACTAACTAACTGACTGACTGACTGAGCTTTGACTGGTATTCAGGGTGTGTATACTCAAAGAAGGGTTATTTCAGTGGCCATACTTAGTTATACATTACCTAGCACTAAATGACTCACAAATAACTAACTGCTAGCCCATCAACGAAATGAATGATTTATCGATTCATTCCTGCACCGACTCATTCTCTTATTTGTATCATATCAAATGCGTGACTCTCATCAGCTACCTGACGAGTATTGAGTTACTTAGTATCTGATTGACCGACTGATGAATTCGCTGGCTGAATTTCTCAAACTTCTTCGCATAAACCAAACGAGTTTTGTCTTACTACAAACAGGAGGCTTGAATCTTCCTATGCAGTGGCAAATATAGCTTTTCTTGTCTTCAGAGGGTTCACATTTGCCCATGTGTTGGCAGGGATTGGGAACGCATGGATCTACAGTTTCTAAATGAGAAAGCGAACAAACCATCAGAATTAAAGAGAGATTAATCACTCACTCACTAACAGTCTAATGTAAAAAAAAAACATCATTTGAAGTTCCTTACATCCAATGCTCGACGCAATTGTAGGAACGTCTGTATTGCCGTAATATTCCGTAGTTTCTCAGTCCCCTATCAAGCACTATACTCACTATCGATCTTTTTGTGCCGGCAGCAAATGCCAAAGTCCAACCAAGGGACCGTTAGTTACATACTTTGTTGCTTTTTTTTAAACTTAGAACAACGCCCTCATCAATTTTCCTTTCTTTTTCTTCTCATTCCAATATCTTAAAAACATGCTTACTTATTATACATAGTTGGATCTACTCTGGTTTAGAATGAGTGCAACTTAAAGAGGTACAATTCAAGACCAAGGTCAT
>BLFN01000652.1:1187495-1189995 GCA_014634225.1 Acropora yongei
GGGCAGGAGGGTGATATAGGGTTGTATTTTTCGTATAATCTTCAAATTTTGGTTAATATAAAAATTAAAGGGGTTCGTAACAACGCCAAAGAACAACAAACGCGCGGTCGCCCGAAAACGACGTTGTGATTGTTATAGTCGGCGCCGTCACAAAAACTCTTAGCGTTGTTCCTTAAAATTGCCCCGAATTGACTCCCTCTCACTCTCTTTAATTTAGGAAGCAGAAAGAAAAACAGTCCAACAATGTAAGCGTGTGTAACCGTTTGTTGCGTGTGTGCATTTGTACGCTACTTTTACTGTTGTTGATCGTATGTATTCGCCTGTACCGCGTGTATATTGGTATGTTTTGGGTTACTAGTAATATTCTTGTAGTGTTTTAGCCCCGATCCTAAAAAGCTCGCTCTATGCGCTACGATCCTCCTTAAAGAATTGAAAAGCACTACATAAAATGCATTTCAAGCAGAATCAAATCAACTCGTCGAAAATGTCACCTTGGTTGGAGCTCCAAAGGAACTGGCGAAGAAAACAGCAAACGTAATCAAAATTATGCGCAACATCCTCTGGGTTCTACTCTGCCAAAAGCGAACTAGGAAACAGTGAAAGAAAATTTGTTAAACAAATCAAAATTAATTGATTAAGTAATAAGAAGATGCAAGAGTCAAGATATGTCTCAAATCATGTC
Organism: Acropora yongei; assembly: GCA_014634225.1. Classification (NCBI taxonomy): domain Eukaryota; kingdom Metazoa; phylum Cnidaria; class Anthozoa; order Scleractinia; family Acroporidae; genus Acropora; species Acropora yongei. The sequence goes on from BLFN01000652.1 coordinate 1,188,178, forward strand.
ACCCTGCAAGTAATCTTCCTCACTTTAAGAGAAGCCGTAGAGTACTCGTGTTTTCCTCAGATATCCTAAGAATGATTTACAGATAGAAGTATTCCTTTTTTATGTGTAAACCGACAGCGGGGAGCATGCTGAACAAAGGGCAGAAAACGTGCTAAAGTTTCCAATCTGGGTCAGTTGTGGAAGTAATTATGCTGAGCTACTTTCCACCTGTTAGTTATAATTTACGGCTATTTGCTTTCCGCTCCCCTAAGAAAAAATTGCCAACAAATGTGTAGAGGAATTAGATGTTTTTACCACAGCCATACCAACTTACATTTGCAACATCATTGTGCACAATGTGGAAAGATCAGCATTTCGAACATCAACACAAACGCTAGGAGATGTATATATATATATATATTTTTTTGTTCTGGTTTAAACGCGGCTACCTCGGTTCAATTGTAGGATAGCTGGGCGATTTTGTAGGGGAAGGTGAAAAATATTGTTATTAGGATATGAATGTTGAGTAATTTATTTAGTTTAACATTTAACGGTGAAACGCTTCACATATCCTTCTTCTTCTTCTTTTTTTTTTTTAGCTTGGACTTTGATTGTTTGATCAGACTTCCTGTTTATCTGTGCATAGCGAAATGTATATGTATAATTTCATCTTAACGAATTTTTCAAGAAAACGTTGCTAATTAATCAAAAAGCGCTTATTTTCAAAGCTTCAAACTTTCCAATTCATACTCTTCGAGAAATGTTGGTTTCTTGGATTATTTGCTTTTATGGAATGCCACGAGAATAATCAAAAATCAGTTGATAGTGTCATTTCTTTTACATATCATGAATGCGTTCCATTTATAAGTTATGAGGAAGTATAATAAAATCAAGAATTTCCGGTAATGAAATATTGAAAAAATATTAATGAAATCATGAAATTCTTGCAATGATATGGGAGGTGAGTGGGTGGCCTTCCACGGCTTATGGTTAATCTTCATGGCTATGTTTTTCCGTCACGGTTAACTTGATGCATGAAAAACAAAAGTTAGTAGCGTTTTAGTATACATATTGAATATAGAAAAGGCAAGACGTTGGTCCTTGACAATGCGACTTATATTTTTGTCTTGTCCAAACGTCAAACCTTGTTCAGACCTTGGCTTGTCTTCGAAACCTAGTTGTTTGTTTCAAATATTTCGAAATAGGCCCTATTCCACTTTTCAAATCACGCTAAATGCTCTTAATTTTTTTTTTTTTCGCGGCAGCGGTTAATTTTTTTTTTCTTTTTTAACGGCTAATGGTTAACCCCATTGAAAACCTCATATAGGGTACTGATATTTTGATATTCCACTCATTTCTGGCAACAAACTGTCAAGGTGACTATCAAAATACCAAAATACCAGAGAAGGTTACAAAGATTATTGGGAGGTCTGATATTTTGTCACAGAGATTATTGAGAGGTCTGATATTTTGTCACAAAGATTGTTGGGAGGTCTGATATTTTGATATCTAAGCATATTATGATAATATCAGACTACAACGGTGGCTATGAAAATAAGAAGGTCCTAGGTCCTAGGTCTTATATTTTGATATCTCATAATCTTTGCATAATATCATGCTAATACCTAACTATCAAACTTGATTACTCACGGACTAACATAATGTTAAAGTTCCTCAGACCTTGACTGAGTCGAGACCATCACATATTAGTCTTTCGCTACACTTAAACAAGGCGTTATAACAAAGCGTTATAATATTCACTCATTTCAGGAGCTATTAGACTGATGCGGGAAATAGTCACAGTATTGTGGAGGGCGCATTGCAAACTGGACCAATGAA
>BLFN01000652.1:1207005-1209505 GCA_014634225.1 Acropora yongei
AACAAACAAAAATGACCTTAAAAATAAAAAGGTTAATTCAAAAAGAAAAAGTTTAATTTAACAGGGCTTTCCTTTTCAACCTATGAGTGTGTAAAGGTCATATGAGCTTTTAATGGGGTCTCGAGTGAGAAGATGCGCCATTTCTCGTCTTCCGCCACTGCTAAGAAGGCGTAACCTCTTTGTGTCTTCAAACCACTTCCTTGGGTTATCAAGGTCATACGTTTAAGCTCGTTCGAGAGGATGAAACGTGCTTATTCCTGTCTCGCATTACACAGTCTTATTTAGCACACATAGCATATTCTCGAACACAGCTGTTGTTTCGATTCGAAGTTGCAAACATGGAACAACGAAAATCTCGCACTAGCGTTTTTTTGGTCTTTGCTGTGCTTGTAAACTTCGCAATGAGTTTCGTTATCGTTGGTTTTGTAGTTTATAAGGCGAAAGGCTTAGAAAAAGAGATTGTTCATCTCCAAACGAAATTGTCTGAGATAGAACAATTTGAACACAGAGAAGGTGATGGTGAAGATTTCATTCAACGAAGTAAGAGATCTTCGAAAAATCATGCCGAGTCCAAGACCTGTGCGAGTTGCCATTCCGCTTGCGTTAAACTGTTTGGATTAGGCTCCGATGCTAAGGTAGGTCGACTGGCTACCATGTCTTAACTTTCTGCGAACCTCATTATTTCTTACAATCTAAGGCCTCCAGTAAATGTAATAATTGAGTAATGACTAAAATATAGACGGGAGAATTTCTTGACATGGGCAGGCGGTATAATGAAAAGAACGTAAATAAAAGATTTAGTAGGACGATTGATTATTTACACTCTCACCTTGAAGAAGAACAATTACGTCTAGGGCAGGGAGTCATGTTACGGTACAGTCTACATTCCCCTATACGAGTTTGTATAAAAACAATTGTTTTTTGACGGAGATTTGATTCACAATTTGACAACAAGCCAAAGTTTTTTACACAAAAAATGCAAGATCCGGAGTCTTGTACACTCAAATGAATCTGGTTCCCTACGAAAGATTAAAATTTAGAGCGGAATCGCGAAGACTCTGACACCAACATGGCAATAATGACCTTCGATGATAGACAGAGAAACTATGTGTTTCTTAATTAATCCATTGAAAAACTATCAACGAAATATTGTATTATCAACAAATGTTCATACAAGCTGGCTATCATTGCAGACTTTGAAATTTGACGTTTCAAACTTAAGTGCTTCGTCAGAAAGAAATCTTCCTTTCTAAAACCTCATCGACGCAGCACCGTAGTTTCTTCAGTAAACTGAATACGTGCTTCATTCTTCGATTGAAAAAATGGCCAATTGTTTTGCACCACACGGAAAGCAAAACACTCCAGGAATGTTCTTCAGTATTAGCTTTTACCTCAGGTCGGAGACCGTCGGCAGCCTCAATAATCTTGTATTTTTTTTTTCTAGGAGAGATAAAGTTCTCATTCCCTTGTGAGACTCGAGGGCATAGTGGGATTTGTAATTGCCCAGTAAGGCTATCTAACCTAGTGGCCAGAAACCAGAGGAGGCACCCTAGCAGTCCTTGTGTGTATGAAGAACTAAGCAACATTACACATTCTTTTATCGCGAATAGTCGACAATACGGTATATGCACCCGTCGTGCTAGACTCTGAGGACAAGCAAAACGTGTGTCGGGTGTCCTGGAGCCGAGTCTCACGGTCGCTCTTACGTTTCGTCTAAATTAGCAGGAGCCCTGAAATTAGAGACTACTCGCAGTCTAAAACGATCTCGATTTGACAACACTAAGCACTTATAGGCACATAGTACCCTAACACCAAGCGCGCCGAGCGGTCTGGACAATTCTTTTTTGGTATTGCATCGGAGATGAGAAATGAGTTCAACGAACTTCAAACGAGGAAATTTGCAGACGTGCAATATGTTCCAAAATCATATTGCCAATGTGCGTTTTAAAGAAAGGCCATTCATGTAATCTCAAAATACACTTGTTTCAATCAAATTATTTATAAAAATGCCTTATTTCACGGACAACAATGAATAAAGGTGCAACTGTGTATTCAATATTTTAATATTTTATGTACATTACTTCTCAGGAAAAATATAGATGGTTTTCACGTTACGTCATAGCCGCCATGTTGGTGGACGAAAACAAAAGATTTCTAATTAGCTCCTTTTGCTCGTCCACCACCAATTGCACATTGCAGCATTGTTATCTGTGTCCCTAGGTGAAAACTATTTCCAGTTATGTTATTAAGACTTTTGCTACCGCATTTTGGTTTGACACAATTGATCCCTTTTTTGTCTGTAGGTCAAAGTCAAATCAAACGATACTGAACAAGAAGTCATCTGTATGAGAGGTTTGACCTGCTGTAGTTTTTGCCCATTGTTAACTGAGTTATAGCTTCCACCAAAATGTGTTTGCTATTACCGCACTTAATTTTACTCGTAAGCGACCTTCAGATTTGGCTACGAGTACCAGAAGTGACCGTTTATTAAATTTTATTG
>BLFN01000652.1:1301861-1304176 GCA_014634225.1 Acropora yongei
TGCAATTTGCTGAATTTGGCTCAGCACAGAAGAGAGAATTATTTTGAAAAAAACTGAAAAGTGAGAAAGTAGAAAGGAGGCCCTAAACGACAGAATGTTACTAAGCAAGAATCGTGAACAGTGCAACATTAGCTAATTGTCACATTCGCTACTTTTGCAATTTTTGGTTTCTGCTTTGTCACTTCATGGTTTGTGGCTTTGCTAAATTTGCTACTTTTGGGATATTTGTTATTCTTGCTAGTGTACACTTTGGCGTGGCAGAGAATATCCTTGCGAATCTTGCCATATTTGTCCGGCTTGTTCGGAGCCTCCTTTCTTAATTTATCCATGAGCCAATCCTCGCTTATTGCCCGGTACGTTAACATGCACAAAAGTTAGAAGAATCAAAATTGAGGCTAGTAAGCTAAGGTTGATAAGCAAAAAAAAAAGAAAAAAATAGGCTATTTTCCACAGTCTACTTCATCTTTATTCGAAGCAGCTGGATGGAGTTATACGTGAAAATGTTCTTTGAATATTTTTTACTTTTAAACCAATAACATATTAGCAGACGGTAGGTTGAGGTTTTTACGCTTATTTATCTTTCCAACTCAAAATCTATCTTCTCTACAACAGTTTTGAAAAAGCAACTCCATCTTACATATGACAGATGATGAAAACTAAGAGGTTTACAATTTTCTAACTTTGGCTTGAATCTTATCTTACGCCTTGATAAATGTTTTCGTTTGGTTTTCCCGCCAATATGTCCTTCACCCTACGTCTTTAACATATCTCATGCAGACAACATGCGATTTCAAGTTAAACATAAGGACATGAGAGACTGTTAGGAACAGTCCTCTCATCTTTCGGCTTGAGCGTCTTTCAATCAGGGTTTCTCAAACCCTCATAAGGACCCCATGTTCCTCCCAGGGTTAAACCTTTTAAACACAGAGAATAAGATAATTTTAAGCACGGTGTAAAATTTTCAAGAGGATCTTTTGACCTCAATTCAATAGTCCAGTTGCTTGAGAATGAGCGATTCGGATCGGTTTTCTGGAAAAGAAAGGGGTCGTCTTAAAATAATGAAATAACATCTTAATCTAGAGAGCGAGTATCCTCAAATTAAGTGGCCACAAATGAATACATGATTCGCACGTCAATCGGCGGAGGATGCGCGACGCAAGGATAGCAATTCCCGCTTGTCGTGTGTCCTGCTAGAGTCGCGTGGCGTGTGTATGTAGACCGCTCATGCCTCGAAAGTAGAGATTGTCAATAATCGAAATCAGAGGCTCATGACCTTGAAGCCTTTACCTTTGATTCAGAGCTGGATTTTTTTTTCTTTTATTTTCAACATTTCTTCATTCGATTGTAATGTAGGTCGCGCATTTCCGCTCATGTCCATTTTCGACATTCTCCTACTCCCTTTTTGGGCTTAAAATTGGTGGATATTATAATAACGTAGCTTGCTGTGTGACTTAATTAAGAGGACACTTTGTGACCGTTTTATAACGCACATACTAATTGATTGTAATCCTAGACTAAGTACTAGACGTGTTTCATTTCCTTTACAAAATCGTGGTTTTAATAGGAAAAAAAAATAAACAAAGCAAACACAAGATCATACTATCGCCTTAGCAAAACATTTGTTTTCTTTTCACATTTTTTAAAATCTGGTCTTTTTTCGAATATTAGCAGTTTCCTTGCATATTGTGCTCCAGGGTTCGCCTATACTATGTTTTTGACACTTTGAATTTCAGCATCAAAATGGGCCTTTTTTNNNNGAAACGACCAGCACCAGCACTTATATTACGGGAGTGAAAATTGCTTTATTAATCATTTACGACATTAGAGATCTGAGCGCTCTTCTATGGCGCAGGGCTAATTCTCCTACAACTAAGTTATTCCACCCTTTTGATGGCCTAAAATAACAATTTTCCCCTTTGTTTTCCAAATGATGGCATTTATCGCGCATTTGGCGTTTTTCTTTCTTTCTTAATTTTATTTTATTATTTATTTATTTTTTTAAAATAATTTTTGCATTTTAAAAAAATGGTTCTAGAGTTCATAAAAACCCACTTAGCGAGGATTCGACTTTTCTATGTAGGTTTTTTGGCGCTTTAAACTTAACCCCCAAAGTTAGCAATTTTTGACTTTGTTTCATTTATTTATTCCGGCGTCACCTTGAAACATGAAACAACAACCACTACACTCCAAATAACAGATAGTTTCAGCGCCGATGGAATTTTTTTTCTTCCAACGCTGTTTGTAAACATTTAAAACTTAATCAGCAAAGAATATGTTAAAAATACATGGACAAGTTAGCTAAGGAACTTTCATAT
>BLFN01000652.1:1392810-1395310 GCA_014634225.1 Acropora yongei
CATGCCGTGCGCACCCTTCGTGTCCAGGTGCCCTTGGTTCGCCATGAGGTGAAGAATTGTCGTCTTTACCATTACCGTGTGCCCATTTCTTGTCATCTTGTTTTCTAGAATTGTCTTCTTTTGAAATCCGATCTGATTCTGCATTAGGCGTATCGACTGACGGATTACCCATTTCTTCAGTCCGCAAAATCGTCAATTTGACAGGCACTACGATTTCCGTCGTGTATGATAAACCAGCGATAGAAGATGGCGAGTTTTTCTGATACGCAAATGCCTTTATGTCTATGCCGTCTTTCAAAATGGAAGCTGATGAAGGCACTCCAGCACCATGTGATGATTTTAAGACTTTGTATCGCCTTGCCAAACGTCTGAGCTTTCGAATAGCTGAGACGTTTCTGATCTTGTTATCAATAGCCCATTTTATGGACTTTTGGACGTTCTTTGACGCCAGTAAACCTCTGCCATCCAGTGAGGCGATTCGTTCAACATCAGGTGATAATGCATCCGAAATTGTGGATATTTGGACGGGAAACTTATCGGGTGCGAAGCGGTACATCAGCTTGTATTTCTGGACGGGTCACTTTTTGAGAGGACTCCGCAATAAGATGGTTCGGTTCCTCTACAACTGAAAAAAGGGGCAATATTTATCTTATCTCTATGTTTAATTGGAAAATTCCGCCGCCTGCCAAGTCCTCAATTCGCCATTGTTTGTTTCTGGGCAGCAAAGATTGCGAAAAACAGCTCTATATGTTAAAAAGAGAAAATAGCCGGAAGGGAATGTCAAACATCTTCAGTAAACTTCAAATGTTGCAATTTTTTCTGATACCGCATTAAACTAATAAAAGATGCCAGTCACATTGGTAAGTTATAACTATGGTACAAAATTTTGCGTTCTCGCCGTGAAATATGGTCAGTATTTTTCTGCAAAAGCTGCTTAAACCCCGCGAATATTCACGAGACGGCTCAATATTTCGTTTCTTTTATGTCTTTTTGTTTAATATATGTAAAGTAAAATAATCCAACGAAATTGATCTAACAGAAATTTTTATTCTCTTCCGCGTGGTCACAATTTCACGTGACCACGTGTGAACGTGAGAATTAAATATTGTAGGGCTGTAGTGAGACATTCGTTTTCCATGTTATCTTTGGAAACTTTAACTCCGTACTCCATACACTGCTTTCATCAGCAGGAGGGCTAGGAACAAGTACGTGCCTTGATGGATTAATTTCCTGAAATATCCATTTTTTTCTGTATTGTAACAAAACAAGAGAAAACGGAATCGCACTTAGAGACACTGAAAGTGTCTCTGAAAGTGCGACACTGAAAGTGTCTCTCTTTGCGTCTGCCCCATATTAAAGCTGTATTAAAATTTTCTAAACAGTTACTGTGAACACGAATCTTACCTTAGCAAACTGTGTATGATACCAAGATACGCAATATAATCACTCTTAAAGTTTTTTTTTCTTTCCATTATGGCGTTAATATTATCTCACTTAGATAACACAACGTATAACTCTAGCAGAGTGATCAATGTCACGTCACAAACGCTGTATGAGCGCGCGCAGTGCATCGCACGCTTAGTGGAACACACGCACTAGTAATGGCACAAGTAACACAAGCTGTTCGCTATTTGAAACGGTGTTTAGTGGTCCAAATGTTTGTGTATTCTGCGTGCAACAGTGTGGTCGGCGTCGGCTCCATGATTTTGAAATGCAACTCTATCCTAGGGTCTCTCTCATCTTGATGCAATTAAAATCAACTGAAATCACGCAAGCTGACAAAAACTGGAGCTAAGGTGAGAGGGGTGAGGTCAGTGTTCGTAAAGTTTAAAACAGCATTGGATCGAGTGGATTATAGTACACAGAGTAATCGCGCAAGCAATTTCTAAATCGGACGAGGGCGAAGTTTGTGACCGACTTGAAATTACCCGATTACTCCCTTAAGGCGGCGAAATACGAGATACAAAAATCCTCAACTTGTCGCGCAACATTGTTTCGTTGCAAGTTTTTGCCGATGTTTCCCGTTTTTCACCTTGCACGATCAACTTGTCCCGCAACAAAAACATTTGTTGCGGGTTGAAGGAATGCAGCGCGCTGATTGGTTGATTTGCTTGGCGTGGATCTAATATGGCGGCATTTGTTGCGTGACAAGTTGTGAGCAACGAGCAACAAAGCCAAAATTTGTTGCTCAAAGTAGACCAGCGCTCTACTTTTCACAACAACTTTTTTCAACCCGCAACAAATGTTTTTGTTGCGGGCCAAGTTGATGGCGCAAGGCGAAAAACGGGAAACATCGAGGAAAACTTGCAACGAAACGGTGTTGCGCGACAAGTTGACGGTTTTTGTATCTCGTATTTCACTGCCTTTAATCGTACCTATAACAAAATTTTCGATCGTGATTGGTTCTCCGCGCGCCTATTTGTCACGTAATCGGCGCGCGATCACGTGGGTGTCCAATAGCTCTTATCGGAGTTATCAGGGGTTTTAACACATAAATGAG
>BLFN01000652.1:1430310-1435310 GCA_014634225.1 Acropora yongei
TTTTTCGAGCAATTCGGGCAAAGGCCAAATTTTGCGAACACTTTCGAATTGGATCGGACCCCTCCTTTAAGCCTTGGTTGTGTGTTTCATTTAATTCCAATGGCGGTTCCGGACCTTGAACTAAATGAGGAAGGGGGGAAGGTTTTGTCTTGCTTGTATGCAAGCTTTTCTTTCTTCGGTTATTCCTTCTTTTTTACCCAAAATAAGGTGGAGGGGGGGAAGGTGGGGAGAGGAGGGGGCCCCTCCCCTAGATCCCCCACTAAATTTCTCGAAATGTTTTATTTTATAAAATCAGAGTTATAGACATCTCAAGTCTCGTAATTATTTTAAGGCCTTGGATTTTTTTTTACCTCTAGCTAGTGTTATTTTGGATCACAGTTTTAACTGTTGATGGAATCCGTCCTAGAATGGATATCAAAGAACAAAAGATCAAGAATTGACTAAACTAAAGGCTTTATTTAGGGTTAGCTGTTGGCCTTGAGATTTCTCTACGGTTGACGATTTTGCCTTGCTTACGATTGGTTCATAATCAATGAAAAACTGGGTGTGTCCCAAAAACCGTCATCGGCTGAATAAATAATGCAAACGCCCCTTTAAGTGTTAAGCTTAGGGAAAAGAAAAGACAACAAAATGACACAGCCAATTTTGATGCTAATCCGCCGAAGATGATTTACATTGAAGAACAAGTTCATGCTTTTGCCATGCACATATTTCTAGACAAAATAAAATGAGATCTTTCTAATTTCGATATACCAGGGAGGCTACTACGGTTATGCTGCTGACCTTAACCTATTACCCACTACCTAGTACCCATTTTTGTTAACTTTCCCGCTAAACTGGCAAGAAGTGCCCAGTTGGCTGATCAGTTTGCGTCCGTGTCAAGAAAAAGCAATGATCTGTATCATAGCATAAGGGAGCTTGAAATGAACAAAAACTGACGGTGGCACATGGCTAAACGCACGAGGATACAGAGGAAGAGGAGAAAATAATATAGGCGAGAATCTTGAAGCAATGCACTGCCTAACTGGGGTAAGGTACGTGTCAGATTTAGGTGTAAAGCGGCATAAGAGGGCTAAAACTGACAATTTTTAAGGAACTCAAGGATTTCAAGACCAAAACTGTGCCACATCGCTCAACGCGCTATGGGGAAAAGTGAAAGAGAGAGAAATTATATGGGCAGAGTCTCTAGGCCACGCTGTTTCTAAATGGAGTACGATCCACGGCTCACACTGGAAATGCGAAACAAGGCTAAAACCTGCAAATTGTTAAGGATCTTAAGGATGAGAGCGAAAATGCAAGTGTAGCACATCACCAAATGTGAAATGATTTAATGGAAGAAGGAGAAATAATATAGACAAGAATGTCCACTCCACGCACTGTGTAGATCGAGCGATTACCACGCGTGACACACACGCGTGGAGACGTGAGGGAGAGCTTACATTCCCTTCTGTTAATAGAGGAAGTCAAGGATCTCGAGACCAAAAAAGCGACGGTGGCCCGATGCTCAACGCAAGAGCATTTAAAGAAACGGAGAGTGGTCATATGGGAAGAGTTTACCACCGAAGCACTGTCTAAGTCAGGTAGGCTGCACTCGTGAAACACAAGGGTGGAGATTTGAGAAAGGGTGAAAACTGTCTCCTGTTAAGAAAGTAACATATCCCGAGAAAGCCTCTGTGCCACATTGCTGAACGGCCGAGGTCCTAGAGTGAAACACACACGCGGAAATGTTAGGAAAGTCTAACACTCGCTTATGTTAAGAATCCTTAAGTGCACCTAGCCTCAAAATATTTTTTTCGCTCAAATAAATCTTTGCAACTGTCTAAAATGCAGTGCGCCTTTTTGCGTCGTTTTAACCCAAATCTTGACTTTTTACAGGCTGTAAAAGTTACTAAATCTGGCCATCATCTGTCACACGACCAAGCAAGTAAGGGGTATGGGTCTATTCCTGGGCTGACGTCACAAACTTCTTTCCATGCGTGTTTACAAAGACTTAAGGTGGTTCCCTATAGTTTTTTGTCCGCGCGCGCGCTGATTTCGAAAATCTCGCGATGGTGCAAGCGTTAAAACTCCACGCCAAAGTCGCGCGCGAGATCACGCAGTAAAATGCCGACAAACATGGCGTCCAAACTTTTAAAATTTGTTTATCGAAAATGTTGCGTGGATCGGTGCCGGTTTCAAAACATTTGGCGACTGAATAGAAGACCCGGTCTTTCCCTGCTTGAGTTAAAGAAAAATGTACGAGGTATGCCGGAGTTTCAACCAATGAAGTTGATTTGTTCGATCGCCACGATCATCGAGCGGGGAAGAGCAAGATCGTATATTACCACGCATATTTGCAGTCCTTGGCGTTGTTTGTTGAGCAGACACAAAAGCTAACATATAAATAAAGATATGAGTCAGGATGTGACTCCCCTACAAGTTAAGTCATCTGACGAGCACGCGCGGAGCCCGAAATTACGCTTCAAAAATAGAAAATAACAAAACACAGCAAACAACAATCAAATTTTAGCAGCAGTCATTACTCACATGCAAGATGCTAGACATCCAATCCATAGGGTATAAATTCCTTATTCCAAATTTTTATCTCCAAGAACGTGTCGCAATGTACGATCTGTTCACGAAAGTAGCTCAAAGATTAACACGATTCTTCTCCCTCTCAAACGCGCCAAATGACGCCAGAGGGCCATTGATACGATGCGTGCGTGGTCGTCTCGAAATTGTATGAAGTCACAAACATGCAAACGAAGAAAACACGCGCTCACTTTTCTTGTGTTTTCTTCGGTCTAATTTTGTGAAAGTTTGTATGCTTCACGGTATTGGTGCCTACTTCACAATATAATTTTTTGACAAAATTTTATCTAAAAAAGGGTTTCTTTTTTTAATCAAAAATATGAAATTGTATGATTTTTAAGAATCCCCTAGATAAATTTTCCATTTTTTCAAATTAAAGTATTGTCCGAAATCTTTTTCACAAGACTGCCGAGTTTCAAGATATTTTACCGAGGCTAACTCTAGAAAAGGAAGCAAATACGTGGAAAATAGCAAAAAATGGTTATCTTTGAGATTGTTTGTTGCCTTGGCAACGGTCTGCAATATACTCATATGAACGAAAATGGAATCCAAGTTGTATTGTTAATCTTCACTGCGAATGTCAGGAGCTTAAACCAAAAGTTGCGACAAATACTTCATTTTTAGTTCTTCATCCTTTTTCAGGTGTAGATACTGTTAAAACTGTAGGGAGCAACCTTAAGGACCTCAAGGATGACGAGAGTGAAAATACGTGTGTGACACAACTATATGCGAGACGATGCAATGGAAAAAGAAAAATGGTACATAGACGAGAATTTCCACTCCATGCACATTGTAAATCGCGCGAGGTCCAGGCGTGACACACACGCTTCGAGACGCGAAGGAGGGCTTAAACTAGCTCCGGTTAAGGAGCTCAAGGATCCCAGACAAAACAAGCGACGTTCGCACATTGCTAAAAGCGCAAAGATGCAAAAGAAGAGGGAGAGATTACATTAGCGAAAATCTTTACGTCTACCACTGTCTGACAATGACTTTCGTGGCGTTGAACTTACTCCATTTAACAGGGGGAGGCTTAAAGAATGTCGCTCATGTCATCTATCCGTCATTTTGTGTTTCAAGATGACAAATTGACAAATTGTCAGAGGTGTAACAGCTGTGTAAGCTGCTATTATTTTATCATTGTGGTAACTTTTATTGTTTTGTGGCTCGGGGGCATTGTTTCTGTTGTTTGTTCTATTGTACTCTCAAAGGGTTTCAAGCCATTCATGTGAGACCTTACGAGAGCTGCTACATGACCCGAAATTGTTCGCTCTGGCTCTTTGACGGACGCATCGCACAAATTATATATATTCATGTGTCTGTCCGGCTATTGACAATGAAACTTAACCAATGAACCCGAGAGAATTTCTGTGTTAATCGTAAAAACATTTTTTTCTATTTGTGACTGACTACAAAGCTCTTACAATGTATGATCATGCTGCCCGGTTAAAATCACGCAACAATCAGCTGAGCGACAAAACACCTCATGTCGTTTCTAATAAAATTGTCAACGTCAAATTCAATTCTTCGAGTTAATTACAATGCAACTGAAGGCAATCAAAGTAAAAAATTCCCAATGGAAATGGAAACAAACAAAGTCAAAATTCTCGAGTTTTAGTTACTACTACCTTGGCAAGTCAAAGGCTCGGAGTAGGATTTCGATTGTTCAGAATGACGTTCCCATTGTGTAAACTTAAACAAAATGAACTCGCAACTTAACTCGACTGAACTTTTGTGGCTAAAATGAAACTACACACGTGACGTGATATACATAGGTGGGGCCAGCGTTAGGTTACCTCTTGACATATGCCTCAAATCAACACTTTTAAACACATACTTGAATAAAATATAACATAAATATAAGAACCACGGCTCTAAGATGAAAATATTCACCTTCAGCTTATAACTCTTTTGTGTTAATCGCTGGCGCAAAACCGCGGGAGTGTAAAAGGCGACTAGATCAAAAATAAACTAATCTAAATTAAACAAAGCGGTTAATAATAATTTCATGCACACTTTTTTATGGTAAGTTTTTAAACCTCAGTTTACATCGATTTCCAGTGAGTTCAAATCTTACATTATATTCACTGTTCTCTGTTGATTATTCTGTTAACAACAGGAACAGCAACTGTAGTACCAGAACTACCGCTGCTGCGCTGTAACTGCTGCTACTGCTGTTGTGCTATATCTGCTGCTACTACTGCTTCTACTACTACGGCTACAGCTGATGCTTTTGCTACTGATGCCCGTATATCTATAACTGCCACTACCGACTACTACTACTACTCTTACATTCACTGTTATTGCTACTTTTACTTTTACTGCTACTGTTACTGTCACTGCAACTGCCACGGCACTTGCCACTGGTGCTTCTACCGCCATTGCTACTGCTGCTGCTACTACAACAGCTACTGCTTTCGCTTCTGCTAAAG
>BLFN01000652.1:1524234-1527797 GCA_014634225.1 Acropora yongei
GATAATGGAGTTACGATGACTTCGAAACGTCGTGAAAATATAAATCTAGTCAGTTTCACTTTATTTTCTTTCCTAGTTATAAATTCGCAGTGTGACTGAAATGCGAGACCTTTTCAGCTCATAACGAGGAACGATCGTTTACAAGAGATGCCATGCCAGTGGTGGTTTAATTAGCAAATGTAACGAGACTTTTAGGCATATTTACAGTAACATTCTTTCCAGGAATTGACACCGTTAAGTTCCATTTCAAAACTTTGAAGTTAAATACAGTCTTGAGGTAAATTCGAAAAACAACTTATAAATAAAGTAGTAAGATTAATTTAGAGAGGAAGTTCGTAACCGATGCGAGTGGATGTTTTTCTTACTGGGCGAACAAAAAGTCTTTATAAAGAAGAGATAGAGAAGTTAAGTTGTGGAGTTAAAATCACTTTGCCTTTACGTTGATATGTCCTAAGAGAAGATTATTGAAGGAAATGAATATGTTGAATCATTACCGCTGATAAGAAGCTGCGTGCTGCGGTATAAATTCAAGCATTTGTGACAAACCATTGAATTTATGTTTCGTTTGCTTCGACATACATTTTCAGAAGGGACCGTTAGCTACAAAACTTGCAACAAGGGCAAATTGCTATTGTTTATTTCAAATGTTTTATGCAGGAGAGCGTGCGCTTTGTCTCCTATAAAACTTAGATGGCCCGAGGAGAAGCAATTATCTTTTATTTTATATGACTAGAATGAGAGGGATAATTAATGGCTCTCTTTTGAAACTCATCGTACTTAGTAACTATAATTGTTTAAGACTTGGACGAAATTACTGTGTTTTTGTTTAGATCATCAATCACGATGGAGTTAACAGGAAGTTCACTAGAAGTTTATCAAGAAGTGTTGAGAAAGTTCTTTTACATAATTTTGCTATCGAACTTTCTAGAACATGAAGACCGATCGAGGTGTCAGTTCTAAGACTTTTTTTCAAGCCCAATTCGAGTTAAATGGTTGACGCTCCAAAACAGGGAAATCATTAAAACGTTATGAAAACTGCCGCTTAATTAATAATTAATATTGTCGCATCGACAGCTCTATTGCACGCATCTGAAATTTATTCAACCTTTACGCTAAACGGGAGGAAAAGTCAAGATAAACCGAAAATGTCGTAATAGCATGCGCAATAATATTTTCAGAACGAACTAGTAGAAAAAAGATACCAGATGGATAGAATATGCCTTGCGAGTATAGAACTTTGAGTTATCTGTGGCCGCTTATTATGGGAAAGGACGTCGGCTAAGCAGTGGGGCTGTGCTTGGTTATTTGAAATGGATCGTGTTCGAGTTCAACTTGGTATTTAAGCTTTGCTTAAAAGCTGTAGAAGTCAGAGTGAGAGAATGAAAAAACAAGCAAACACATACACAAAAAACAAACAAAAACATACACAAAAAACAAACAAACGGAAAGAAAGAAAAGCGTGAGTTCATTGCCTCTCAGAGTTTTCCATCATCAAAAGAGGCAAAAGAAGGTTCCAGAAAAAGTCTTTTAAAAGTTACTAGTGTATTATGGAAATCACCCAGCCGATTCAAAATGAAGTCAGCTTTTTATTGGAATCCTTGTAAATGAGAACCTCACACTATCCATGTTTTCACTAGATTCTCGAGCTCAGATTGTTCACTTCAATTTGGTTGTCACTCTATTGTGATGTGATGTAATGTTTTTTATGCCAGACATCGCTATAAAAACCAAGCTCATGATTCAATTTGTGTTTTTTTATCATCAGAAATCCCTCCAAATTATTTTTCATCAGTGTAATTATTGTATATCGTGAGTAAAACTTCTTCAAGACTCAAACCCAGACTCATTGCCGCTTCACTATTTGGATGGTCGCCTTGTAACGAGGATAAACGCTATAGTTAGTTGAAAATCGCCATGTGATTGGCTAACAACAATGTCATCCTATCCCCTAAATTTGGCAGCGATCAACCGTAAACTTTCATAATTTTACGTCACTTGCAAAATGATATGTGAACGTATCCTTTTTGGAGGGGATGATGCTAAAGGGTTCTTATGATTAAGGAGTCCAGTCATTCGTCAGTGTCTCTGCTCTCTGCAGCTGTATCAATGTCTGCATAATGGCATCAGATGTAACGAAACTGGTTCAACCACTACCCAACGCAATTCAGTTCTATTGAGATCCATTTTTCGATTAGATATAGAGGTGCGGCTCTATGGAATAACACCTTGGCCAACGATCATTCAATTGTAAACGCGAGTTGTAAAACTTTGTCAACTAAGTTGAAAGATAATGCAAGTTTCTTAAATTTTAATTTTTATGCTACGTCAATTTCTACTACAGATTTTTGTCACCATGATTATGTATACTTTTAATTGTATCTTACATATACAATCGTAATTGTCATTTAGTTTTAGCTCTCTTATACCCTCAGGATTTTTAGGTTAGGCCTATAACAGTATGTAAATTAAGGGAATCTTATCTTATTTGTAAACACACGACCCCATAAGCTTATGGCTTTAAACATTATCGTGTTTAAATAAAGGTCTATCTATCTATCTATCTATCTATCCATCTCGACTCTTGCTTCAGGTCACGGCTGGCAGTGCGAGTATTTTATATACCTGCAGGTGGCCTCCTGACGCATAAAGTAAAGCTAGACACGTTACCGGTTTGACAACTTCTTTCTCAGCTAATTATGAATGCTGGTATGAATGTGGCGAGATAAGATAGAGGCAGAGACAAAAAAATGTTTGTCTCGAGTTTATAAAGTAGTTGAGGTTTGGCACACCAATGGGTATGACTTTTTTGGCCGATGAAAGTAATACGTGCAAAGAATTAGTTGCATGGACCTTGTCATCGTGACAGATGAAATTTAGAAAGGAAATAAGGACCAACCAACGAAATGAGGAAGTTATCAACTTGTTCATTCATTAGAAGTTATTAATCTTAAGTTATTAAACATTTCATTTGGGGTTAGGCCCAAAATTTTGTGGCCCAAAATCTCCTCCTTCAATAGTTCTTTACTTTAAAATTGTATTGGATCATCCACTTTATGTAAAATGACAAAATGGCTTCATTTTCGGTTCAAAATGTAGCGTGCGCAAAAGCTGTAAATGGTCTTGAAACACTTTTCTGGTTTTCCTGTCACACTCTGTTTCTAGTTTCCGTTTTACCCAGCTATGTAAATACGTCGGCCTTCCTGGGATGGAAAACCTTCCTTCAAAAGTGGCCTCGTGCAGTCGTATCACCCGTGACATCGTTACAGCAACGCTTAGCTTGTTGGTAAGGAAAGGTGAAGAAAGGAATATATTTTAAAGAAACAAGTTAAAAATTCAAGTAAAAGAATTCAGTCGATGGGTGGTTGATCAAGGGAACAATTTCTCTGAATTTTTTTGCTTTTCACTAGCATATTTTGTATTAATGAACGGTCTTGCCATGTCTGAATGCACCAAGGAAGGAGACTGAGAGTGCTTATTAATGCCTTATATGAGACGTGCATGGTTTTTAAAATCGCTTTTTATTGATATTGCAATTTCATGAGCTCATAACACTTCACAATTTA
>BLFN01000652.1:1555937-1558437 GCA_014634225.1 Acropora yongei
TCAAATTGTTGACGTTTTCCACAAAAGCATAGCTCACTTTCACAAATTCAAAACAACTGCGCATGAGATCGAGTCTTTCTTTGCAACAGTATAATACCCGCTTGGACCTTTTTGTCAAGTGTTATCCAAATGTTGGCGTTTAGCACACATAAATGCCTGTTTCCCATTGTCAGATAACCACATAGGATGGTTTTGTTCCTGAGAAGTTCTTCTTTCTTCTTTATCGCATCCGCGATTGAAATATCCGACTAATGAATGCATGGTGTGTCCCTCTGAGTCATGCAATCCTCTTGACAAGAGGGAAAGTTCAGGGACAGAACAAGACAGTCGCCACCTTCCTGAGAAGCTGTCAGGATGGCCGAGCGGTCTAAGGCGCCAGACTCAAGGTTAGATACCTTAGCATTGTTGCAATGACCTTCCACGGGCGTTCTGGTCTCCACTTGGAGGCGTGGGTTCGAATCCCACTCCTGACAGAGAGCTTTTGCAAAAAGCTACGCTTCATTCAAATGGCTGATCCAAAAGAAAATCTTTTATCCATCGACTTCGGTGTTGTTCGCAGCCAAGGAATAAGACATCATGCAGAGCTTTCAAACAAAAGCAATTCATGGATAATATAATCATGAATTGCCAAAAGAATGATTCGAAGACTAAAAGGTTCGCAAATGGACCAGCTCAATTTGCAAATGTCATACAGTATTTGCGATGAATATTGAAAATAACATTTTAAACGAATCCAAATTACAATTGGATTGAATAAGTTTGATTTCTATAAGGCTAGATGCTTAAACCATGTGCAGATCTTGCT
This sequence comes from Acropora yongei, assembly GCA_014634225.1. Classification (NCBI taxonomy): domain Eukaryota; kingdom Metazoa; phylum Cnidaria; class Anthozoa; order Scleractinia; family Acroporidae; genus Acropora; species Acropora yongei. Next base: position 1,556,743 of record BLFN01000652.1, read on the forward strand.
AGCTGAATGTTCGATGTAGCGCAGGCAACGAACTCGCAGATTGCAGTGGATTGATCGTCATCAAACTGGCTGCTCTATATTAGCCATCACGAGTTGCTCTTAACACACTCAACTGAGCATGCTTTCCACCTTTCAATTGAAAGACAAATGAAAAGCCATAATACACATAGGCGGTATTGGTTAAAGTTATTTGCGAAAGACAAGTGGTTCTGTAGGTGCCAGGATGGCCGAGTGGTCAAAGGCGCCAGACTTAAGGTCATCAGTTGATTGCGAGATAGCAATGGTGGAAGAATTTGGGTATTCTGGTCTCCTAGTGGAGGCGTGGGTTCGAATCCCACTCCTGGCATGTTTTGACTTCTTTAACATCAGAATATAGCAATCCTCTCAAATTCTGATGGCCACATGTTTGCCTTTACACGTGCGAGCAGTTGATGCAACTCTACTTTCACGAACAACTTCCTTCCCAGGGTCTCTATTTCTCTGCCTCCCCTAGTCGTTGGAACAGAGACCCTGGTAGCGGCTGGTCACGTGACCATGTATTCATCCAAAACCGCAGGGTGGGTGGGTACTCAAGTACATTTGGTCGAGAGGACGATAAAATACCCCACCCTTCCAGCAGATTTTTCTACCACCCAGATTCTGGGTGGTCACGTGACCAGCCGCAACCAGGCTCTCTGTTCGAACGACTAAGGGAGGCAGAGAGGAGAGACCCTGGGAAAGAGGTTGTTTCACGAAGATCTGGCACTTCAAATTGTTGACGTTTTCCACAAAAGCATAGCTCACTTTCACAAATTCAAAACAACTGCGCATGAGATCGAGTCTTTCTTTGCAACAGTATAATACCCGCTTGGACCTTTTTGTGAAGTGTTATCCAAATGTTGGCGTTTAGCACACATAAATGCCTGTTTCCCATTGTCAGATAACCACATAGGATGGTTTTGTTCCTGAGAAGTTCTTCTTTCTTCTTTATCGCATCCGCGATTGAAATATCCGACTAATGAATGCATGGTGTGTCCCTCTGAGTCATGCAATCCTCTTGACAAGAGGTAAAGTTCAGGGACACAACAAGACAGTCGCCACTTTCCTGAGAAGCTGTCAGGATGGCCGAGCGGTCTAAGGCGCCAGACTCAAGGTTAGATACCTTAGCATTGTTGCAATGACCTTCCACGGGCGTTCTGGTCTCCACTTGGAGGCGTGGGTTCGAATCCCACTCCTGACAGAGAGCTTTTGCAAAAAGCTACGCTTCATTCAAATGGCTGATCCAAAAGAAAATCTTTTATCCATCGACTTCGGTGTTGTTCGCAGCCAAGGAATAAGACATCATGCAGAGCTTTCAAACAAAAGCAATTCATGGATAATATAATCATGAATTGCCAAAAGAATGATTCGAAGACTTAAAGGTTCGCAAATGGACCAGCTCAATTTGCAATTATAAATGGATATAAATGGACCACCTCAATTTTGCAAAAATAAAGTTCGAGGGAACGATGCTAATACCTGGTCATGCCTAGATGGTCAATTGCACAGAAGCTATTTTCGAATTTACATCATGATCCCTCTCCATTTTAAAGGAATTCTAAGTGCAAAGCCTTTTTTTATGAATAAACGTTTTCATTGATATTGATACTAGCACTAATTACCACAAACAAAAATGCCGCTTTTTAAAGACTCACAAAAGGTGAAGTGAGTTTGTGA
>BLFN01000652.1:1570937-1572122 GCA_014634225.1 Acropora yongei
CAGGAGAGCACCGGCTACGGTAAGAACACCTTGTTGTTTGGATAACACAATCGACGAGTTTCTTTTGAAGGTAAATAGTCTGAACATAGTTGAAGAATATTCTAGAAGTCTTGATGCTCAATAGAAATACCCGTTTTAATTAAAATTTCAAGTAAACATTTCTGTATTGTGCGGGATTTTGTGAATTTTCTTGGATTGTTCGTTATTGTGCGGGTTTGACCGAATTGTGTGGTTCCGCACTCGCGCACCCTAGTGTCAGAAGGCCTGTTCTTATAATTATTATAAACCTTGGGTTTTGGAAAAAAGTTGAGGGCAGGGACTGGAATTTCCAACTGCATTTAGATAAAATTTTGCTTCCTTAAATAATAATAAGCAGCTAAGGTCATTTTGCTGCACATTTGAAATTTTCCCCTCTCCCCCAAACCAATTGTGCAAAGCGTGTATGATATCAGCAGTGACTATTAGTTTTTATATAAATGGATGATGACACTGCACCTTCCTTAAGATGTCTGTTTTCGTCTTCTAACTGAGCGATACGTTTATCATCCCCAGCTGGAACTACTGAGGAACTTGCAGCCTTTCAAGAAAATAGAGAGAAAATGTATAGTGAAACAATAATAAAATAATCTTAAGGGTTGATCAAGCAGGGCAGGGAGTACCAGACTTAAAGAGGGCGGGGGGAGAGTATTTTCGGTGGCACATAGTACGTGGATTTCTAGTTTCTAAAGAAACTGTGGTACTGCGTCAGTACAAACTGTGGTACTGCGTCAGTCGCAGAGTGAAACAAAAATTTGGACCGTTTTATCCAACGAGTTGATAAAGGTTGAATTACCACCGTGAAAGATTTAGAGACTTTGAGTGTTAGCCTTTCATCAGAGCGAATCAAACGCACATATACCTGCCTGGAGTTCTCAGCCAGATGACTGACATTAATTTTATAAAATTATGATACTGAAAAAATTAAGATACCACGGACAGATACATTTTGCATAGCAGTCTGCACAGTATCAACATCAATGGTTTTGTACTGAATTCCCCACAGGCCAAAGGCCTCATCAACTATCACCTGATAGAAATCTCGAGCTCATAATCTAATAATTCTTGTCAATTATTTTAAGTATAAAGGCCCTTAGGTAGACCAATGGGTAGAGGTGAGACCCCAACAAATATTGGGAAAAACCACTG
>BLFN01000652.1:1593069-1595569 GCA_014634225.1 Acropora yongei
CGGAAATTGTGGGTCTCTCTTGGAGTGTTCAACTCGATATCTCACGAATAAACTTGAGAAGAGAAATGCCATATCTCCAAGCAACCATATATTACTTTGTTTAGGTCGACTTTATTCACGTTTCAAAGAGAGAACGCATCATCATTTATTCATTCATGGCGCTAAATGTAGCGAGTGACGTGTCGGCACTCATGAAAAAATATCGTAATTTTTCACGCCTGGAGATACGTTTTTCTCAGTAGTGGAAATCCTATTCTCTGTTTTCAGGTGACGTCACGGCGGCCATGTTGGTGTACAGAACAATAGCGAAACAAGTATTTTGGGAATTTGATTCTATTATTATGCAAAGCTTGAGCGACATTTTGCCATTGTTTTGTACACCAGCATGGCCGTTTCAACACGTGAGTGAAAACAAAGAATAAAGCACCCCAGTTTATGAAATAAAATAATTACTGTACCCAGTGGACTGTTCAATTTGGCCCAACCGGGTTTGGATAGCATACTTGTACTGGATAAGTGTATGCACCATTTAAACAACTGGGGTCACAGGACTCCTCAGTTATTTGATCGTTGACTATCGTTGCAATGGTTGTGTTTTCAGTGTAGACACAGGGCAACCAAATCCTACCAAATCACAGGAACCAACAGAAGCGAAGCACGATGCAGCAGAAATTGACAGGACTTCCTATGAGAATCATCAGGATCACACTTATGTTGTTACAGGAAAAACCGCAACAACAACTAAAGGCAAAAGATTAAAAATTGTGGAGGTTGAAAGTGAAAATGACAATGAAAGAAATGTGAATCAAACTAGCGCATGTTGCCTGGATGAAAGAAGTGAACCGCCAGCTCCACAACATATTGTATTGGATAATAGAACTGAAGAAAATGAGGACTTTGGCTCTGTAGAAGAATCAAGGAGTGTAGAAAATCCCGATTTGCCAGGACTTGTGGTAAAAGCTCAGAAAGAAGGGACGCAATTGTTTAAACTTGGTCAATTCGCTGAAGCTGCAGAACGATTTACTCAAGCCATTGATATCCTGCAAAAAGGTAATCTTTGTAGACGCTATTGACTAGGGTTTGTGGAAACGGAAATGTTTATTCTCCGTTCTGGATACATAATTTGGCAAACATTTTTTTCTGGAAACAAACGAAAATTTACCACAACAAACAACATATAATTTCTGTTGTTCAAAAGTGAGATATTTTAAATTGAAATCCTTGCTCTTAATTGTGTTTGTTTGTTTGTTTGTTTGTTTGTTTGTTTTTGTTCCGCAGTGTCTGGTATTGCCAAATATTCTCTCGCAATCTCACCTTCCTACTTCCTCACCCATTCCTTTCTCCTCAACGTTTCTCACCAAGTCCTTTCACAGTATAAAGCGTAGCATATGCGGGACTTTCTTTTCGTAAAATTTGTCAAGTGTCGCCGGTGCTCGACATCAAAATTACGACTTCGAGGAAAAGGTTTATTCGTCTACTCTTGCTTTCCTCCCTTAAGCCTGCTAACCACTCCAGCCAGGCTTTTCAATGCTTACATATTAAGGACAACTGACAGACGTTTTAAATTAAAGAGACTTATGATAACGTAAATGAGATATGCCACCGAGACTTTTGGAGCTGTGAAAAACAGTCATATACCTAACTTGAATGACAATACTCAGACGTACCATAGACAAACTACACATATCTACTAAAACGCTTGCTATACACTGCACACACTTCCTAGTATAATGGAATACATTGTTTTCTGCTGTTAGACAATTTCTTGTGGACGTCCGGCATAATCAATTTCTTCGGCAGGCCAATAATTATGACTTCTGCAGACATGATATAATTAATCAAAACTTCTCTTTTCACAGATAAATTATCCTACCAGTCCGCTATTTGCTCGTTACTGTGCAATAGAGGATCATGTCTTTTGAGAATCGGAGACTGCGCAGGTTGTATTGCGGATTGTACATCAGCGCTGAAGATTTTCCCCAAGGACTTCAGATCAGTACTTAAAAGAGCAAAGGCCTATGAAAGATCAGAAAAGTAAGCGTCGCTTGCATATTCAACAGTAATAGCGACCTTCTGATTGGAGTACGAGGACGACTACGAGTACGAGGTTACCGTACTGAGCATGCGCCTTAGGCTTGCAGGGCGAAAATTTTCGAAGTGCGCGTGCTCAGTACTTTAAACTTGTACGCGTGGTCGTCCTCGTACTCCATTCTGAAGGTCGCTAATGTTTTCGGCAGAGCGTTGGCATAATCAAGTCTCAGATAAATTGAGCGGTGGCCTCGAAAGGGATTTCTTTTCTTTCAGGAGACGTCGTGCTCCATAGAGGGTTTGTATGCGCATGCCCGAAGGTTAAATTCAGCTTTGACCTCCAGATGGATTTGTCTGTTGTCCCTTCTGCACTTTGTGAACAACCAGATGATTGCATTCTACCCGTTATGTATATGTTTTATGCTTATGTTTCGCCTTATCAGCAAGTCCTGTGTCTTATAGTCATTGTCAT
>BLFN01000652.1:1624012-1626512 GCA_014634225.1 Acropora yongei
GTGTACACCTCTAAACAAAGCCATGATTTTTTTTCCATAGCAGGACATCCAAGGTGTCAATTGTGTCTACACAGTTAAAACCAAGTCTAAAATTAAAATCATTTATACTTGAACTCTTTGGAGAAAAATAAACATGATTTGACACTATAACCCAAAAACAAGATTTCTACCATTAGTTTTGCCAGAGTTAATAGTTAACTCTGGTTTTGGGTCTTCCATAGAAAGGTTGGTTTTAAAGGATGTTAAAACAGAGAGAGTGGTTTAAACCAGGCAGGATTTACTGCACATGAAGCCACCCTCCTAAGAATTCAAAGAATCAAGAGTTATTGATTCCTTGAATTGTAAAGTAAATGATAGTAAAATATTCAAATAAAAATAAGGTTATGTTACTTTGCATTGGACCACTGATCTGCACAATTTGAATTTGACAGTTTTAGATAAAAATAATCAATAAACAGAAAAGTAAGAATAGCCATGTTACATACATCAGCGACAGGAGAACAGCTATTCAAGGGAAGATCTAGGCATATCAATCCTCCTGGAATGTAATAATAAATGAAAAAATAAATGAGAAATAGATCCTTTATATGGAAAACTTTGTCAAGGAGAACACATGGAGGACTAGATTGCACTAAGCCATAGACATGCGTGAAGGACAGGCTAAAAGACAACACAAACAAACAAAACCCAAGTTAACACTTGTACTTTGTTTATCATTTCCAATTTAAACAGTTTTAACATCACAATGGCACTATAAGGTTAGACGGTTAACTGCAAACAGTATCTTGAACTGCGTAAGATTGCATTTGGAACCACGAATATTATGCATATATAAGTTCTGCTTTGCTGTTCGAAGTTATCCCCATGTTATAAACAGAGGTTTGGATTGAAAATAGGCAGTCTTGAAAAAAACATATTTAACACCTGATAAATATTTGGTGTTTTTTCTCTAAAGAAGAAACTGTACCTAAAAAGTTAATTTAAATTTTGATGCATTCTTCAGTGTTGTCATGATTTGTGGTGACCATAATTATAATCTAACATTTATTTATTAAGTTTAGGTATTGTAGATAATTTCTAGAGGCAATAATTTTTTATATTGGTTTGGTTCTGTTGGGTCAAGATCAAGCAAGTAAAAGAAAAGTTTCTTGTACACATACATAATTTTTTGTTCATCGCACCATGTATAAATTTTTGCCATTCCTTAAGGCCAACCTCCATGGTGAATATTACTGACACAATCTGATTACATTTGCATGCATTAGGGGCACAAACACTGATAAGTATCAAGAATAAAAGACATTAAAGATAATTCTCACAAAGGAAAACAAGGTGATCTTACCCTCTTTTCGCGCCAATAGATTTCCACTTAAAGTTTCAAATGTCAGTTGTGTGTTGGAGTTGCCTATGATAAATATAAGAAGGCATTATGCAAGAAATCAACAGCAGCATTCAAGAAATAATTGATCACAAATTAAATTTAAAATTATATGCGTACATATGATTGTGTCAAATTTACCAGACACTGCAAACAAAAATTTGCTGGGCAGAAAAAATAAAAATGATAAATAGGGAGTGCTTCCTGCTTTTTTTTTCTCCCAACCTATCAATTTAATGATGAATAATTTATGATCATGAAATTGAGAATAATTCAACCTTGCTTTATTCTCAATTTCTTGATCATAAATTATTCTTCATTAAATTGATAGGTTGGGAGAAAAAAACAAGCAGGAATCAAACAGGGTTGAATTTATTTTAATCTGGAATTCAGTTTTGACCAATAACAATATGGTGCTTTTCTTTGGCTTTTTAGCATGCGAAGTCAAAGGGTGGAACAACAGTCCCTTTTAGTCCAGTTAAATAGCACAAACTATAAATGCAGTGGCTCAACCAACCCTAGTCCTAGGGAGTCAACTTTACCACAGGTAGCCCAGTCATAACATGTGGCACATGACCATTGAACAAAATAGTTCCAAACAAAAGGCAAAGCAGAGGAAATACTCATGAACATTATTTTCATCAAATAACTAATATATTCTTTTCTACTCTATTTTTTGCTTCAATTCTTTGCTAGGAGAAAAGAATTCACCTTGACAATTTTGGCAAGCATTCAAATTAATTATCTCATGTAAAGGTAGATTTTGGATGCCATAAGGATCCCATCAAACACAATGATATAGCAGTCAAGAGTTCCAGGATAGCAGGCTTTAAGTTACAGCCTCCATTAAAATGCTATCTACATGTCCATTACTGGTGATTTGAGGTCCAAAAAGAAAAAGAATAGAAAATGCATTTAAACATACCATTAAGGTGTCAGAAAGGAAGGCTTATATGTGCAAGATAAATGAAAGTATGATTTTCAATCCCAAAGTGCAGTGTTTATGAACACTTTGGTGTAAAATTATGCAAAAAAAATTTGCACTTACCATTTACAACAATAATATGTATTAAAGTGCTGTATTTATTGCCATAATTATTATGGCAATAAATACAGCACTTA
>BLFN01000652.1:1636512-1639012 GCA_014634225.1 Acropora yongei
GCAAAAAATAGGTAAATGAATCTACGCACTCTATGTTTTGAATTCCACCACAATGCTATACTACAACTTTAGAGTCTGAATGATATAGTGCCAGCAATTTGTAAAATTCGATTCTAGCGCAAGATTATGCTTCGCTTAGAGAATTTTTCTGGCTACGGGCCTGTTAAGAGAAAAATTAAACTCTCCTGGAATACTGTGAATAATAAGAAATTAAATTCAAGCTGAAATTGACTCTAAATCAACGTTACAACGGAACGAGATAAAATTGGCACCCGAAGACCCGCAAAAGAGCCTATCTCGAAATAAATTCATGGAACTGAAATATTATTAGACCTGAAAAAATCCATACACACTTCTATTGTCATCTTGCAAAGATTACTCCTGCAACACTCATCGGCAGTTTGTACAGCGAATGCTTCTCACGTTTCTAGGACAAGAATTTCTGCCACTTTCCCGCATACAGAATCCACTGTACGTCTTTTCCCGCTTAGCTCGCTGATATCTCAATTCTTCTTTGCTTCATGTCACCGTGTAAAGCATCTGCTGCCAGCTATCATGGCCGAACTTCAATCCAGATAACTAGCTGTGCGATGCTTCTCACTTCTTCTATGAAGAATGTTCATTTAAAAAAAAAATGGAAGGGAAGCAAACCCCGTGAGTGCACAACACCGACTGGAAAGAATCTTTAAGCTAAGCTTTCTCAGTTTGATGTGAGAGTGCATTCTTGAAATTATAAATTTTTGCAAATGACAGGGGGTAAAAAGTAAAATTAAAAACGAAGTCACGTTGCTCAGTCATTGCACCATAGCACTTAATTAATCACATTTTTCTCATGTTTACTTTCCTTGATTTCAAAACTTAGTAGAATTAATTAACATAACGAGAAGTCTCTAGTTTTACTTAGAATTCTGAGTAAACAGCGAGCGACCAGTCGCGAACAGTTATTTTCAGACAAGCCGTTCGCGATTTTGCGTTAATCCCACAGCCTAGTTCAAAGTGGTGATACTTATTTATATGTCATGATTTCGTTCTAAAAGTGCCAGTATTTCGTCGTAGGCAAATCTTGCTCTGAAATCTCGAATCACTTCAACCTCTTCACCGCAGTCGTTAGAGTGCTTTAGCAAGCGACGTTTTTGAAGCACGGACGGAAATCGGAAGTGAGCATTTCGCATTCTAAGACAGTGATCTCTCCCAGAGTTTAAAACTAATCGTCTCTACTGGAGAAAAGATACCTAACGATATAAGACAGACAGGTTAAATAGGGAAACAGCACACTTCCGGTTGCCGACCGTGCCTCAAAAGCGTCGCCTGCTAAGGCTCGCTTTTATTTTTTAATAGGGTTTCTTTGACTCGAACGAGAAACGTCCCTTTTCCTAAATGAGATCCTTTATCCCTCGAAACTGTATTATTACTTGTACTAATGAATGAGAAAGACACTGTTCTTTCACGGCCAGGTTACATAGGGGGATGGTGCCCAGGCCGAAAGCGGGCTAATCAATGTGCTATCTTTTCAGAGGTCGCTAGCTAAGCACAGCAAACAAGATGGCGGACAAAAGAAACAATTTTATTGCAAGGGGTATATATTTTCCTACATTTGATAAATGCTAGTAGACGCTTTTAATTGTCTAGAGCTATTAGTTTGCTCTCTACTAATTGAACTTTGGCACATAAAAGTTGTCTTTGGATTTAATTTTACGCCGCCATTCTTCTCGTGCTCTTCTCTGATTGAGCAGGGTAATCGCACGATCGATAGCCTTCATTTAAGAAGGGTTTCTTGGGCAAATAGACTAGGCTCGGGAAGGCGGGTTGCTCCATCTAGAATGTAAGCTCTTTATTGCCATCTCCAAAGAAAAGCATGGAAAGTTGGATCTCCTAGGGTGGGATTCACTTTGAGCAATTCATGGCCAAAGCGGTCACGTTTTCATGTAAAATCTGTCACTTGTACACGATGCTGCTAAATCACGAAGGCATAATCGTTGATTGTAAATGCAAACGTCTTAAGAAACTGAAAATCAGCAAATACAGTTACCAAGAAGCTCAAATATTGCTATTTCCTTCCTTCTCTTCATTAGAATCCAATGCGTTTAAAATGCATGCAAACATTTTCTGTCCAAAATGCTTTCAACTCGAACTTTACATGGAAAACCTGCCGAGACTACTTGACTGAAAAAAAAATCTCGTGCAAAGTGGAAACCTACTTTTAAGCCCTCTATTCTGCAAAAATTGCCTACATCTGAGCCTGCCTAATTTCCCTTTTTTGTAACACAGTTAGCCGAGGTGATAGTCATTAATGAAGGTCTGGTTAATGCATTACGTACTCCTCTAACCCAGACACATTTTTTCTCTCGCACCTTTATTTTTTGCCTTTTTGTTTGTTGGTTGGTTTGTTTGTTTTTCCCGAAGCCCTATTTGTTTAGAATTAATTCTCTGAGTTCAACGTTTTTCATACTGCGATTATCTGTGTGACGATTGAAGCCAGGTGATGCCTTTTCGCAACCGA
>BLFN01000652.1:1644012-1647436 GCA_014634225.1 Acropora yongei
TTAGGGTTCATTACTCCTTAGCCAGCATGACTGAATGACAGTATTGAATTAAAATACTTGACTTACACGCGAGACCTCAGCTTCAAACAATTGATTAGGTTATGGTTCAAATTCACTTTTTATCTTGCAATCTAACAGTGCAGCTTTGAATGGAATTAATTAGAACTTAAGTGCGCACATTTCTGAATGTACTATTAAAACATTTCACCACGCTAACTGCCTTTGTGTATTTATGTCACATTGTTTTCTTCGCACGTACTTTCAACGCTAGGCAAACTACTTTTGATTAAGATTACTTTTTGTCAACATGAGATGTAAGATGAGACCTGTCGCTCTTTTGATAGATAACCGCGGAGCATGCACCGCACCTGTCCGCAACAGGCCATTTTCACTTCAGCTTCTATTTCAAAGCGAGTGTACGTGCTAAGTCTCTGTTGTGATTATCAGTTTTGATTCGAGATTGATTGAATGAGAACTAATTACCATGACAAAAATTTTACACTTACACTCGCTTTGAAAAAAAAAAGCATTTGGTAGCGTGGAAATGGTCTATTCGATCCTTTTGACTTGTGTGAGGTCCCTTGCAAATTTGTGAACCAGGGCTGTTACATCGGAAACTTCTTTTATAAACAGCCATGTCATAACATAAAAGGAGAAAAAACTGAAAGTTTTATCAGTAGATAATATTGTTAAGACAGCATTTTTTCCAGTTAGCGCGCAGAGGTCCATGATTCGGTTGGGGAAATTGGTTTAGGTTTCATTATGGAAACCCTCACATTCTCTGAAAGATACAAACAAATTGGTGAATAAATATAGCTCGTCCACCCTCAATTCAGATCTATTGAAAGATGGTCCTGACGTGCGTGTACGAGAAGGCCATTTTTATTAGAAATCCTGACAACTGTAAGTCCGAGGGAAAACTTGATTATTGAAACAGGTTACTTGTGCACACATATGTGCATCAAGCTGAGCACTCCTTCCATTTCTTTCGTTTCCAATTTTCGCCTTCTTTAGTTACTGTCTTAAGTGTTTCAGTAACAAAATGCACGAATATGATTGGCTGTTAACAGCCCTTTTCAGAGCTAAACTGTCCAATTTGACCTGTCCGCCGGATTACAAACAATTGTAATCGGACAGGCCAGACCGGACAGTTGTAAGTGTCTAAAAGCAGCCAATAAAATTAAGCAATTCATGCCACTAGACAACAAACTTTAACTACATAGCCCACCCTATCCAATCAAAATCAAGGCCAAATTTCTTAAGTGAGCAGATTGACAGATTGAAAGCAAACCTGGACGAAATTAACTGGTCCGATGACTTTTATCCAGGTATGTTTTCCTTAGATTTTGACAGCCTTTTTTTCACCTGTTGACTCAGAAAGCCTTGAAATGAATGAAAACTGCACCATACCGATTAAATCTTTAATTCCAGGGTTTCTCTCATTTTGTTATTGACATAATTAACTGGTCCTAGGAATTCAGCGGTAATCGTGCCTGTAATTTCAAATCACGCGCCCAATTACTCCCTGAATTGTATTCCACCACTCAGTATTACTAATTGAGAGAAACACACCAGAGCATCCGACCGATCATCTCACTGAATCACCTTTACCAAAAGTTAGATGTTAGGGAACGGTAAAAATTAGCCTACGAACCGATTTCCTTCCCGAGCTAGTGAATTTGAGGCAGAAAGAGGGCCAAAACTCGGCCTCAGCTTCCACAAACGGCGACGAATCTGCTAGTTCTCGCCGCAGACTGGATTCAAGTCGGCCAGCATGGAGAAAGCAAAGAATCTCACGATTTCATTTAAAGCATATCGAAGTGAATTCTTAAGCCACATTCCTCTGCGATTGAAGAAGAGCTTCTCCAACTTTCCCGGATAATGCGGTCATCTTTTTATATATTGTTTTTCATTACTGGTGTTTTCAGTTAGAAACTTTTCAATTACCCTCATCTCAGACATTTTGCGCTTGGACGGCGGCTCAGCTAACAAAGACACGTGAAACAGTTGCTCAGTTTCCTCATCCAACGTCCCGTACTTATCTGTATAAACTCCTGCGTGGACGACGATTTAGCTCGGCGGTTGATTTTTCTTGCGTTCAAAAAGAACTGCTGGGTTACGTATAATCCCTTATCGATTGTACTCGCGATTGTGATTTTTTTTTCAAATTATGCAATTTTTTTTTAATTATTGAAAAAAAGAACGCTTAGAAAGGACGCAACTAAATTCTAAAGTTATATATTTCTTTTTAATAGAGCATGACATTCCCTTTACCTTGAGTTACAAACTTCCTCTGATAAAACACAACGAGCTACTTCACTGCATTCTAGGTTAGAAGTGGCGAATTGATATGTCAAAGTGTATGACCTTGACAGCGGAGGATCAATAAGGAAGTCGCTTTGCGTGGAGCCTTAGCCACTATAGGTTTTTTCGTCCCATCCGTTGAACGACCTTTCCTTGGAAAGCTGCGACGTTTTTGAGTTTTGAACTTTCAACTCATCAAAAATCACCAAGACGTCTTCTTCGTCAAGAGTGTCATCCATATACAGTATTATCGTGGTCTAAAAACAATTTTTTTTCTTTGAAAAAAGTAAAAAACGTGAAACTGGTTGTTCTCAATCTAAAGTTACAAATTACGTGAAGACAAAGACAAGGCCGAAAGCTGAGTACCAGGCTTCTCTCGTGCAAAACTCGTACTCGTCTCCGTACTTCTTCTTGGATCTAAGCTCTCTATTGGTTGCGTGTTGTCCTTGTGACTCCTTTCTCGACTAATTGCTTTGGCTTGGTTTGTTCTCTCAACTTCGACGTCATGGTCTTCTCTTTGCCCTTGCTGTGTTCTTGCAAGCACAATGAGATGACAAAAGTTTTTCTTATATGAACCAACGTCTTTGCAAGCAGTGCAAAATATCGCGTCGCCTCTTATAATTAGATGCTGTGTACTGGAAACTGATTGATGCGACCATGTAATGGTACCTTATACAAGTCAGATGCCCCCACCCCACTCCCCCTTCCGATTTGTATTTACTTTGAGTTAGTCCAGTCCCTGAACTCTCCTTTCTTCCCGCCCCATACGGGGGCTGAACTGATACTGTGGTCAAAACAAATCGACTGTCGTTTAGCGCTGCACTGGTGAAATTCCACTGATTTGGGTTTATGCATTAACTGAAATATTTTTTACCAATCAGAATGAAAAAATTGTTGTATATATATTATTATTCAGAAAATCACGCTACAAGCCGAATCTGAAACGTGCTTCCAAATATGGTTTTTCCCCCGATCTGGGGGGAAAAAATGGCGGAATTCTAAGCATGCGCATGCAAGTTATCCTGGACTCCCTTTTCGCCCGCCTGGGTTCAGCCCCTATATGGGGCGGGAAGAAAGGAGAGTGCAGGGACTGGACTAACTTTGAGTTTGCTTCAAACTC
>BLFN01000652.1:1659575-1662075 GCA_014634225.1 Acropora yongei
AAAATGCTATATTGTAGGTGAGATAATACAAAGAAGAAGATCCTATATGATTGCATTGCTACTGGACTAAAAAGAGAGAGTAGAATTTTTCAAGGCGTTTTCTAGCGTAGAATTTTTCTAGCGTTTTCTCGTGCCGTCATAGACTTTTCTTAGGTAGTCGGGTTTTCTGCGTAACTTCAAAATCCATTCCTTAAGGATAAATATTTGCGACGATCAAGGACACCTGCAGCCAAGTAAAGTTGAGAAAACAGGAAGGCACAATTCCACCCAAGAGTAACGCATTCATCAGCAAAGGAAAAATGGAAGCTGTCAAATCTACTCGTTTTTTTGACACATGGTTAACTCGTTTGAATGACTCTAATTGCACTGCTCGAAAAAATTTCGTCAAATCTGCCATTTTTGATGTTGCCTGTATTTTTCTGGACATTATGTTGAAGTTTGTGCCGCAGGTAATCGGTGCAGCTGCTGGCTGGAAATTCGGAACATCACATCGTCTACACAAATGACTCGGTAAAACGGAGACGATAAGAGGCGCTAAATTTCTCCCAATCCGACAAAACGACTAGTTTTGTGTTTTGGCTCATCTCTGAAACGTCCGTGTACCGGCAATCCTAAAAGGAATGTAATTTTCGTTCAGCTTGTCCAAACGTTATTCACTGACAGCATTTTCTCAGGACTTCTCTCCTTCGAGCGATGAGACTTCACTAAGTTATGTCACCCCTTGTTTTAAATAGTCTGTCTAAACCACAGACCTTTAAGCCCGTCAACACCTTTTTTTGGAATCTTTGTAGTCAATATGAAAATCAGACGAAGTCTTTGCTATCTGCGTATAAAAACATCTATCTATGGATTAACGTGGTACAGCATTGTATCCAAAGTAATTTGAGCCACAGTTGGTGAAAATGAGAGATTAATTTTATAAAATTAAACAACAAACGTACGCAAACGCCTATGGTGGACAAAGACCTTTTTAACCACTTTCAAGGTGTTTAGTGTCGACAAAAAAGGTTAGAGGAGAACACCCCAGAAACTTGACTGACATTAATTAAGACACGATATCAAGTCAAATAGCTATCAATGAAATCAGATGATGTCATAACCTGTCTCTCTGATTTTAACCATAGTTATAAACCCCATCAATCTTTGACTGGATCAAAATAACTGACTTCCCCGTGTTCATAGCGCGTCCATCCAAGTCTTTATTAAGTACGTAGAAAATGTCAAATTCTTGCTCACACAACTCGAGCACCGTGCCCTTAAATGTGACAAATAACACGTCTCTAAATGCAATTAATAGCTCTTATCGCAGTTATCAGCGGTTTTAACACCTAAACGAGGCTAGAGGGTCATTTTCCATTATATTAACCCATTAGCCTCGTCTGCACATAGCTGGAAACAAAAAAGGCCTTGCCCGTGGGCGCAACTGCGATAACAGCTATTAGATCCATGTTCTATTCTTTTAATAGACGTCACGAAGTGTATGGCTAGTCTAAGCGTAAACCACCTCATTGTAACTTTAAGGTCAGCGTTTGTGTTCGGGTTGTTTTTTAGATTAGGATTGGGGTTCCTGTGCATGTCCCCTTGAGGAGAAGAGTTAAAAGGACACTTTATGACGTTTATTGAAAACGCTATGCATCTAATTACGTACATTTCTTGGCATAACTAACAACTGAGACCAATCATATTTCCGAAACCGGTCTTCGAAATTTCAAAATAGTTCTTGTCATAACTTGATGGCCAACTCTGATGAAAAGGTCATCGTTATGTTCAATCGCGCATCTAAACACTTTTTAGAGAGTTAACAACGAGCACAACGGCAAAGACAATGCCACAAATCATTAATATGATTGGATGAATGTGGAAAAATAATCGTGTTGCACGTGCAGCACGAAGTTAAGCACATTGTGTATTCAACGGGATATATAGGAGTTGCGCCCACCCCTGCCATAGATGCCGCAAGTTATGGTAGAAACATTGTGGCAGTTTTGGTTGCGGCAGCCGTCTTAGGTTCGTAAGTTCAGTCTTTTCTAATAATTACAAACAAGGTAACTCCAATGGTTCCTGTATCGGAAGCTCAAGGCTCTCAGACTGTCTTGTCACCATACTTGAGAGTCTTAGCACTTTGCCTCATTTGCTAACTCATCTAAAACTTGAGTTGAGATTTTCTTCCTGATGTAGCCATGCTCATCGAACAATCTTTTATCGCCTTTCATATTGTTTTGCAGTAACAAACGAGACGACTCAAGTTCGCACATCATTTTAAAGGGTAAATTAAGCTCATTCTGAGCCCTCTCTTGTAGGTGTCCTTCTATTCAATCTCTCGGTAGTCTTTCAGAGGTTATCATGAATCAGCCTTAAAAAGGAACAGCCACAATGAACAGCCTCTAATAGAGTATTTTCACGTGACGTCACGACGGCCATGTTGGGGTCCCCAAACAAAAGAACGGCAGCCATTTTGGACTCCTCAATTAATCCTGCGGGAATTGAATTTTATTCTTAT
>BLFN01000652.1:1707026-1709526 GCA_014634225.1 Acropora yongei
TCAAGCCCAGACGTGAACGAGATAACTGGCATCAGACATCATCATTCCAGAACTATGAACGATTATGCAGAGGGGAGATTAGAAATTTGGTAGGTGAAGTTATCTTAAATGACTGTTTATTATAATGATATAATGGGAAAAACTGTGCCCAAGGTCTTGGATGGCCACAGGTGGTAGTCTAAAGATAGAGTGAACAAATTCTTGCAATATGGACAGACCTCGGCTGGTGAGTTTAAAACCCAGCAAAAATAATGCTTGCAAAAAAGCGAGACAATTTAGTGCTGTAACTACACAAAGATTCCAAACAGTAAATTCTAGTGAGTTGATCTATAGATACTAGTTTTGTCTGAGTCTGAATGTTGAAATATACTGAAACATTTTGAAATTTGCCATAAAACAAGTTCAGGGTTACATTAAGTGTGTTACTAGTTAAAAAAAATAACATATCAAGTGATGAAATTGGGTAGTCATGGGGCAATGATTTAACCTGCCGTTGGATGAAAAGAAAAAATCCGCCAGCGCCCAGAATCAACCACATTGCGGGATTTCTTGAATTCCATCTACTCATGAATTAATAAATAAGTAAAAAAAATCATATATAAATTTAAACAATAAAGGACTTTTTCTGTGTTTACATACTGTAGCTTCATCAAAACACAGTTGGACGAATTCAAGACTGTTATGCAAACCTTAGACACAGTCAAGGGTTTGTATAACTGTGGAGAATTCCCAATAATTTGACAGATGATGGAAAATGCCATTTATTTACGTCTTGATGGAAATAGATTAGACTTTCTTGATATATTGCACTCATATTTCCGACCAGCCAATCAAATGCATCTGACAACACCTAACCAAGCAAAATTTGTGTGCTGTCACAACTGTTTACATACTCTCATTGAAAGTCACCTATTGACCAATGAGGGAGCACATACTATTCTAATAATAATCATCATTATTATTTTTATAAACATATATGTACGTAGACATGCATATAAACATTTTTTTTATTGATCTGTGGTAGAAAGTTTCCATTACCTTGGTGAAAAGTAGTTTTAGAACAGAAGGATTGATATTGGCACAGATTTGACAAACACTTTCTTATCACTGTGACACTGCATTTTTAAGAGAATGAAGGCATACAGTATCTATTAACTTTTTAATAAAGATGCTAGCTCATGACTTAAGACAAGTTTTCGGTTGCCAAGTAGCAAATTTTGGTTGCAAAAAATTTCCTCCATTCTTCTGAGAAAAACAAGAAAGCATGGCAGCTAGGCAGTAATTCACATTCATTTAGAACAGGAGTGGAGGTTGCTATCAGGAGACTTATTTTAATTTAATTTTAAAGATATTGACCAACCAAAACGTAGGGCACCTGGCATGTTGGTGTATGTGTCATAATTTTATTCTTAATCACTTTCCCTGAACATCAAGTTAGCCATTGCAATGTTAGTTTCCCGGCAGCAACGATGTGTGAAATTGTGCTCACCAGCAGTTTGGTTGCAATGGCCACCAGGAAGGCACAGTTTCAGACCTTCTATGGTAATCATAAGGGATATGGTCTCTTTGTATTAAGTATAACTTTGCTATTATTGACTCTTAAGCTATTTCTTATGACTCACTGATTTTCCCATGCTTGCAGTCTGCACATTAGGTGACTGGGCCTGAGCCACATACAAAATTCAACCTCTTAAACTCAGTCATATATTAAGTTGTGCTGCCTTTGTGTGTTTGTTTCTTTACACTAAAGTATGGTGTGACATTACAGTATAGTAAGCTCTCACCTCCTATTAGAAAATGGTTTGAACCAAGAAGCTTCATACTTGGAGGGAATTTGATCACCTGTGCGAAATGAGTTCTGAGAAGGACTGTTGCTGGTGAGCAGAAGTCATCTTCATTCTGAAGATGACTGCGGCTCTGGATTTTGAAACGTCAGTCACCACCAACAGTCCTTCTCAGGACTCATATTACGTGGAAGATCAAATTTCACCTCTTTTTCTCTGACAATTTTTGGGCACTTGTACATGACAAGCAAACCAACAGCAAAGTCCGTGTAACAGATAATTAAATTTTGCATGATAATTAAATTTGCTGTTGCCCC
This sequence comes from Acropora yongei, assembly GCA_014634225.1. Classification (NCBI taxonomy): domain Eukaryota; kingdom Metazoa; phylum Cnidaria; class Anthozoa; order Scleractinia; family Acroporidae; genus Acropora; species Acropora yongei. Next base: position 1,709,128 of record BLFN01000652.1, read on the forward strand.
ACCCTTCCAGCAGATTTTTCTACCACCCAGATTCTGAGTGGTCACGTGACCAGCCGCAACTGGGGTCTCTGTTCCAACGACTAAGAGAGGCAGAGAAGAGAGATCCTGGGAATGAGGTTTAGATGCTATCTGCAAGATACGATCGATGGTAATGAATTTATATAGCGCATTTTCTATTGGCATATTCAAGCTTTACAAGCAAGTATGCCGGAATGAAACAACACCTTGCCCTACTCTTTACGAATAATGTATGAGTTCTTTTACGTCGTACAGGGTTGTGAACATTCAAAGGTTGTGAAACTTGGCCTATGGTGTATGGTCCTTATCCGAGAAGACTTGAAAGTCTTAAACATTTGCAGTAATTACAAAGGCAGCACTTTCTCCTTAGTTATTTTAAGA
>BLFN01000652.1:1722026-1724526 GCA_014634225.1 Acropora yongei
ATTTATTTATTCATTATTATTATTATTATTATTTTTATAGAAACATCCATCTTTCTATCTATTGAATGGTCTTTTTGAGTTTTAAATATACACTTGGTATATAGTTGAATGAAAACTATTTAACCTCTAAATTGAAAATAATGAATGGTTATTTTGAATTTTTACTGAATAATCGTTGAAAAACTATTATTGTTATTATTATTATTATTATTGTTATTATTATTTTGTGTGTGGATTTGATTGGTAGTGTATTATTGTGCTTGCATTGATAATATATCTTTGGGGGGGTAGGGGGGAGAACAACGAGCAGTGGAATGTTGGTGATAATGAACGAGAGGATGAATACTGATAGAACTCGGAATTCTAACCTGCAGGGAGACGCAGCCTTTTGGTGGAACTTAAAACGCAGTGGAGACGGTGATGTTAGCACAAGACATGCTGGTTGTCCTGTGTTGGTGGGAAGCAAGTGGGGTGAGTGAAAAAGGATTTTTTCGTGCACGTGACTAAGACCACACGTTGTTGCAAATTTAGTTTTCTGCCGCCCGCCACGTTATTTCGTGACACGGTTGTGGCTGCCTGCTGCGATGTCAAGTGAGAAAGACTTTCCTTGTCTAGTGCTGGTTTCTCCAAACATTGCTCCGAATTCACTTCTTGACAGAGAACCCCATTCGTCTAAGAAAGATCTTCGCTCACCATTTGTCTGAAATCATGACCGGCCGCGTCAGTCTTGCGGAACTGAGAGCTGCTGGACTCTCCTCTTACCCTATACCACTGCTTAGATTCTTCTCAGGTAGGATTACCATTGCAAGTTGTTAAACGAAAAGTTCGGCAAAACTGACACGCTACATTTCCGGACTGGTCGATCCGGCCACGTAGTTCTTAGAAATGGTAAGCGCCTTTAATCAGCAATGCTCAATTGTATGACACTTTATATCTTTAAGTCGTTCTATGAACAAACTTTTGGCTATGGTCTAAAACATGTTAGTCAAGGTTTTCAGGACATCTGTCACTCCATTTCTCTCACCTAAAGTTCCCGTTCACCCAGTCGATAACTTTGTAATAACAAGTCATGACCTTTTATTATAGTGGCGAACAAGTGGATTCACGAGCGAGGCCAGGAGTTCAGAAGACGCTGCAGTCTTTCCCGCCATGAATGATTCCCATCAGCGCATGCGCAAGGTGACCCCTGCAAAGAGGTTCCAAATATAGGCAAAGAGGTTCCAAATATAGAGATAAATTTGTTATAATACCAATTATACGTCTTTTCTTGTGGTTAGTTTAACCAAAATGCTTAATGTATGGAGAGAATTAATTTACTAAGTGAAAACGCGTTTCAGTCAATAGGTATAGCAGTTTATTGTCAGTCATAACAGCACGAAAATCTCTTTTCCAATTTGTCGGTCGTTTCTGAGTGGTTGCTCACTATTTGTGATCCACAAACAAGGAATTTGCGAAAGTAAACCAAGTTTCTTGGATCCTTGGAAAATCGCCGATTGCAGTCAAACGCGATTGTGAAATCTCTGACCCATGTTACTACAGGCGCGCACGGAATGAGTTGGTTCTGGGTTTTGCCTCATTGTTAATCCACTCAGGGCGCAGGTTAACAATTCCTCAAAAATTATTAATAGAAATTATTTTATTCCAGAAATAGTATATATGAGAAGGTATCGTTGAATCAAGAACACTGCAGTTATTTACTGACCTTTTTACCCTGATAATGCTACAGTGTACTTGAAGTGAAATAAAGTTTGTATGCTCGTTTTCCTTGCTTTGTCTTCAATGTGAATTATTTTGACCTTTCCCTTCAATCTTACCAACACCTTTAAAAATGAATTTTTTTTTCTACTTACAATAGATTTTTTTGAATAAAGAATTTACTCTACTTACAATGCTTTTTTTTAAAAAAAGAATTACTCTACGTACAATACGACGCATAATACTTACGCTACTTACAATACAATACACAATACAGTACTTGCACTACATTAACATTTTTTTTTTACAATACATTACAACACACAACACTTTACAAAACACAAAATAAGTATACAAGTACAATACTGAAAACAATTTGCAATATTAACTATACTTACAATCCCTTACAATCCCTTACAATACAATGTAATTTAAAAATGAATGGTCAACGGTACGGAGAGACTAGTAACTTGATCTACCATTTCACCTAAGTACAATGAGATAGTTTCGAACCAATGTAGCTGATTTGATTCGTAGGTTGAATAAATTAATCTTCGGAAATATACGAGAAGTTATGATTTACTTCCACGCGTCAAGCGGTGGTACTACACCAACACTGCTTTATCAACATACAATTTCTTGCCCAGGCCGGTTTTGTAAGTTCTATAATTTATGGTCTTGTCGGGTCGGTTTAGCTTTTTAATTTGTGAGGCTGTGAGCTCGAACGACTGACGGTTCTGATGCCAGCACTGCAGCCTGATTGTCAAATTCAAAGTAGCTGCTGCGGCAAGGGAAAATGCCATCT
>BLFN01000652.1:2171343-2181343 GCA_014634225.1 Acropora yongei
TTTTGAGAAGAAAGAAGTAGTGCTTTAGGCTGAGAATCGTTTTTCTCTTGGAGTTCATGGTCTTTCCGAAAAGCGACTGTAAGGGGATATGTTGTCGTCATTGGCTTTTAACCATGTTTAAAAGACCAGTATTCGAATTCATTGTGGATTTCTTCCTCAGTTGCATGGTGTCCAGGTGAGAGCGGGTTTTGAACATGTGTTCATTTGGGTTCCTTCTCATAAGGCCTTGCTGGTAGTGTTCCTTTAATTGAGGGACCAGTCACTGTGCAAGTATTTTGATCTCCTCAGCACTAATTGGTTCATTGGAGAACAAAGGTATGAAAATTCTAGGCTCATGAGTGTAGGGCTGCTAGGAGTGGTACATTTGGTTCTGTATTGCTTGGCTTGATTAAGGCCAAGGAAATGCAATTTTGTGCATTTATTTTTTTAACTCAATTAAGTTGAGAGGGACTTGGAATATTCTCTATATTGAGTTGCAGTTAGGGAGAAACTAAAAGAAGCTTGATAATTAAGAATGTCAACTAGACCTGGCAGTTTTAGAGAAGCATTTTTCTCTTGGAACCCATGGTCTTTTCAAAAAGCGACTGTAAGAGGATATGTTCTCGTCACTGGCGTTTACCCGCTTTCCAACCACTAGTATTGGAAATCAAAATGTATTCGTTCTTCAGTTGCATGCTGCTCAAGTGTGAGTGGATTTTGAACAAGTGTTCATTTGGTTTCCTTCTCCTAAGGCCTTGCTGGTGGTGTCCCTTTAATTAAGGGACCAGTCACAGCGCAAGTATTTTGATCTCCTCAGCACTGGTTGGTTCATTGGAGAACAAAGCTATGAAAATTCTAGGTTCATGAGTGTAGGGCTCCTAGGAGTGGTACATTTCGTTCTGTATTACTTGGCTAGATTAAAGCCAAGGAAATGCAATTCTGTGCATTTCTTTTTTAACTCAAATGTGTTTAGAGGTCCTTGGAATATTCTCTATAGTTATTTGCAGTTAGGGAGGTAGTTAAAGAGACTTGATAGTTGAGAATGTTAACTAGAACTGGGAGTTTGTGATTTCTGAGATGTAATATAATTGTCATCCTCCTTGGCATAAATAACTCCTTTTTCTTTTTTTGAGAAGAAAGAACTAGTGCTTTAGGCTGAGAAGCATTGATCTCTTGGAGCCCATTGTATTTCCGAAAAGCGACTGTAAGAGAATATCTTCTAGTCACTGGCTTTTAACCTCTTTCCAAACACCGGTATTGGAAATCATTATGGATTCCTTCTTCACTTGCATGCTGCTCAATTGTGAGTGGATTTTGAACAAGTGTTCATTTGGGTTCCTTGTCATAAGGCCTTGCTGGTGGTGTCCCTTTAATTGGGGGACTAGTCACAGTGCAAGTATTGTGATCTGCTCAGCACTGGCTGGTTCATTGGAGAACAAAGCTATGAAAATTCTAGGTTCACGAGTGTAGGGCTGCTAGGAGTGGTACATTTGGTTCTGTATTGCTTGGCTTGATTAAGGCCAAGGAAATGCAATTTTGTGCATTTCTTTTTTAACTCAAATGAGTTTAGAGGTCCTTGGAACATTCTCTATAGTGAGTTGCAATTAGGGAGGTAGTTAAAGAGACTTGATAGTTGAGAATGTCAACTAGAACTGGCACTTTTTGATTTGTACGATGTAATATAGTTGTCATCCTTTTTGCCATAGATAAATCCTTTTTGATTTTTTGAAAACAAAGAATTAGTGCTTTAGCCTGAGAATCATTCTTCTCTTGGAACCCATGCTCTTTTCAAAAAGCCACAGTAAGAGGATATGTTCTCGTCACTGGCATTTACCGGCTTTCCCAACACTGGTATTGGAAATCAAAATGGATTCGTTCTTCAGTTGCAAGCTGCTCAAGTGTGAGTGGATTTTGAAAGGGTGTTCATTTCGGTTCCTTCTCATAAGGCCTTGTTGGTGGTGTCCCTTTAATTAAGGGACCAGTCACAGTGCAGGGATTTGGATCTGCTTAGCACTGGTTGGTTCATTGGAGAACAAAGATATGAAAATTCTAGGTTCATGAGTGTAGGGCTGCTAGGAGTGGTATATTTGGCTCTGTATTGCTTGGCTTGATTAAGGCCATGGAAATGCAATTTTGTGGATTTCTTTTTTAACTCAAAAGAGTTGAGAGGGACTTGGAATATTCTCTATGGTGAATTGCAATTAGGGAGGTAGTTAAAGAGACTTGAAAGTTGAGAATGTCAAGTAGAACTGGCAGTTTGTGATTTCTGAGATGTAATATAATTGTCATCCTCCTTGGCATAGATAACTCCTTTTTCTTTTTTTGAGAAGAAAGAAGTAGTGCTTTAGGCTGAGAAGCATTGATCTCTTGGAGCCCATTGTATTTCCGAAAAGCGACTTTAAGAGAATATCTTCTACTCAATGGCATTTAACCTGTTTCCAAACACCGGTATTAAAAATCATTATGGATTCCTTCTTCACTTGCATGCTGCTCAATTGTGAGTGGATTTTGAACAAGTGTTCAGTTGGGTTCCTTCTCATAAGGCCTTGCTGGTAGTGTCCCGAGGACCAGTCACAGTGCAAGTATTTTGATCTGCTCAGCACTGGTTGGTTCATTGGAGAAAAAACCTATGAAAATTCTAGGTTCATGAGTGTAGGGTTGCTAGGAGTGGTACATTTGGTTCTGTATTGCTTGGCTTGATTAAGGCCAAGGAAATGCAATTTTGTGCATTTCTTCTTTTAACTCAAATGAATTGAGAGGGGCTTGGAATATTCTTTATAGTGAGTTGCAATTAGGGAGGTAGTTGAAGAGACTTGATAGTTGAGAATGTCAAGTAGAAGTGGCAGTTTGTGATTTCATAGATGTAATATAATTGTCATCCTCCTTGGCATAGATAACTCCTTTATCTTTTTTTGAGAAGAAAGAAGTAGTGCTTTAGGCTGAGAAGCATTGATCTCTTGGAGCCCATTGTATTTCCGAAAAGCGACTGTAAGAGAATATCTTCTAGTCACTGGCTTTTAACCTCTTTCCAAACACCGGTATTGGAAATCATTATGGATTCCTTCTTCACTTGCATGCTGCTCAATTGTGAGTGGATTTTGAACAAGTGTTCAGTTGGGTTCCTTCTCATAAGGCCTTGCTGGTAGTGTCCCCTTAATTGAAGGACCAGTCACAGTGCATGTATTTTGATCTGCATCTGCTCAGCACTGGTTGGTTCGTTGGAGAACAAAGCTATGAAAATTCTAGGTTCATGAGTGTAGGACTCCTCGGAGTGATACATTTCATTCCGTATTGCTTGGCTTGATTAAGGCCAAGGAAATGCAATTTTGTGCATTTCTTCTTTTAACTCAAATGAATTGAGAGGGGCTCGGAATATTCTCTATAGTGAGTTGCAATTAGAGAGGTAGTTAAAGAGACTTGATAGTTGAGAATGTCAAGTAGAAGTGGCAGTTTGTGATTTCTGAGATGTAATATAATTGTCATCCTCCTTGGCATAGATAACTTCTTTTTCTTTTTTTGAGAAGAAAGAAGTAGTGCTTTAGGCTGAGAAGCATTGATCTCTTGGAGCCCATTGTATTTCCGGAAAGCGACTGTAAGAGAATATCTTCTAGTCTCTGGCAATTAACCTGTTTCCAAACACCGGTATTGGAAATCATTATGGATTCCTTCTTCACTTGCATGCTGCTCAATTGTGAGTGGATTTTGAACAAGTGTTCATTTGGGTTCCTTGTCATAACGCCTTGCTGGTGGTGTCCCGTTAATTGAGGGACTAGTCAAGTGCAAGTATTTTGATGTCCTCAGCACTGGTTGGTTCATTGGAGAACAAAGCTATGAAAATTCTAGGTTCACAAGTGTAGGGCTGCTAGAGTGGTACATTTGGTTCTGTATTGCTTGGCTTGATTAAGGCCAAGGAAATGCAATTTTGTGCATTTCTTCTTTTAACTCAAATGAGTTGATAGGGACTTGGAATATTCTCTATAGTGAGTTGCAATTAGGGAGGTACTTAAGGAGACTTGAAAGTTGAGAATGTCAAGTAGAACTGGCAGTTTGTGATTTCTGAGATGTAATATAATTGTCATCCTCCTTGGCATAGATAAATCCTTTTTCTTTTTTTGAGAAGAAAGAAGTAGTGCTTTAGGCTGAGAAGCATTGATCTCTTGGAGCCCATTGTATTTCCGAAAAGCGACTGTAAGAGAATATCTTCTAGTCACTGGCTTTTAACCTCTTTCCAAACACCGGTATTGGAAATCATTATGGATTCCTTCTTCACTTGCATGCTGCTCAATTGTGAGTGGATTTTGAACAAGTGTTCATTTGGGTTCCTTGTCATAAGGCCTTGCTGGTGGTGTCCCTTTAATTGAGGGACAAGTCACAGTGCAAGTATTTTGATCTGCTCAGCACTGGTTGGTTCATTGGAGAACAAGGATATGAAAATTCTAGGTTCATGAGTGTAGGGCTCCTAGGAGTGGTACATTTCGTTCTGTATTGCTTGGCTTGATTAAGGCCAAGGAAATGCAATTTTGTGCATTTCTTCTTTTAACTCAAATGAGTTGAGAGGAACTTGGAATATTCTCTACAGTGAGTTGCAATTAGGGGGGTAGTTAAAGAGACTTGATAGTTGAGAATGTCAAGTAGAAGTGGCAGTTTGTGATTTCTGAGATGTAATATAATTGTCATCCTCCTTGGCATAGATAACTCCTTTTTCTTTTTTTGAGAAGAAAGAAGTAGTGCTTTAGGCTGAGAAGCATTGATCTCTTGGAGCCCATTGTATTTCCGGAAAGCGACTGTAAGAGAATATCTTCTAGTCACTGGCTTTTTAACCTCTTTCCAATCACCGGTATTGGAAATCATTATGGATTCCTTCTTCACTTGCATGCTGCTCAATTGTGAGTGGATTTTGAACAAGTGTTCATTTGGGTTCCTTGTCATAAGGCCTTGCTGGTGGTGTCCCTTTAATTGAGGGACTAGTCACAGTGCAAGTATTTTGATCTGCTCAGCACTGGTTGGTTCATTGGAGAACAAAGATATGAAAATTCTAGGTTCATGAGTGTAGGGCTCCTAGGAGTGGTACATTTCGTTCTGTATTGCTTGGCTTGATTAAGGCCAAGGAAATGCAATTTTGTGCATTTCTTCTTTTAACTCAAATGAATTGAGAGGGGCTCCGAATATTCTCTATAGTGAGTTGCAAATAGGGAGGTAGTTAAAGAGACTTGATAGTTGAGAATGTCAAGTAGAAGTGGCAGTTTGTGATTTCTGAGATGTAATATAATTGTCATCCTCCTTGGCATAGATAACTCCTTTTTCTTTTTTTGAGAAGAAAGAAGTAGTGCTTTAGGCTGAGAAGCATTGATCTCTTGGAGCCCATTGTATTTCCGAAAAGCGACTGTAAGAGAATATCTTCTAGTCACTGGCTTTTAACCTCTTTCCAAACACCAGTATTGGAAATCATTATGGATTCCTTCTTCACTTGCATGCTGCTCAATTGTGAGTGGATTTTGAACAAGTGTTCATTTGGGTTCCTTCTCATAAGGCCTTGCTTGTAGTGTCCCGTTAATTGAAGGACCAGTCACAGTGCAGGTATTTTGATCTGCTCAGCACTGGTTGGTTCATTGGAGAACAAGGATATGAAAATTCTAGTTCATGAGTGTAGGGCTCCTAGGAGTGGTACATTTCGTTCTGTATTGCTTGGCTTGATTAAGGCCAAGGAAATGCAATTTTGTGCATTTCTTCTTTTAACTCAAATGAGTTGATAGGGACTTGGAATATTCTCTATAGTGAGTTGCAATTAGGGAGGTACTTAAGGAGACTTGAAAGTTGAGAATGTCAAGTAGAACTGGCAGTTTGTGATTTCTGAGATGTAATATAGTTGTCATCCTCCTTGGCATAGATAAATCCTTTTTCTTTTTTTGAGAAGAAAGAAGTAGTGCTTTAGGCTGAGAAGCATTGATCTCTTGGAGCCCATTGTATTTCCGAAAAGCGACTGTAAGAGAATATCTTCTAGTCACTGGCTTTTAACCTCTTTCCAAACACCGGTATTGGAAATCATTATGGATTCCTTCTTCACTTGCATGCTGCTCAATTGTGAGTGGATTTTGAACAAGTGTTCATTTGGGTTCCTTGTCATAAGGCCTTGCTGGTGGTGTTCCTTTAACTGAGGGACTAGTCACAGTGCAAGTATTTTGATCTGCTCAGCACTGGTTGGTTCATTGGAGAACAAGGATATGAAAATTCTAGGTTTATGAGTGTAGGGCTCCTAGGAGTGGTACATTTGGTTCTGTATTGCTTGGCTTGATTAAGGCCAAGGAAATGCAATTTTGTGCATTTCTTCTTTTAACTCAAATGAGTTGAGAGGGACTTGGAATATTCTCTACAGTGAGTTGCAATTAGGAAGGTAGTTAAGGAGACTTGAAAGTTGAGAATGTCAAGTAGAACTGGCAGTTTGTGATTTCTGAGATGTAATATAATTGTCATCCTCCTTGGCATAGATAAATCCTTTTTCTTTTTTTGAGAAGAAAGAAGTAGTGCTTTAGGCTGAGAAGCATTGATCTCTTGGAGCCCATTGTATTTCCGAAAAGCGACTGTAAGAGAACATCTTCCGGTCACTGGCTTTTAACCTCTTTCCAAACACCGGTATTGGAAATCATTATGGATTCCTTCTTCACTTGCATGCTGCTCAATTGTGAGTGGATTTTGAACAAGTGTTCATTTGGGTTCCTTGTCATAAGGCCTTGCTGGTGGTGTCCCTTTAATTGAGGGACTAGTCACAGTGCAAGTATTGATCTCCTCAGCACTAGTTGGTTCATTGGAGAACAAAGATATGAAAATTCTAGGTTCATGAGTGTAGGGCTGCTAGGAGTGGTACATTCGGTTCTGTATTGCTTGGCTTGATTAAGGCCAAGGAAAAGCAATTTTGTGCATTTCTGTTTTAAGTTAAATGAGTTGAGAGGTCCTTGGAATATTCTCTATAGTGAGTTGCAGTTAGGGAGTAAGTTAAAGAGACTTGATAGTTGAGAATGTCAACTAGAACTGGCAGATTTTGATTTGTACGTTGTAATTAATAATATTGTCATCCTCCTTGCCATAGAAAAATCCTTTTTGTTTTTTTGACAAGAAAGAATCAGTGCTTTAGGCTGAGAATCATTTTTCTCTTGGAGCCCACGGTCTTTCCAAAAAGCGACTGTAAAAGGATATGTTGTCGTCATTGGCATTTAACCATGTTTAAAAGACCATTATTGGAATTCATTGTAAATTTCTTGCTCAGTTGCATGGTGCTCAAGTGAAAACGGGTTTTGAACATGTGTTCATTCAGGCTCCTTCTCAGAACGCCTTACTGGTAGTGTCCCCTTAATTAAAGGACCAGTCTCAGTGCAGGTATTTTCATCTGCTCAGCACTGGTTAGTTCATTGGAGAACAAAGGTATGAAAATTCTAGGTTCATGAGTGTATAGGGCTCCTAGAAGTGGTACATTTGGTTCTGTATTGCTTGGCTTGATTAAGGCCAAGGAAATGCAATTTTGTGCATTTCTTCTTTTAACTCAAATGAGTTGATAGGGACTTGGAATATTCTCTACAGTGAGTTGCAATTAGGAAGGTAGTTAAGGAGACTTGAAAGTTGAGAATGTCAAGTAGAACTGGCAGTTTGTGATTTCTGAGATGTAATATAGTTGTCATCCTCCTTGGCATAGATAAATCCTTTTTCTTTTATTGAGAAGAAAGAAGTAGTGCTTTAGGCTGAGAAGCATTGATCTCTTGGAGCCCATTGTATTTCCGAAAAGCGACTGTAAGAGAATATCTTCTAGTCACTGGCTTTTAACCTCTTTCCAAACACCAGTATTGGAAATCATTATGGATTCCTTCTTCACTTCCATGCTGCTCAATTGTGAGTGGATTTTGAACAAGTGTTCATTTGGGTTCCTTGTCATAAGGCCTTGCTGGTGGTGTCCCTTTAATTGAGGGACTAGTCACAGTGCAAGTATTTTGATCTGCTCAGCACTGGTTGGTTCATTGCAGAACAAAGACATGAAAATTCTAGGTTCATCAGTGTAGGGCTGCTAGGAGTGGTACATTTGGTTCTGTATTGCTTGGCTTGATTAAGGCCAAGGAAATGCAATTTTGTGCATTTCTGTTTTAAGTCAAATGAGTTGAGAGGTCCTTGGAATATTCTCTATAGTGAGTTGCAGTTAGGGAGTAAGTTAAAGAGACTTGATAGTTGAGAATGTCAAGTAGAACTGGCAGTTTCTGATTTCTGAGATGTAATATAATAATAATTGTCATCCTCCTTGGCATAGATAAATCCTTTTTCTTTTTTTGAGAAGAAAGAAGTAGTGCTTTAGGCTGAGAAGCATTGATCTCTTGGAGCCCATTGTATTTCCGAAAAGCGACTGTAAGAGAATATCTTCTAGTCACTGGCTTTTAACCTCTTTTGAAACAACCGTATTGGAAATCATTATGGATTCCTTCTTCACTTGCATGCTGCTCAATTGTGAGTGGATTTTGAACAAGTGTTCATTTGGGTTCCTTGTCATAAGGCCTTGCTGGTGGTGTCCCTTTAATTGAGGGACTAGTCACAGTGCAAGTATTGATCTCCTCAGCAGGGGTTGGTTCATTGGACAACAAAGATATGAAAATTCTAGATTCATGAGTGTAGGGCTGCTAGGAGTGGTACATTTGGTTCTGTATTGCTTGGCTTGATTAAGGCCAAGGAAATGCAATTTTGTGCATTTCTGTTTTAAGTCAAATGATTTGAGAGGTCCTTGGAATATTCTCTATAGTGAGTTGCAGTTAGGGAGTAAGTTAAAAAGACTTGATAGTTGAGAATGTCAACTAGAATTTGCAGATTTTGATTTGTACGTTGTAATATAATTGTCATCCTCCTTGCCATAGAAAAATCCTTTTTGTTTTTTTGACAAGAAAGAATCAGTGCTTTAGGCTGAGAATCATTTTTCTCTTGGAGCCCACGGTCTATCCAAAAAGCGACTGTAAAAGGATATGTTGTCGTCATTGGCATTTAACCACGTTTAAAAGACCATTATTGGAATTCATTGTAAATTTCTTGCTCAGTTGCATGGTGCTCAAGTGAGAACGGGTTTTGAACATGTGTTCATTTAGGCTCCTTCTCAGAATGCCTTACTGGTAGTGTCCCCTTAATTAAAGGACCAGTCACAGTGCAGGTATTTTCATCTGCTCAGCACTTGTTGGTTCATTGGAGAACAAAGGTATGAAAATTCTAGGTTCATGAGTGTATAGGGCTCCTAGAAGTGGTACATTTGGTTCTGTATTGCTTGGCTTGATTAAGGCCAAGGAAATGCAATTTTGTGCATTTCTGTTTTAAGTCAAATGAGTTGAGAGGTCCTTGGAATATTCTCTATAGTGAGTTGCAGTTAGGGAGTAAGTTAAAGAGACTTGATAGTTGAGAATGTCAACTAGAACTGGCAGATTTTGATTTGTACGTTGTAATTAATAATTGTCATCCTCCTTGCCATAGAAAAATCCTTTTTGTTTTTTTGACAAGAAAGAATCAGTGCTTTAGGCTGAGAATCATTTTTCTCTTGGAGCCCACGGTCTTTCCAAAAAGCGACTGTAAAAGGATATGTTGTCGTCATTGGCATTTAACCACGTTTAAAAGACCATTATTGGAATTCATTGTAAATTTCTTGCTCAGTTGCATGGTGCTCAAGTGAGAACGGGTTTTGAACATGTGTTCATTTAGGCTCCTTCTCAGAACGCCTTACTGGTAGTGTCCCCTTAATTAAAGGACCAGTCACAGTGCAGGTATTTTTATCTGCTCAGCACTGGTTGGTTCATTGGAGAACAAAGGTATGAAAATTCTAGGTTCATGAGTGTATAGGGCTCCTAGAAGTGGTACATTTGGTTCTGTATTGCTTGGCTTGATTAAGGCCAAGGAAATGCAATTTTGTGCATTTCTTTTTTAACTCAAATGAGTTGAGAGGGACTTGGAATATTCTCTATAGTGAGTTGCAATTAGGGAGGTAGTTAAAGAGACTTGATAGTTGAGAATGTCA
>BLFN01000652.1:2378525-2381025 GCA_014634225.1 Acropora yongei
AGTTCTTTATCTCAGTCATGAATTGGAGGGTGATTGGTCGGAACTTGAAAAAGGAATCAATCTACAATTTGCGTAACAATGTTTCATTGATCATAAACGTAGTAAAAAGGAAAAATAATTCGAACACATTACGGACGAGTGATTCCACCGGACTGGTCTACCTCTATGCTATGAGTCATATGGGAGTGAATTTAGCGCCAAGTTTATTTTAGTTCATAACTGAGAGTAAAATGGCTGGAATGTTTGCAGATTAAAATCACAAATACAACGAACCGAGGTCTCATTTCAACCCTCCAACTTAATTGTGGTTCATTAGAAGCTGGGCGTTATATGTTAAAAGAATTCCTATTTTATTTAGTCTCTTTGCCTTAAAAACCTTCAGCTAGTCGGGGATGAATGTGATTACAATTTGTCTCGTAGATAAGTATAAAGCAATTTTTAAAGTTTTTGTAGGAATTTTTGATTATATAGAGCACCAAGACTGAAATTGGTCTTCAATTTAGGGTCAATCGCGGTTTTACGTTTTGAGGCAACACAAAATTGAAATTGAAGGTCATTGAGATCCAAAAGATACTGACCATTGCTAATGTAACAGGTATATTGATCATGGAGTACTTAACAGCGTGTATGCAGTAATATCAATACCATGTCTAGAAAAATATTTTTCATTGCTTGGACCTTAGGAGGTCAAACCTCAGAATTCTTTGCAGCAGAAAAGCTAAAACCACCTTATCCCGCGGTAGACTGATAAACAAAATGGCAGGAGCAGGTCATGAGTGAAGCACGTGTTGGAAAGACGCTCGGCTTAGCAAAATGAAACCTGCACCAGACAAATTTGCCTTTTTTTTTTCAGGAGCCTTTCAAACGGTCCTGATTTTTATCGATAACAGGACTTTCTCAGTAAACAATTGCAAGATCAGCAAAAGCACTGGCTTGAATTAGACTCCACCCACTCCCCCAAGGAACGAGTGCTCTTTTTAATCCTCCCCTTTCCATTCCCTCGTCGGCAACATTAATTTCAAAATTTGTATTAAATTCTTTGTTTTTGGATCTATTAAAATGACTTTTACTGAGATGTGTCAGATTACCCGAATAAGATCTTGTAACCCATAGTAGCCCCTTTCACCAGGTGTTCTAGATTTTCCTTTTCCTATGACTCCATACGATAGTATTGTTTCAACAAAGTGATTTTTGCCGTTTACGGAGCGTGTAGTTATTGGAAGATTACCTGATATAACCACCAGCGCAAGGAAGATTCATGCAACACTCGTATAATTATCTCAGGCGCACACGTTAGAGACACTCTACGACTTATCATCCATGGGTTATTCTTCTAAATCTCGACAAACTTAATTCTTAGTAAAGGAAGAAATTCGAACTAGTGACTGCCGGGTATCGAGTGAGGCCAGGAAAAGATCGTGTTGCGTGAGTCTTACAAATTTTTCAGCCTTCCCTGATCACCCCAAATGCCCGGGGTCATAATCAAAATTAGGCGACTGAAGTAAAAAACAAAACATCAGCATCAGTAAAATGGTTACTATTCTGGCGTATAAGCTTAGTGGTACGACTCAGAAAAAATTAAAGTGAAAGCTATCAATAAATGACACAACTATAACACATTAGTCGAAACATTACAGCCGGTTGGTTTTAAACGAAAGAAAGAAAATACGGGCTAAAATTATCGTAACATGCAATTAAAATAACCCGTTAATTCAATTTGCAGGGGATTATAGATTGGCATCAAGTTATACAAAGTTCCTTTGAATTTGGAATTATTTTCTGTTCAACGGTAGAATGAATAGGCGAATAGGCGCCAAACATGTGTTAGCCACTTGAATATTGGTCAAATCTAATCAATAATGATATCTTTTTGAAATGAAGTTCCATATGGAACTTGCCAGAGCTGCAGAAGAGCATGGAGCAACAAAATTTTAATATTTTCTCCTCTTCTTTTTTCAGGTCGCGGCGGAAGAAGGAGTGCGTATTTGTGTTTTCGAAAGAGAGAGAGAGAGAGAGAGAGAGGTGGGGTGGGGATGGGAGGATGGGCGAAAGCTGAAACTGATTAATGTGACATGAATCAGGCAAAATACCGGAACATTAAAATTAAACTGGTACTTTTTACCAGGTATTTTAAAGTGAGTATAAGTGGTGGCAGAAAGTGACGATGACACTGCTTCTTTTTCTTTCTTTTGCGAAAATAACAAATTCTAAACTGAAGAATATGTCAGCAGATATGTACATGCACCAGATCGGTCTATTTATATACACTCGTGCGCCAATTAGAAGATGTACAGTCTTTTTATGATACGATTGTATAGCTGTTTCAAAAGCTTAATGAGGAAAGGATCAACTCGCTACCCCCGACGAGTCCATCGGAAACTAAAATTAGCCGTGACAGATGCCTTTTGCCAAAATTGCAACAGAAACTGAATCAACGCCCACCAAGAATGATTCATGGTGGCCATACAACATCCAAATTTATCACGAGGTAGCCTCCAGT
>BLFN01000652.1:2441025-2446025 GCA_014634225.1 Acropora yongei
GTTTCGGGAAAATAACTTGTCACGTAAGTAAATGTACAAATCTTCAATTATGGGGTGTGGGTTAACTAGGTCAGATGTCAACCCAAACCGCATATTTCTGCTGAGTATTTTGGTTTGCCTGTCACGGGAAAACGCCTATTACCGAAAGATTCGTGTACAGACGAAATGCCTGCTATTATAGCTTAGTAGGTGTCGAAACTTGTTTAATCCCATGAATAAACTAACTGTCTGAAATGGATGCGCTCCTCCTTTAGAAATTGTCCGCATTGCAAGGGATGCACTGAAATGAGCACGGAATCGAGGTTGGTTCGGGGTTATCTTATCTATTTCCAGTCCCTTCGCATGTTCGAATATGATCCATATTTCCAGTGTGTAAATTTATAAATAAATATTCCAATGACGATTCAGGGTATAATATATACGAAACAGTTGCGTAGTGGGAGGTATCTAAGGAGAGTAAACTGTGTCTCCGTGACAGGCTTGTTTCTCAAAAGCTGCGAAACTTTTCGGACCCATTTCGGGGTGTCACAATTCCTTTTATATCTCCGCAACGTCAAGGATCTAAGCCATCAAACTTCACAATCATCTTGGCTTTTTTCTTTTTTTTTCTCAGAGGGTGTAAATTATATTTCCTTTTAAATGAGCGCAGTAAAAACGTCTAGGAAATGTACAAAAAGCCCATAAGGGTTTGACTTGTTCATGGTTTGACCTGCAACTGTTTTGAAGATGTAATTAATTTTAATTAATATATGCTATATTGGTCGAATCAAACGTAATATATTGAACACACTGTCTGTTCATGTTCATGAAGTGAAAATCATTGTTTTACTATTTTGATCTGATACCTGCTCATAATCACAAATATTTACGAAACTTTGAGACGGATGTGTGTTCTATGGTCAGATGGAAGAGTGAGTAAGAATTACGCGATTTGAAAACAATATCACAAGTTCTCTGGAAGTATCCGAGTTCGTTTGTGATCGAACTCGAGCAGAAAGTAACGCCACAATTTACAGTCTACAATAGAAGAGTGAATAGTGAAAATGCCCAAGAAGTTGCGAGAGAAGGAGAAATCTGCCTCGACGGCTCTCCTTGAAGCAATGATGATGTTGCTGTTTACTGTGATAACGTTTATGTTCTTCTTGTGAAACACAAAGAATCGCCGATTCCAAGTTTTATTCTTGTCAGGATTTCTTGTTGTCCTCCGTGGTGTCATGGTGGTCCGCATTCGATTGACATTGCGCACACGTGACGGATTTGTTAAAAGCGTCATTGTTGTTATTATAAATATCGCATGGATTTAACTCTGATAAATTTACGGTTTACTATCGAACTGCAACTTTTACTGAGACTTGGCACCTGCCAAAAGACCACAACGTGGGACATACAAACTTCATCATGAGCAAGTTCTTGTTACACGTACTTTTTACGAAGGACTGAGTTTGGTTCACGTTCTCTATTGGTGAAGTCATTCATTTGAATTATATTTGCTGTGCCTATAATTTTTAGAAACGGCTTTGATTACCTTCTAGAATCAAATAATTATGAGGTAGTTTTAGTGTTCTCTCTATTTTCTGAGTAAGCAATATGTTACAAGCGACCTGAAGTCAAAATCTTTATTACTAGTAATAATCAAAGATTAGAAGAGTGCGTTCGATGTGTTTCGCTGCTTTATAACTGGGATTTGCGTCTCTCTTTTTTGCGTGTTGTTTGGCTGTCCACCTACCACAGACATGGTCATAGCCTCGTACTTTTGAAATTCACAATCAAGCAGTTTGAGATAGTCTAAATTCAACTTGTCTGGCATCGAATCGATACCTGCATGAGATCGAGGCTAAGTGTATCACATAGCCAAAGACGGCGGCTAAAATCTGAAATGACCTAACATCCGCGATCAATACCCGCGAGACATCGTAAAACCCGCGGGAATGAATACGTAAATAGTATGCGTTCTGTCGAACGCAATTAATTATTATTGTAAAGATCTACTGCAATCATTTTTGGGTAGACAACATATTCAAAGACAGGAGCAGATTCCCCGTTGGGGTTCTCCCAGAAAAATTGGGTGGGGATGTGCAGCCCCCATTTGATACTCTATTTTCAGGCCTCATTATTAAAACCAATACCTCATTTCATACCTGTCTTATAGTCAGTTTCCTACAGTTCAGACCAGAGTTAAAGGCAATGTTCATATGCTTTTATTAAGTAGGACAAAACTGTACAAAGTTTCGAGCTCAAAATTCCACACTAAAAAGCAGGTTGCACAATGCGCCGTCATCAAGACTTGAGTGCATAAACCATACCCTATTTCATACCAAAATAGTTAAAATCAATCCCCTATTTCCGACAAAAACAGGTAAAAACACAAACTTTAGGGCTGCATATAACTGTATAGCCCAGTAAGGTGGTATCTCCCAGGAGATGATCATAGTTAAAAATTATTTCTATCGTCATACTCATTGTGTGATTTATTTGCAATACAAACAAAATATATTCAGTTCGTATAATTGTCAATGGACATTTCGCACGCGCCACATAACAAACATTTGCTTTTTCGCTGACACAAAGCCTGAGCAGACCTGAAGAAACCAGAAGGGGTAAAATTAAGCCTTGTTGTCGTACATACCACGGATAGCCCTAGCAATCCTAGAATGACCCCCATCGCCTTCATCACGCTGGAGCGCGCCAGCTCCAGTAATCACACGGTTTAAACAAGCACATATCGCACGGAAGCAGAGAAAACTTGTACGGGGGTAACACTACGAAGTTGTGTCAAAAAATAAACTCAGTTCGTGGAGTTCTACCTGTCCTAATCACCTTGGATTTACTAACTGAAAACAGACATACACGTATCCAGTGAAAATATGCATTCGTGAAGCAAAATCAGAGAAGACGTGCACTCGGCTGAGGTCGTTAAGGTGCGCATTTTTCGAAGAGAAACCGAAAAAACACTAAAACTCATCGAATAGCAATTCCGCTGAAACCCCATTTTATTTTTGCAGAAAACCGAAAACCGAGAGCGAAATAGAACAGAAACCGTAAAAGGCACCAAAACCGAAAAACCAAAGTTTTTTTGGTACAAAAACCGAAAAACCAATCTTTAAAAAAGCTGCAAAACCGAAAATTCCGATGTCCTCCTCATTATGGCATGGATTTTAAATACCTATACAGTTACAGTTAATACATATGTATACTTACGAAACACCCTTACTGCCAAGAATTAGACCTCTATCGTAGGTAAGTTGTTACTTTGAGCAGTTCTCTAGACCAGAGTCATTGGTACTGATGTAATACAGCGGTAAGCTACAGGGAAATTATCACGCAATTTGCCAAATCCTATTCTAAAGGGCTCGTTGAGTGGGCCGGGGACTATAAACTTGAATTTGAGGAAATTTGAAGATCGGCCCCCTATGTAAAATTAAATTTATATAGCCTGTGAATCTCTGCTTGTCAAGTACCTAACAAATGATGCTTTTAGTCTTAGATATCTATTAATTAAAACTGAGATGTTTAAGTCAGCAACAGATACTTCATTTCCCTTCCGTGAGTCAGTTTTGGAGGCCAGTAATATACAAGTCAAAGTAAATCCCAACCCCACCCCCACAGCAACACGGGAATAGGCCGGACAAAAGGACTAGAGGGTGTAAGCTAATGCTCCTGCTCCTAGGGCAATATTTTCATTCCAATGTCGTTGCTTTTCCCAGTGAAAATATTATAATTAATTTCTCTAAAAATTTTAGAGCGAGTGAGATAGCAAGTGAGTGACAGGTCTGCACAGACTCCTCGTGTGGTTTTGGTGGTCGCCTCGCATGATAGCCTTAGAGTTAGATCTAACAAGCGTATCCTTAAGAAATTTACTTCTTTTGTATGATATTATTGGAAGTTTCAATTAAATAAATAGTTTTCAGCAAAGGCTGATTTTGTATGAGAATCCACTGTTCCATCAATGTCTGTTTTTAACCGCTGGGTGGAATTCGGGTACCGACGAAGCAAATCTCGTCCACGACCCCGCATTTCTTGACAATGCCACACATTGGTTTTTGTCCCGCCAGTAGTCACACGGTTTAAACAAGCACACATCGCACGGAAGCAGAGAAAACTTTTACGTGGTTAACACTACGAAGTTGTGTCAAAATTGTACACGTTCTTAATATTTTTTTAACCTTTTACGGGAAAGCAATTCCAGGTGGTTTTTAGTTCCAAGCATCGACCACAGAGAACTGTTTTGAATAGTTCATAAATCGTCAAGTGAAAGTTTAAAAAATCAGGGTGAAATTTACCGTTGTTTTACACGTTATTTTAATTGAAGGAAGGCAGAACTATCGTGCCTACTGTGTACTATCATATCTTTTTATTCTTTTAAAAAATATTTTCATAACCAGAGCAGGTGTTTTAGGACTGTTTTGCCTTTTAGCTGTTTAACAATAGATTGAACGTAGTGTATGAATTTGCAAAGTAGTTGTTTGGGAGTGCTGAGCATTTTCCGAATATTCTCAGCACTCGCAACATTTAAAATGTTCCAAAATCTAATGATTCGCTTTGTTGAATCTTATAAAAGGGAAACGAAGAGTCAACTAATACAAAACAGAATATACAAGCAGTGCCTCAAGTGATCGGGTAGCAGTCACAAGAAAGGATGCAGAACACCAGGAAGAATGTCTTTCTTCTTCACCCTTTCCCTTTGGAGAGGTTGAGGATTGTGAGATATTTTCGCGATGCTCTTCTAGTAAAAGCAAATGGTCAAATTCGTGTGACGCATTTTGCGAGCATCTACGATGGAACAGGAATGCAGGACTTAACTTTGGAGTGGCTTAACCAAGTTAATAATGTTCTTTTAATTTGCCTCACATCTGAGTCCATTCCGCAAGTGGCGCAGATTATTCGTGCGAAGCGACTTGCGGATGAAGAGGGAACGCTTCATGAGAAGTTGTTCACTGTTTCGTTTGGAGAACGTCTCCCTGAGTGGCCACCAGAGGGACTACATAGGGGATCATCGGAGG
>BLFN01000652.1:2518997-2523997 GCA_014634225.1 Acropora yongei
CTTGATAAAACCGAAATCATTCGTGGTTAATTTGTTGACGATGATCCACGTATAAGTTTCGTATCATCTAAAGCCTTGCTTCAGCGAAATCATTCAGTCTTGGTTGGCTATTGTTTGTGGGAAAACTGCTGTTGACTAGTTAGGATGATCGACGTTCTTCACGATCCAAATCAGGTCTAATGCCAAGACTTTGTACAGCGCAATAAACAGCAGCGTTAGAAAGTACGCTCAGTAGCTATCATTTGAATGGTCACACTTGATGATTTCACCCAGAACAAACTCCAACGTTACAACCACGCTCAACATCATACTGAAACAACACATCAAGACCGCACTGGCCTGTAGCAATAATTTCAATTATATCTACAAGCTAGCTTTTTCCTTCTTTCTACAGCACCACTGGTTTGTATACAAGAACTTTGGCCAAGGTGATTTATCGAGACATGAGTCGCTTTAGCGTGGTGTTTGTTATCGTGTTTCTTGGATTCTGTGGCGCCTTGTTTATGGCTCTCAGAGCTTTGGACAAACAAGATATGTACCTGTAAGGCTCTTATTTGGTTTGTGTGAATTCAATTTAATCTTTATTCATTTTCCCGCAACCCCGAAGACTTGAGCTTGATTACAGCGCACTTGGCTTCCCTTTGCCGGCTTTCCTGTATTGTTTCACAATTCAGGGAAATGTTAGATCTTATTTGACTCCTTTTTTATGAGCGTTCGTAACTCGGGGTTTTTCGAGTGTGATAAACCTTGCATCGATAACTTGTAACCGGAAAAGTGTCGCCATGATGTCCCAAAATGAGGTGAAGGCCTCTATTTTGTGAGTTGAAAGATGAGCATCTTCTTTGCTAGAGGAACGTGGGAATTTTTGTTCTTTTACGTACTGTTCGTGCATCAGTATTCTACTCAGGCTTTGTAAGCTTATGGAAACTAGGCAGGTACAGAAAATTTTTCCTATGTTCATACCGCAACACTCAACACTCGTCTTTGGCTTGTGTCCCATCTAGGAATTGGAAAAATGGGGCTTAACACTCGGATATCGCAATATTAATATTTCCTTGCCCATGTTTGTGTCTATTTCGGAATCTTAGCATTTCTTAGGCGAAGCGTATTGGTTGGGCTACGGTTTCTCTTTTACTGGCTTTTAATATAAGTTCAGTTCTTCACGGTCAATTTCATTGTTCTTTGCCGTTGAAGGAACTACGGCTGGTTGATGTTGGCCGCTGTTCGAGCTCTGGTTGAGCAACAACCTGTAGAGGAAGACTATTCTAAATTCAAGTAAGTAACTTCTTTTCTCTTCGAAATTTTGCTACATGAAACGAGTTGATGAGAGTCAGATTACCATTGCAAAAATATGAGGGCCATCTTAATGACAGAGGGCTATTACAGCCTGGTACCTGTAACTACTAACATTGTTAATCTGTCTTTTATCACTGCGACTGTACCTACAGCCTTCAAAGAAGCAGTCGTTGACCACATACTGAAAAAGGACTCTCTAGATCATGAGCTGTACAAGAACTTCAGACCTATTTCGAACCTTAGCTTCATTTCCAAAGCTACCTAGAAGGTCGTAGCTTCGCGTGTCAATCACCATCTTGAGAATGCAAGTCTACATGTGATGTATCAATCAGCATATGGGAAAGGCCATAGCACTGAAACGGCGCATGCTCGAATACAAGATGACATTTTACGTGCCATTGACGATGGAGAATGTGTTATACTGGTGTTACTTAGACCTCCCAGCGGCGTTTGACACGGTAGACCATGACATTCTCATCACTAGGCTAAAACATCGTTTTGGAATTACTGAGAAAGATTGGATACAGTCTTATCTATCCGGGAGGACCCAGTTCGTAAAGATGGGAACTGAGCGCTCATCAAGCCGGAATCTTATTTGTGGTGTTCCTCAGGGCTCAGTGCTCGGTCCCATCCTGTACTCCATGTACACCTCACCTCTCACAGATATAATCAGTAAATACAACATGAACCATCATTTCTATGCTGATGATAGCCAAATTTACCTGTCTTTTATGCTGAGTGATGCTGGTGAACCATCTACATCCAAACAGTGCATTGAGTCATGTATTCATGTTGTAAGCTAATAGGCTGATGCTCAACCACGACAATACTGAGCTCCTTGTTTTGCACGCCCGTCATCGGCCGCAACCCCCGCTAGAATCTATCCTTGTTTTTTCGGCTGTTAGCTACCTATTGAACTCAGCAAAGAACACAGCTGCAGGTACTTGGTTCGACACTGTCAAATAAATCAAGTTCGAAAACTCCAGTATGTCCAGAATCCAGCGGCCCGACTTCTAACAGGCTCATGTAGACACGAGCATATTACACCTGTGCTAAGAAATCTGCATTGGTTACCCGTTCATGAAGGTATTCCTTTTAAAATTTTAGTGATGACTTTAAATGTCTCAGTCAACTAGCTCCATCCTATCTAAGTGACGTTTTAATTCACCGTCGACCATCAAGGACATTGCGTTCATCAAATAAAGAATTACTAGGACAACCCCATTGCCATCTTAAAACCTATGGTGAGCGAGCTTTCTCCTTCATTTCTCCAAAACTGTGGAATGCCCTCCCATTGAGTATAAGACGCTGAAGGTCAGTAGAATCTTTTAAGTCCAC
Organism: Acropora yongei; assembly: GCA_014634225.1. Taxonomy (NCBI): domain Eukaryota; kingdom Metazoa; phylum Cnidaria; class Anthozoa; order Scleractinia; family Acroporidae; genus Acropora; species Acropora yongei. The sequence continues at coordinate 2,521,632 of BLFN01000652.1, forward strand.
TCTTAAAGACATACCTTTTTAAAAACTACTTTGAATTGTAAGAGTCATTAAGTACTATGTTTTTTAAGTCTTTTTATATTACTTAGTTTTTTCCTTATCATTCATTGTTGTAAAGCGCTGTTGTTTCAGCAGAGAAACAGCACTATATAAGATGATGATGATGATGATGATGATTATAACAAAACTGATGTTTCGAGCATTAGGCCTTCGTCATTCGTGAATGCTCGAAACGTCAGCTTGGTAACCTTTTTGCGGTGGTAGTTTTTCCCACATCAACTCGTTTGATGTTTCCATTCCTCGCACATGTAACACCAAAGTTTCTGAAGAAGATAAACCCTTCATTGTTTTCTCCCTGGGCGAATATGGCCTGTTCAAAAGTCGTAGCCGGCTTGGGAAACTTAATGAATTTTGTCAAATAGCGAGAATGGTTATCTCGTTCTTTGTTTATCCTTTATGAAGTACCTTCTGAGTTCTCAAACGGAATGACCCCCTTGTAGCGACTATATTTAATTTTATTATTTTCGATTCCAATTCTTCTCTTCTCATTGATACATTTCTTCTCTCTTGTACAGTTGGCTGGCGATTCTGATTATCCTCGCTTACATGGCCATGGTTATTGTGATTCTCCTGAATGTACTCATTGCTCAGCTCAGCTACACATACAGCGAGGCCAAGAGTAACGCAAAGCTGCAATATGCTATTGACAAAATTGTTATTGTCACGCGAATAGAGTACAGCACATTTTCAAGATTCGTAAGTGCTGTAAATTAAAGATAAGAAACAAGTGCATCATTTTGTATGTTAGCGGAATGCTTCGCCTGTGCGAACAGGGTTAGACTACGAATAGTCCCTCCGCTTTTCACCGCTACTAATATTGGTCCGCCGAGCGCTAGGAGAAAATAGGTGTGCGAAATCTGGACACTAAGAGGAGCGTTAAGATTTCGTGCGGCTAGTTTTCAAGGCATCGGTTTTTTAATGTTTGTTTTGCACTCGGCAGCAAACGAGGGACTGCTTGTAGACTAAACCAGAAAACAGCTTGTAGCATAAACCGGTCTGTAAATACTCATTGATAAGTTGCAAAATGTTCCTTTCCTTATTGACTGTTGACTATAGACTATTTTTCAAAGCAAAATATCTGTGTTGAGAGTGCTCTGTTACAATTCTTAAATAAAGGGTCTAGAGCCTATTTTCTATGGGATGGAAGGGATGACTAGGTTATTGGCTTTAACCAGATGAAAATTTGATGCTGATAGAAATCTTAGGAACAACTCTCTCTACTTTTTATTAATTTAGAATCTTCGTGTTAAATATTACCTCGAGGGTGAAAGCGTCAACGAAGGAACCCTGGCAGGAGGCAAGTTTTTGTTTCTAGAACAGGAAGTAATTTAAGTTTTAAAAGGACTAACTAATGACACTTAGTGTTGTCTACTTTATTTTGTAGAAATTCTGGAATATAATGACGAGAAGAACCCTTGGGAATCAGTGGAGGAGAAACTGACACAAATAAGGTGTGGTGCTGAATAAAGTTAATTATTAAGCCCCGAATGCGTTCAGCATGATGCCGTTCAAATTGACCCGGTAGATCCTTAGAAGTTGGTGATGTGTATCTGAAACAGCATAAAAATCTTGACAAAAAAAGTGATAAATATTTGCGATTCTAAATTTTCGAGCTTTACATTGCTTGTTTTCTCGTTCATTTATAGAGATTTGATGAGGAAATTTGTAACAAAAGTGCTCTACTGTGGATAGACAATTATGATGCCGGTCCAATGGTCTTGCGTCGTCATTTTCAGTTTTAGTATTTAAAAATTTATGGTGAGATCAAGTTTCCCACATCTAAACTTACATGTTAAAATATCTTTAACATAAGGGTGTGTGGTCTTGCGGTCTTTAAGTTGAAGTCGTTGTCTTCTCGAAGCTTCTTTATTCTAATTCGAACTTTATCCAATAGTATTTCCGTTTTATTTCTCTCTTGGGCGGACGGTTCTTAAGTCAGTGTCTTTTTCTATCGTTGGACAGTGTAATTGGAGGTAGAAAGAGAGGTGCAGTAATATTATAAAGTTGACTTCAGGAATGTACTTTTTTCAGAGAGTGTCTGATTGTGCTGTGTACATATTTTACATTACTTTGTCACTTTAGTGTCTAGCTTGAGACAGTGCTGGAAGCGACAAGTTGGACCATTTTGCGTTTAAAAATAAAACATGGTTGCATGAAGAAGCAAAGCTCTCTGAATAGGGTATCATGAAAAATAAGCGCTATAAATGAAAAAAGAGAAATACATCCATTAAAAACAAGAGGCACTGTCCGTTTTTATGAACACAGTTGTGAACAAGGGGCACGAATTTCATTTTTCTCTTCCTCCGTGC
>BLFN01000652.1:2526497-2528997 GCA_014634225.1 Acropora yongei
AAAGCTGTCCTGCAAATACTGCATTGAAATGTCACTTAAAAGCAAACCAAACCTAATCCATGCTGCACAGCAACTTAATGGCCGGGTTGGCTTGAGTTCCAGCTCATGATCGCTGCGATGGCGAGCGTATTTAATGAACTACACCTGGAAGGTGTACTACACTAAATCCTATCATCCAACCGTCGAAGTTCTGGGTAAGGGCACTGCTATTCAAAGAAAGTGCAATACGTTTCAGCTGCGTTTTAATAAATGCATGAAAAAGAGTGTGACATCGACAAGAGGTAGCTTTTATGGATGGTCAAATTTGACATTCATCTGACAATCGCATGAAGTGCATGGTTAGCAACGTTCTTGACCAGCGAATGGACACCAGCAACATGTTTACCTTTCAAAAATCAAACACCACCTCATAACCATGTCCTTGCCTTTTTTGTTCTCACAAGTGACTTATCTTAACGATAGACAAAGGGAATTTAGAAGCAAAGAGCCTTTGAAAGGGAACAAGGTATATTGCATCGAAGTACTATTTGAACCATGAAACATCGATTATTTTGTTCTGAGCAAAAAAGTATATATGTTAATGTTTCTACTTGGAAAAAAATATTTTGCAATTTTGGCAACAGAGCCCGAAAACGCTCACTGATATATTAAGGCACGTGACTAGGCCTTGGGACCAATCAGGGATAGAAGATTGGGTTAGACTGTAATGTGTTGACGACATTTAAAAATTCTGTTGAAAATCAGATTCAGTATCGCGGATCGGAATGAAAGTGTAAGCGGATGACAATGGTACAATGATCATGTTAGCCGGAAGAGAACCTGAGAGGGTTGACTTTGATTTCGAACAACCCTTCGATGAGGATTTTTGGTCGCAGGTAAGATGTCAAACACAAGCTGGAGATTAATAATCAGCTACGCTGAACGAAAGCGCGACAAGTAATTTAAGACTCGTCCTTGTTGCTTTGTTTTGATTCGCAAATCACATCATTTTCCAATATTTTCTTTGATGTTTTTCGACTTTGGAAAACATAAAGCATATCTCCACGAAAACCTTCCTTACAATATGATATTTGCTTTGCCGCGACTGTTGTTTAGCACCTTCCTCAACATCTAGAAATGTAAACCTACACTGTCAGGCTATCAAACTTTATGTTCACACACTGAAAGAAAAAGTAATAACGGTATTCGAGGGGCTTTAGGCGTAATACTGTTATCAGCTATATACTTAAGTTCCGACCACTTATACAATGGTACTGATTATTACCCTCCTAATCATGGATACTAACATAAATTTTAGAAGATAACACTAACCAGACGGTATACAACCCCATTTTATCCTGTGCTTCTTGGTGGATTGTTGATTTTGGCTGGTTCCACGTTTTTATCAGTCGTAGCTAATCATTTGAGCGTTAAATGAAGCAAAAATAATTATGGTTATCATTCAATTTTGATTCATTTATTATATTATGCATGTATATTTATTTAAGGTGGAAGAGAGGTTTTCCTCAGGAAAAGGGATACCATGGAATAGAGCTATGGATGAAGTTCGCATTGAGAGGTTAATGGACAGGCATGGCAAGGATACCCTGTGTATTATAATTCGTGACTGGCCTGCCAGTGGGAAATATAAAGGAAAACCAGAACTGGTAGCCAGCTTAGAATATCTGGTATGCATCTTAACATACAATGTTCAATGAAAATGGAATGCATTGATGCAATAAAGTTTGAACATTTTTGAGAGAAAGCACCAACTTCTATATGACCCTATTTGGATGTTAAGGAAAAAAGAAAAATTATTACTGGTTGTTGATACGACATTGTAACGGTGATAGGGACAGGACAGATTCTGATAACTGTTTGGTCATTATAATGAAGGGAAAAGAGAATCATCCAAAGTAATAGGAATGGACCTTTTTAGCTTGTACATTTTGTTTTCCCATTACAAACCATGATGCCACTCTTTCAGATGTCATCTTATGCACATGCACATGTACATATAACTCATGAAAAAATAAAAGTAAAATTCCCATGAGAAGATCACATGGTCTCAAATGGAAAACAAAATGCACAAGCTAAAAAGTCCATTACATACAACATTTTTCATTTTAGATAAGCCGCTTCACAGAAATCCTTTTAGACAATGATACCAACGACATGTACAGGCTCTACCGTGTTGAAGAAGACCCTACCCATCCAACACTACTTCACCTTGCTGTGGAACAGGATTTCCTACACGTTGCAAAACTGCTTGTTGAAAAGTATCCCCCACTTGTTTACATAAAAACCAAGAAAGTGGGGGGGAAGCATAAATATTTACCAGTGGAAAAAGCACTTATATCTTACTGTGATGAAACTGCAGCTTATCTTATATCCCAAATGAGGCCTGACAGGTGGGTGACACAAGAATAATTGATTGTAATGCCTGCACACCTTGGAAAGCAGGAAAAATTGGTAATCTGGAAGCTTATTACCACTCCAATAGCAATGGGGGCATAATGGG
>BLFN01000652.1:2568997-2570376 GCA_014634225.1 Acropora yongei
GTACTTTCTCCGGGTTCTCATCTTCTCCAATTTCTTCTTTCTTCTTACATAACTCATGACAAGGACGAGAGCAAGCGAAAACTGGCATTCCACTGACTCCAGCAGGACGATTCGATCCATATTACTAATGAAACTGTTGAAAATTTCGTCACTTCGATTTGCATTTCGCGCCAATTTGAGGTCGCCAAACATTGTCAGTTGCAAACGGCATGTCGAGTCTGAGTATAGAGCGAACCTTCATTTTTTTTCCGTACTTGAACCTGCGCTATGATCTACTATGAAATTATAACGTCATAGTGGCTTCTCCTTCGTGCGTAATGAAAATATTAAACTTTTTTACATGCGTCAACTAAGCTTTAAAGAATGAAAACGACCCAGTTCCATTCGCCTTACACGATGATCGCGTGCAATATTCCATATCGTAGGCGAACTATTTAGTGCGCATGAGTTAACGCAAGCGCACACCGCATTCATCACTAGCGGCCTCTCCGCTGGCCAAAGCAACTCTTGCATGAAAGCAAAAACTTTACGTAGCTGGATACCGAAATAAAGTTCGGTTCCTTGTGCTATTTTGTTTTGCAAACGCAAGCTGTAAAAAAGTTGCAAAGCTTTTTTTTGTCCATTTGTGTTACTTACAGTTCAGATAGAGACACTCTGGCAAATTACGTCACTTAGTTGGTGTATTACCGCATAAAACCAATTGCCTCGAGGGCAAATATGTTCGCATCACAACACAAACAAGCAAGACAAAAATCCATCCAATTTAATTTCGTATGAGATGTTTTTACTAGACCGAGTGGGTTTGGAAGAGGGTATATCACTCATAAGTTACCTTTCAGATGAAAAGCGCCAATGGGACAAGTCTCAACACAACTGTGCGTGCTAGAGAGTTAGAATCAATCATAAGACCAATATCTCATCCAGTATGACGAAAAGCTAAAGTTTCTATTTGATAGACTTATTGTAATTAAAGCCTTTTCCTTTCCCTGTTTTGCATCCTTGTTAAGGGTACCTCGCAAGTTCCGTCGAAAAAAGCGCGAAAAAGCGACATCTGAATGTCTAATGAAAGGTAGAGCACGCACAAACCACGGTAATAGTGGTAATTTTGAATAAATATTCAGTATTAAATAGCTTCTAAACTGTCCTCACCTTAAATTCGTCTTCAACTATCTATCGTTCAAGGCCTCTTCTTTTTCAAGAGATACAAATTCCTTAGTACGAAGAAATGAAATGACAAGGTTGATTATTAAGCCACACTGAGGTAAAGCCTGTAAAATCTACGAGCTATTGTGTTCTTCAAAAAAATGACACTAATCTCAAACTTGCGCGTAACGTCATCACTTAAAGAGCATGAGCCTGCAGTGTTCAGGGAGCTCAAA
>BLFN01000652.1:2701507-2704007 GCA_014634225.1 Acropora yongei
CAGTCACGTGGGAAGGCTCAGATCAAACGTAAGAAAAGCAAGTAAAATCTCCTATTCTCTATAACCACTATACAGCTATCTTTGATTTGAACACAAAACAAAATTTTAAAAAGTATCGCCATTTTCGGACATTTTGCAAAGGCTATACTAAGGCAAAATGGTTTGGATACGAAGTTCTGATGAACCAACTAGATGACTGATCCGCCCGCATGTTAAGGAAAGTGGCACGAGTGAACACTGTCATGTATTCACTTGACCCCACGCAATTCATTTCATTCCATGAATATGGTAAGAACTAGAGTTAGAGGGAGGCTGCGCATGCGCAAACAAAACACCAACACAACGGTAACTCTGGACGTGGTGCCAGGGCGGCGTACCAAACGATTTCCTCCGAGATTACGGCCCGTGGGTCGCTTTTGTAAGCTAAGGTTCAGATACCTATCGTCACCGACAGGCAGGGAGAGACAAGTCAGCTCCTAGACCATATGAGACAGATCCCACTCATCCACTCAGCTCGACTTAAACTAGTACCAATTTCTATATATATAGAGCAGTCTTCTAGATATTTTCCCCATGTGGTACGCTCAGGTGTAGAGCATTCACAACTGCGCACGCGCCCTAGCAAGAACACTCATCTCAGGGCTGTGGCCCCTTGTTGAGCTCTTGTTGTTTTACATATGGTACGTTGTGGTGACTACTGGTGCAAAATAGATGGCATTTACGCATGCGCTGAAATTACCAAATAGTCCATTTTGTGTCATTCCATTTCATTCATGTCTTTTTGTGCTTGTTTTTCTGTTGGTATCCTTTGAAAGTTACCATCCAGATTGGGGTTATGATGTTGAAAGATGACTCTGGTTTGACTCCGACACGTGGGTGTAATGCTTTTGAGGGTTCACTCAAGTGCTACTGGAGATGTGTTAAAGGACAGAGCAGTTTCCAAACAGAACAGTTTTAATAGTGGCCTGGTGAGACGTTGCGATGGAGTCGGCTACAAGCTACTTTTTCCTGATAAGAAGGATGTGGAGAGAAATTTTACATCAAGTTTCCACTACGAAGATTCAAAGAAGAATTTGGCAAACTCTATTCAAGCATAGTTTTCTTTGTGTGTAGCAACATCAACTACTTACGTCATTAACAGAGTGTTGGCATTGACCGCTCGATTTTCCAATCTGATGGAAGTAACCACAATCATGTTGTACATGTAGATGTACCTCAAATAGAAAGTTGCACAGTGCAACACTGTATGCTAAAATGCGCGTTTGCAGTTTATCCAAAGTACCAAAATGCTTTGGATCCCATAGTACTTTTAACCAACAGTGTTTCACTGTTGTGCATGTCTAGCTATGCATTGTGAAAAAAAGTCACAGAAAGATGTAAAACATAATCTAACTGAACAATATTTAAAGTTGCACCAAATCGCCTCAATTCTTTGTCTTGAAATTCTCGGTGGCACCTGAAATTACCAAGTTCTCTTATCTGATCAAGTAAGCTATGATTATCACTGTTATGAACGCAATTTAAGCAATTGCGTATAGAAGCCTGAAAAAGTCAGGACTTCAATGGGTTTTGAACCCGTGACCTCGCGGGTTCAAACCCCTTTGAAGTCCTGACCTTTTCAGGCTTCTATACGCAATTACTTAAATTGCGTTCATAACTGTGATGATCATAGCTTACTTGATTTCAAATCCACAGTTCAATATATGAAACATTTCATATATCACTTCTCTTATCTGATTGTCTAAGTCAAACTATTTTTGGTTAATTCATCAATCTATATAAAACGTTGGTGGTTCCATGTTCTTCTGAAACCTCTAGGGATTATCTATATATTTTGTAACAAGCATTGTGGCTAGGCAGATGGCTTGCCTACACAAATCCCAGAAATGCCGAAGACAGTATTTCAAAGAATATACGTTTCAAAATTTTATGAGGCCCTCGTAAAAGCAAGCTACTTTACCGTGAATTTCAAAAGTACGAGGTTATGACCATGGCTGTAGTAGGTGGTAAGCCAAGAAAACACGCAAATCCCAGTTATAAAGCATTATTACTAGTATAACACTTACTGATATGTGTACCTCTTCTTTTCCTGTAACAAATTCCATTAAGTCTTCTACTGACAAGAACTTTATCAAGGAACATCATTGGGTAGTTGTAGTGGTGATGACTTTGAAGATGTCCAAAATTTCTTATAGGGTAATACAGATGACAATTTAGAAGTGGAGCTAATCATAACTGCACTTGCTTCAAGTTTAGAGGAAGACATTCACCCAGAAGATGACATAAAATTGATGGAATCACTGCTTAAATTCCAAGGACAAGTTAAATACAGTACTGAAAATAATTTTGCCAGAAATGCACAAGATAAATGAAACTGTGACATTTTAATGTTGTTTTGTTCCTAGTGCATATTAATATCTGATTTAGAGCCAACCGTCCACTGACCAGTTTATTGACGAAATGGATTCATTAGAGAATTTATTCACAGACACTGCACATC
>BLFN01000652.1:2716507-2721507 GCA_014634225.1 Acropora yongei
CATATGGCACCTGTTTGCGTGGGATTAATGAACTTAGGAAAACAAAGGACGATACTCGATCAATTTAAATTTGAATGGCTAAGTCGCACCTGTCACTATTAAAGTAAATATGGAGATTGGAAAATTATTAACTCACCTCTGTTGATCTTTGATGGTAAAGGACTATCCGATAGTCTGCTAAAATTATTGGGTGTCGATTGATTTCTTTTACCGCCATCATGGCAGCATAAAGCTCGCCTGCTCCATAGCGCGTATCAAGATCGAACAACCCGCCGATGTAGAGCTCCTGCTTTCTTTTTGAAACTTTAGTTGGTAGCCCTTCCGTTGTAGCATTAAATCTTCTTTCTACACCAATGGACCCCGAGTTGACGTCTGTTTTGTTGACAGCTACCACAAAACTTAAATTGAAGTTCAGAACAACGAAACAAGCTGTCCATAATTTGAGAAAATTCATGTTTGTCTTGAGATTTGATACTTCATATCAAAAACTCTACAAAGCAAGAGAGACAAAACATAATAGGGATTTCGTTTTATAATGTATGTGTAAATTTACGAGATGTTTTGGTTTCCGTTAGTGGACGCTACTTATCAGCCCTCTGCATCATTCAAAGTTATCCACGCAGAGGTACATTAATCATCTCTTTTTTCCTTCTTGGAGTTTTTCAAGAAGACCAACACATAAAGCACTTTCTCTTGAGAATATTCCTTGTCATGAAATGAATAAAGATGACGGCGTTATTTAACTTTGACAAACCACTGTTCAGTACCCTTTCTTTCTCATAAATATCACGCACTTGTTTGTTTCCTCAATTGAATGAGCATTAAATTTTCCAGCACTTACCAAAACCAGTGGTGAACTCGACGCGATTTTAAAGAGGACAAAAAACGTGCCTTCCGTCGCCAGACGCCCTTTCCTTCACGTTCAAGGATTACGCTCGAGTTAGTTCAGAACAAGAGGGAAAGCAATAAAATTGGGAGAGATGGGAGAGAGGGTAGAACGGGGCGTATATCTTCAATAAAACACAATCACCTCCCCTCCCCCAACCAAGAACTAAAAATAAAGGAATAAGTAATCACTAATTTCCTCCAAGGCATAAATAAATTTTTTTGCGAAAAACTCAATATCTTGTGTTAAGTAATATGTCAATTTTCCATTTCTTCATTGCCCGATAACCACCGAACGAGAGACGAAAGGTATGTCTAATAACGACTGCACAGAGCTGTTTTTTTTTCTTTTGTCAAGTGATAAAAATGACAATGTCATGGTCTGTTTCCAAATGCAACATAATTTTGTACATCGCATCCGAGAAAGAAAAATTAGAATCGCGAGAGACATAGGTATGACAAGAAATGATTTTGTGGTGATTCACATCATTCACGGGAAAAACTAAGAGAGGGGTAGGCTAAAGGGTAAGTCGGTGGTGTCATACAGAAATACTTAATTTTATTTTTCATATCTTATCACATACTCCTCATTGTAGCTCTGAGCGTGTTTTGTTCCCCTAAACTCAATACAGTGACTGAGTCGTAATAAGCCGTTATCAGACCCTTCGTATAAGAGGCATCACAGGTCAACGAACGCGATGGAGAAAAATCTCTGGTGTTGATAGCGTTGTCTCTGGATGTGTTGTCTTAGCGTCGCACCCTGAGATTTCGACTCATAAATCGCTTTTACCAGTTTTGAGATACTTTTCACACGAAATGCGGGGAAACAGGGACGCATAGCTTGGTTTGTTTGGAATATTCCCAATTAGTCCAAATGTAGGTCGTAGAAAGCAGTCATTTTGTCATTCATGTGGTACATCCATGAACAAGAACAATGGTAGGAATCAGACGCACGCGCAGTTGCTGAATTGATATTCAAATTGTCTTTCATGCTACTAGTGATAGGGAATATCGTGCTTGCTGCGTGACCCAAATACAAAAAACTGGTAGCGTTACAAAGCGATGCACCGGTGTGTTGTAAAGTGAAATAAAAATTTTAGTCAATTTTAAGCAGCCACCTAACGTCATAGAACAACCGTTTTTTGATTGATGGTTGGCAACCCAAATTGTCTTCAATTTGACTTGACTAAAACACACACACAAGAAAATAAGTCGTTTCATCGATCCATTTTCTGCATGGCCGGCAAGCTATGCTTTTCATCGATTGGTTGCGCCTCAACAGCAGGGTACCCAGGCTGAAGATAAATGTCATTAAAAAAAAACAAAAAAAAGAAAAAAAAAGCCCGATCCACCTGACTAAAGAGTAGGAGACTGAGATTGACAAGAAAACCTTCAAGGCAAGTCAAGTTCGGTACATAAAACCATATTTCAATTGACCGCCTCGTTTTATCCAATATAATCCTAAAACGTGCAAAACTGTTACTCTCATTTACTGAGAAATCAGAGAAATCTATGTGTAATCTTCATACGACTTTTATTTTCTACCTCTTTCTCTGTCCCGTTCTTTCCGTGTGATGGAAAACCATTTTGCTAGTTAATAGCATGGTTAATTACTCTCTCAAGTTTGTATCTAATGGTTTCAAAAACATGTCACGGATGCTGGATCTCAAATGGCGACATTAGCATATTCACTATGATATATACCAATATAAATATCAAATATATGTATAGGTAAAATAATAATAACTTTAAACTAAAGAGCATCTTATATCGCAAAATATTTTAATCATTACTATGGAAATTGATTATCTTTCCAAAATTATTGAAATTGTAAAGATCAGATTCAAAGATGACTAATCCGACAGCTCATAATGTATTTGCATAGATGAACTGAATAATAAAATCAAACGTTGAATAATAATTCAAAACCATAGGCATCATACCAATCATATACCTAAGAACGGCAAATCTATTTTTTAAAACTGCTTTCTGATGGCACATTTTAAAATATAATAAAATAATAAACGTCCCATTTAAAATATTATGTATCGCTGAAAAATATGCAGATGGTGTGATTTGATTCTTAGCATAACAAGTCACAAAATAACATTAATTTTGAAAGAGGAGAGAGCCAGTGTGTTGCGCTAAACAGACATTTGATTTCGGTTTGTAGACGACTTTTGACCCAGACATATTTCATGGTACTCAGACGTTGTTATCAGTTATCATCGCGTTGTTGTAAGATACGTCAACGTTTTAGCGGTTTTAGTCTTGGACGACTGCACAGGAGAATTATAATTAAAGAAAGTGGTAGCTTGTCTCGCGTGATTCTTACAGCCAGCCGTTCCAGCGCTCCCTGTGGAGAAGATATTCGCTAAGCTTTTTTCAGCTGTTTGTGTACTATTAGTTTGCCAAACGACCGCAGTTACCCCAGATTTTTATCACCCTGACCTCAAAGAATACTTATTTCTATTTCTTTTACGAATAATGGCTTACCTTGTTGGCTGAATTGTTGTTGCTCAGTGGTTTCCTTCGGTAAACTAACTTTCCATACGTGTATAGGCGACACTTTCAGCTTTGATCTAACAGCCTTCTGTGACAAAATCAATCGAATTCAATCTGATTCAATAGATTCTTCTCTTGTCAATATCAGAACTTGTTGTTGAACGTCGCCATAATTTTACCACCACGGCATTTCATGAACGAATGACAAAACAAAGATGCTATTTTTTTTACAACGTGGTCTTTGTGTTGGTAAGCCAAAGCATAAACAATGCAAGAGAAACGGAGCAATATGCAGTCCCTCGTGGGAACCAATCTAAGATGTTTGTCGGAAAGGGGATAATAATAGTAAGCAACGAGTCAGGGGATTGGCACTAGACGGACATCCGGGACATGAAAATCTACTGAAACCTTACAACTAATTATCTCCCAACCCTCCTAAAACTGCAATTTTTCTCTTGTCACTAGTCCCTTGGATAGTGTCCGCAATAAAAGGAAATAAATGTCGCAAATAATTTCCTCAACTTGATCACCTTTTATTGATTTTCTATTAGAGTATCACCTCGTCCCCAGTACTTCTCCCCTAGCTTTTGAACAGGGGGGCACATAGACAAGTCTTAGGCATTGCCGGACATCTATAGGAGAAAGAGCACTTTGTGATGGCATACAACGAGTACAAGTAAAACACGAAATCAAAACTCGTAAAAAAACAATTGCACTAAAATATAGAGCTATTTCATATAAAACGTTGTTAAAAGAAAAGCAAAAGCCCATAAGCCTAAACTGCAAGTTTAAATGGGAATTTTTGAAACTCGCTCACAATGCCGGCACCATGTAGCAAAGATCTCCGGTGGCACACGAAACTACCGCTACTACCTTGCGGTCATGGCTTATGGGATGTTTGCTTTTGATTTCTTTTACCAACATTTTTTGAAATAGCTATATACGTATACTGATATTTAGGCAAGGTTAAAAGTGGAGCGCCATAGTTGGTCCCTTTTATTTTACTCGATAATGCCATTCTTATTATGAATGCTAACTAATTCTGATTTAGCCTAATTTGGATATGAAAGTGACCTTCAGAGGTGTATGAAAGGTATTAATTGCTAACACCCGAAATCGCAGGTGACATTGAGAAGCCCCTCTTCCTCTCCAAGAGTCTGTACGAACGAAGAACATTCGCACGGTGACGTCATAACCAAAGTTTCTCGGCTTGATGGCAATTTTGCTTGCAAATGGTGCTTCGCTATAGCAGCCTATCCTTTTAAAAAATCCCAGCATGTGGTAATCATCGTAGTCCTGAAAAAAACTTGCGCACGCCTTCGCCATCGTTTTGATAGCTCTAAACGCTGCGCCAGAGCGTTACACGCACAACGTATGAAGGTTTAACTCGATATTTTGGTTCGGAGATGGCTAACACACAGGTTAGATTTCAGAAACCTGTGGATGAACCTCAGCGACAGGCATGTAAAAAGGCAATGTCAGTCCCACATATGTGACAGATCCCTTTTTTGCGACTAGTTTCTTTCAACATAACTTCACGGCCAATTTCCGTAGATACTCAAAATTGTCAGCACTCATTTTCGTTTCCCCAGCAACCAATGGCCGCTATT
>BLFN01000652.1:2772883-2775383 GCA_014634225.1 Acropora yongei
TGTCAGCAGTGCCTGGTTACAGGAAGTGACCAAAGGTTTTTGGATTTTGGTGCAAAGATACATACCATGTTCAAGTATGGATTTGACCAAAATTGGAGAGCTATTTCCACATAAAGTTTGCAAGAGATGCTTTGCGAAGATATGGCATTTACTAAACACTGTTTGGGTTATAGATGGTGGATCTTTCATAAAATGCATAGTTTTTTTTAACGACCAGTGGAGGTTGCCAGAACCAGTCTTGTCTGACGATGGCAATCTTTTGTGGCATGTGCTTGTCATGATTTGTGATTCTTTGCAGCCAGCTATCTTGAATTGTGGCATTTTTCTGCTAGAGGTCTACTTGGAGTATTATAAATAATGACAACACGCCTTTAAAATTCATCACATGCTTACTGCACAAGCACTTAGGCAAGTTTTGGTCATTCCAAGGCTGCTATGGGAAAAGGAGATGACCTGCCAGTTATGACACTGTTACTCAGTTGAGGAGCTTTCAAGGCTAGGATTTCACAGGCAGATTTATCAAGTTGCCAGTGAACACTAAGAGCTGTTCTTAAGTATGCTGACAGTGGTGAACCACCCATCTCATCGAGCCCAGCATGCGTGTTCTGTTCTGGACATCTGTTGCGATGCGAATGATACCCCTGATATTATTTCAAGCATGACTTTGTTTAGGCTGTTCCAGTGCCTACAATAATTATTGTTATCAGCAGGGAGCAAAACAAATTTTCCCACAAAAGAACTGAGGCATTGCATGAGTGACTCACCTAAATCCACAATATGTTTATGATTGTAGATTGTGTGGTGTATATTTTCCTTAGCCTTCATTGCTGCTCATAAGAGCTAAATAATTATGGGCTCTTGCCAATCTACATTGGGATGGAAAAAGAACTACACAAAGCATTGCACAAACTGATTCATGTCCATGGATTGTGTGGTAAATGTGTTCTAGCTTCTTTGTTATTCACGGCTGTAGTTCAATCAACACTGACTAAGAAGGAAGGTATGCCACTAATGACTTACAAGACTGTTAAGTCCATGAGTTGTGTTTATGGCAGGACATTCCTTCTGGCCTCTTGCTATTTGTGTCGTCAAGGCAATTGACTACAGCCAAACAACACTGCCTTTGTGACACAATGTCACTGTTGGCCACCTATTGCATCAGGGTTTTTACAAGCTTTTCACTTCTTGTTCTCTGCATGAGCCAACAGTGAAGGAAGCATCAAAATTCTGAACTGTCAAGCAGAGACTGATCAGTGGAGGGACTTTTTTCTGACCTCAGAGTAATATTTAATGCCTATATAGTGGCAGTAACACTGTTGACAGACTTGAGGAACAAAACACAAAATTACAAGTCCTTCACAGGTGTTTCACCCAAACACTGAGGGCTTTTTGGTTTGGACAAAATGAGGAAGAGGAGTATTTGTTAGTAACAGTAGGTAACAGTTATGTTTTTATGAGGGCCCTGGTACTTGATAACTTTTTAAGAGTGCATCATTGGATAAAGGTTGCAATCAAAGTTGGCAGTTGTGAGGCATTGATGCTGAGTTAAACAATAGAGTAATATTTATTATTAGTTGGTGAAGTTATTAAAAACTCTATTTTGCCTAAAGTTCCTTTACATGTACTTAGCAGAAGTAAGTCATTGATTAAACATACCTTATTGGTTATCCCAGCATTTATTTTTCTGTCCATTCTAAGCTTGATTATGAGTTAAATACTTGCAGAAGTTCTGTATATCATTATTGAGCTTGCTCAGTTGCTTTGTCTTACTTCTGCAGTTGCGAAGGTATTTGCAATTAAGTTAAAGGGAAAGTTCCAAAACAGTGACAACACCTCCCAGGATGGAACAGAATCAGATGAACAGTACATTAAAGAAGCATCCCAAAGGGTTCCCTCTCTAACCTGGGTCATTATGTGTCTCCCTGCCTATGTTCCTCAAGAAGACATAGACAGTAACCTACAGGCAAAGATTTTAA
This sequence comes from Acropora yongei, assembly GCA_014634225.1. Taxonomy (NCBI): domain Eukaryota; kingdom Metazoa; phylum Cnidaria; class Anthozoa; order Scleractinia; family Acroporidae; genus Acropora; species Acropora yongei. The sequence goes on from BLFN01000652.1 coordinate 2,774,860, forward strand.
CCCTAAAGTTACTATTGGGTGACATTAGTAACACTGATCAAAATGTAGAGTGCATCTAATCTCTGGCCACAGTGAAACAATGGTGAAGGGTATAAAATTCATGGATATTAGATATTTCATACAAGTTAGGAATCTCACCTGGCTTGGAGGCAGACTTTTAATCCCAACAAAGAAAAAAAAATTGTTAAATGAAAGAAAATTGTTCATTTTGATACAAATATCCTTAGTGTTGTACCAAGAATGCAAAGCCATTCTGCAGTTTCTCTGGTAAATTTAAGGTTGTAAATTTTGCAAAGGACCTTTCATCTTTGAAAAATAATCCTCTGACAAAATTTCCTTTGTTTGAGAAGAAAGTCTGTTGGTTGTAACTCGTTAAAATGTGAACTGCTCACAAGGTGCTAGTTATGCAAGGTTTCAGCTTAGCACGGCAGAAGAATTTTCCTTGAGAAAGCTTGATAGCCCTGCCACGCAAAGTCTTTTTATGCAGAAAATTAATGAAGTTACACCAAGTAATTATTATTGGT
>BLFN01000652.1:2777883-2780383 GCA_014634225.1 Acropora yongei
TCTGAAGAAAATGAAGCTATAAAATGAAAGCTGCTAGATGTCAGGCTATTTACCGAGTTTAGAAACTTTACCTTCACCAGGGAAAGAAATCGTTGCCATCGTACTATAAACCGTTCTATAGCCTCTCGTTTTTGTGTTAAAATGAGGGTGGGCAAAAGTCATGAAATGTGAGTTGAGTGGCTGTCAATCAGCTGCACTCAAATTAAGGTAACTACCATGACAACGTTAGTTACATCATCAATAGATCTATTACATTCTGTCTAATAGTTTTTATACATTATTCATTCAATTCATGCATTGCAAATGATGTTTGTGCATTTTGAATTGTATTTATGATAATCTTGTCCCTGGAAGCAGTTGTTTCTTTTAAAACGAAATGTCGAAATGATTTAATGATTGTCGTCTTAAGGATGTATTGAAGGCGTTGTTTGTAATCTTTTTTTTTTATTTCATTATTTTTTTAATATTGAATACGATTCAAACGGAAAGTATATTACCCAAATAACCCTATTTCTTGTCGAACCAGCCATTATCTTTGCCCTTAACATATATATAACGCTCAACTTCATGCTTTATTTTTATCTTGGCCTTAAACCCTTGAATATTTGGAACCAAATTGTTTCTTCTGCAGTCCCACAAGAACGTAAGAAGGGCTTTGTGACGAAAGGATTCCTACCATAACATCTTGAAGAGTTTGTTGTATGTTTGGTTGGTTGTTGGTTGGTTATACTCTTGTCAAACAATAGGAAAAGCTGGTGGAGTTAACTCCTGCATCTGTTTTGTTTTGCAAATACGTGTCACTATTAACCCCCTGCAAACCTTTATTTGTAATACTAAGCCCTCCTACGAAGCAAGGTGCCAAGTGTCTGTAACTTTTAACACGTACACAACCACGTGTTGTCTTATTAATCGTTTGCTTGGAATATGTAGTGATTGTGTTTGTACCTCTAATGTAATCCCTGGTGGGAGGTCGACACAAGGACCTATCAACCTGTTTCTTGCACGTTTATAGGCGAGTTTTGCTGACCTCATTGTTTACATTTTGTCTAATTCAATAGCAAACGAGATTTGCTTACTTAGGGAACCATACAAACAAATGGAAATAAAAAAATTAAAAGGACTTGTTAAACTTCGACGTCTACCCAAATTTAAGATTTATGGCTTGGATAATGATCAAAATATTTGTAATCACGAACCACTAGGCTTTTCGATGGCAAAAGGGCTAATTGGCCCATTCATTTCTTGTAAACTAAACATTGTTTAATGGTCCATCTCTCCACAATTACTATCCAATTTACGGCGCTCGAATTTTAAGCGACAGCTTGTTATGCTTCATAGTTTCAAAATTCAGGGTTATCTTTGTGGCTGATTGATTAGAAAACGAGGAGCTTATGCGCATGAGAAGAAAAGGGAAAAAAAAACCAGTCTTTTGAAAGAAAAATGTGCAACTTGAGTATTGTTAAAGAGTAGAGAACTCAATGATGAAAGGAACAATTATCTTTTTCCTCAAATTATGCCACTTGGGAAGGGAGTACGAGCTAGGGTTAAAAGAAAAATTCAAACTATTAAACAAAAAATTGATTTTGGTGCGTTTGTACCATGATGAGGACGATCTAAAATTTTCTCAATCACACATTTTAAGATAATTTCAGATTGAATCCCTGATTCTACACGTTCTAATGACTAACTGAAGAATGAAACATGACTCCCCTTGTAAAACATTATGAACAGCCCCACAGTGAAATACTAGTCAACAGAATAGTAGTGAAGATTTTTCATTTAAATGCTCACACAAAAAAACATTCAACTCAACTTCTGTAACAAAATAAACAGCACTGTAACTGAAAGAACTGCGTGGTAGTTTTTATTTGAATAATCAACCTTTGAAACTTACTTGCTGGCTTATAAGTTATGAAAAAATCTAGGACAGAGTAGGAAACATCAATAATTCAGTGCCACGTTTATTTGAAATGCAACACTTTGAAATGAAACAGAAGTCACTTCAGTTTCACGTCCAGTCTTCAAAATCAGCTGAGCTAACAGGATATGGCAAAACAGGTTAAATTTTAAAAGGCACTTCACTCTTGAGGCCAATATTGTTGATATTGCCACGGTAGGACAATACAAACAGCTGCAACACAGGAAATAGTTCCATGTATGCGTCATTTGCAACAGGCCTGGTTACCTAACCACAACTGCAATGACTCAAAATCTCTGCGCTCGAATGAAACGCAACATACGTAGTTAGAAGAAAACAAGTCGATAAAAGAGGAAATGAAGTGATTGATAGAAACATTTTGGTCTACAAGAGAGGAGGCGTTGAAGTCAAGAGGAAACAGATGCACACCTTTGATTTAAAATCGATGGACAATTTAGTGCTCAGTTAAAAACTTGATAAGGAACATGTAGCAAAGCTTTTATAAGACAAAATGACATAGGAGAGGAAAAAATTGACATTGTTCGTTTAAATTGCATTGCCTTTTTATGAATCAATAATAAC
>BLFN01000652.1:2875858-2878358 GCA_014634225.1 Acropora yongei
AGTTGATGAACTACCTAAAGGAGGTAGGATATGAGTGTGGTATTGACCAACTTAAAGGGGTCGTGTCATGCCATTTGAGTGGATCTTCAATATGTTTAAAAATGCTTTAAAACCAATGCAACTGAAAACGCTAAAGTCTCTGTTAGAAGATCTTTGTTATCACATTGAATGCAAGTTTTGTCATCTACAGCTCAGAATGACGAGGATAGATTAAAGGATTAAAACTTAAAAAAATTGTCGCGACATATTCTAAGAATCCCCAAAATTTTAATACGGTTAGCTTTTCTTGGCAAAATCCTAACCATTGGATATTTTGTTTTGTTTTGTTGTTGTTGTTTTATAGAGAATATTGTTGTTTTTGAGGCAAGTACCTAGTTTCGTTTTTCAAGCAGTTTAATGACCAAAAAAACTGCAAAACTACCGTGACAGTGCCCCTTTAAGAAGCTATCTTATTGAGTACTCAAGGCAACTGCATATGTAATTTAGCCCGGATGTGTAGAGTTGATGGTAACCGTTTACTTGAGACATTTGCTCCAGGGAAGCTAGTGAAGTTTGAATTTCCAAAGACTGCCCTTAATTCTCACGTTTTGACAACACCTTGCTATGCACAACATTCGATAGAACGGAAAATCGAAAGAAAGGTTCCTGATGAGTTAGATTGTAAGTGCTATCAACAGCATAAATCAATATTCACTGGACAACTCAATCAGTTTTGCTTACTCTTTTCCGCCAGATATTGCATAGCACCAGATGCCAAAGAATTTGGCCAGTTGTAAGGGATTAACTCTTCCAATTTTCTAGAACTTTCATAGAAGAGTATAATTGCTTTCATTCAGGCTGCCTTTGTTGACTTTCTTTTATGTTAATGATGAAAAGTTTCAAAAATTAATTTTTTTTCCATGCCACAGAGCGAAATCCAGCGAAAAGCAGAATTGATCATGAGGGAAGAAGTGCTTCAAGGATTTGAAGAACAAAGAGTCTTGGTTGATGCCCTAACAAATGTAAGTATGGTATTCATTTCGGTTATTTTTCTTTTAAGTTAACCTTGTCTTGGTTTCTGTGGCGCAGCAGCGCTATGATTCCTAACTTACACGGCTAACGACGCTGGTAGCACCTTTCTAGCTAATGGCTGGCTCAGTCTGTTCAGTTATTCTGTATACTATCACAGGTAACATTTTAGCCTTGACAAGGGTTTCCAGTAGCTATTGTATGATCCAAACTTGCCAATTTTTTTTTTTTCAAGGATCTTCTTCATACGCAAGAGCAAAACCGCTCCCTGCAACATGATCTTGATCAATACAAGAAAAACACAGACGAGCAACTTCACTATTTGAAGGTAATCAAACTCTGCTAAACCGGAAATATGTTCCTCTCCATTAGTGCAGAAAATACGTTTCAGATTCATTCAACCCTTACTCTCACACACTCACTGTTCATGAGAGGAGTCTTACCATGCAGAGACGAGTCTTATGCTGTAAACTGAGGAAAGGGAACAAATGAGTTACCCAAATGCAGCCGTAACACATACTCTGAGAGAGTTGATGGATACATTGGCCACACTGTAAGGAATGGTTATAATTTTGCAAAATACTATCATAGCACATAAATTTGTACGAGACGTTGTAAGAATCGTTGTTCTTCAGAAGATAACCTACACTCCGTGTTTCTGCAAAATTGCTTTTTTCTTAGAGAGAACTGTTTGCCGTTCTGAGGAGCTACGAGTACAATGCTTTATCCAGCAGCATAAACAATCTGTACAGTCTTAATGCTGTCAGTTTGGAGGATGGCGTCATTAATGATCTGAGGCAAGATCATTACAACCTGGAGTACTTACCAGGAGGAGCGGCTCGACAAGTGGAGCATGGAGGCAGTAGAAATGGACGAGAACGTGATTCCACAACAGGACCTTCTTTTATACCACTTGCAACATGCAATGGCCAAGGCATTCATCTGCAACCTTCCATGAAGACAACAGATGCAACATTGCATGCACAAGTAACTCAAGCCACTTCTGCACCAGTACAATCGTGCGGTGACAAGACCGGCATGCGAAATGCTGAATCCCATCTAAGTACAACACTACAGCAGGGTACCCAAGCATATACTGGATCAATTATTGATCACAGTCATTCCATGGTGCATGAAATTGGTATTGGTAATTCCACTGACAATGATGGCACTCATCCAAAGTTGTCTAGTAATCTGCAAGATATATCAGCAGATCCAAATGGCAATTTGCAGATGGGATCGAACATTGTTTTATATCCACCTTTTCAGGGACCCTACATTATTCATGAGGGGAACAAAAATGCATCTCAGCTGTCTAAAGGTGGAAATTCTGCTGGTGTGTCCAGCATTACTCCTGGGTGTACGCAACAAGCTGGTAGTACAAAGGAGTACTCTGCACCCACAACTTCTGTTTCTTCACAATTATCTAATGAAGAAAGTTCACAAGCTGGAGCTCTAAATCAACCTTCTTTATCTACTTCAGAAATAGAGA
>BLFN01000652.1:2991815-2994315 GCA_014634225.1 Acropora yongei
CAGAACACAAGAAAGTGTTCGCATTTATTCTGTTTTGTCGTCGTTTCTGCTTATTTATTTATTTTTTCCCAAAAGCAATTTATTCGGCACATGTCTGTTTCCTCATAAGACTGTAAAACTTCGTGCGAATTTTATGTACTAACTTTACTGTGAAATTACAGTGCAACAAATGGCTCTCTTTGTAAATAAAAAAATTAGGAAAAAACGGACAAGGTTGATATCCAGCCAAAATCTCTACCACAAACTGCATGTTCCTTGGCAGATGCAAGTAAAGTAATTTGTGAGAAAAATGCTTTGGGCACGAACTACACGTAATAAATTTAAAATTTCCTCGTGCCACGAACATACACAACACACAATACACAAATTCTCAGATGCAGAGCAAAAGTAAGAATGACGCAAAAAAATGTATGGTTTAACCTTTTTGTAGGAGAAGGTTACCTTGTTGAGCAAGAATCACTACAAAGATTTATAAAAAGTACTTGCTTTTCAATTCTCTATGGAAAACAAGCACCTCTTTTTACCTCAGGAGACGGATGGGGATCTGGTGCGAGGCGCGATTTCTTGCTCTTCCCCACCCTAGTGGGTTCTTTAGCGGCTTTAGCGTCCTTCGCTTCTTTTTGAGCATCGTAACCACTCAGCGCTTTCTCCAACAACTAAAAAAGGTAAATTAGTTGAAATGAACACAGACATATCGCAATTTTAAATGGCAATATCAGCAGCATTATTATCTCAACCACAGGCCTTTGCGCGCGTTTAACTGTCTTGATTCTCACCTGGACTAAGATTTTGAAATTCGGTAAGCCCAAGAATGGCGCTGGCGCGCACAAAGGCCAATAGTTGAGAGAGGTTCTTGAATTACAGATCATATGAAATATAGTTACTTTAGCTTGGCTTATTGTGCTGGGAAAACCGTCCATAATCCATCCAGTGCCCTCTGGGACCTGCCTGAAAAACATGATTACTTCGTTGAATACTATGCTTCTAGTGAAAGGGAACTCTGTGGCTAACACATAATGTCGCAGTCACAGGCACACTACGTAATGGAAAGCACTTTACCTCACAGATTCCACCATAATGTCAACCAAGAGCTGGTCTGGTGTAGCTTTGCCTTTTTTGAGAAAACCATAAGCTTTCGATCCTAATTTTGCCCGAATCGTGAGCTGACAAGAATTAAAAGAGATGACACCAAAAAATCAGACACTGATTCAGTGTTTATGTCCTATATCTCAAATCCTAAAAGGACCACACGCATGTACAGCATGCCTGCCTACTTTCTATTTTTTTCTATTCCCAATTTTCGGACAACTCGGAATTTTCGCGATATTACGCAAGTCATCATAGATTGAGACTCATCTTCATTTGTTGAACAACTATGTTTACCATCTTCTTCAAAACAATACCGAGAATGATCCTCTTAATATAAACCGCGGAAAAAATGTCAATACTTACAGTTGGCCCCTTAGTTTTAGATGACACTGGTTCCAATTCCTTCAAACTTGCTAAAGATTTCTTTTCGTCTTCCTTCGCCTCTGTGCTTTCTTTTTCTAGTTCTTCTTTTGTTTTATCTCGTTTTTCTTCGCTCTCAGTACCTTCACTAGTTTGTGTTTCGTCCATTTTGTTACCATCCTCAGTTTCTAGATTACATATAAAAACAATTGCACATGCGCTTTGGCAAAAACACTCGTTTCAAGTTTCATAGCAATTAAAAATCTTGTGATCCATTCGAAAGGTAGTTTTGACGGGGTTCATACTGGAATAACGTTGATGCTATTAACGTATGTGAATTTGCTGGAAAAACGAACTTGGTCATTATCTCGGATCGTCCCACAGAAGTTTTATCCTCATTCGTTTTTGTTTTGTTTTTTGGTTGGTTTTGTTTTCAAGACAAAGATTATCATTTTAAATTTCCGTTTCTCTCGGAGAGCATCGATATGAAGGCGTTAAAGAAAGACATGGGTACAATCCTAAAAATAAGGTTCTGGGCTAATGCGTTTTTCATCATGATAAACTGTTTCTGCGTGGGGTGACACTTTCGGAGAACGAATGAACAGTGCTAATTCCCAGCTTTAAATAAAAAAAAATAAACCGTTTGTAGTAGACTCTCAGAAAAAAACGGTCTCGGAATTACAATCCTGAACGGGTTGAAGTAGTCCAAAAACATAGCAAATAAGGGGGTAAACAACGTTGGAAATTTTAGTATTTCACTTTCCCGTCCACATGGATCCACAGTTTCCTAACGAAGCCAACCCTTCATTCGTTATCTGTAAACTACCTTGGCCTTCCCCAGTTCGTTCATCGACTCCAGTCGAATGTGGTGTGACAGTCTGAGATTCGCCTATTGCTTGGTCTTTGATGATCACCTTCTTAGGAGACGCGCTTTCGCCCTGAACGAAGAAGTAAACAGAGCAGATGATTGCAAGAGTGTAGAAGCAAAGGGAAAGATTTACCTTGAGCACGCCAAGAGGTGTGCTTCATTAAATCGAAAGTACAAGACAGA
>BLFN01000652.1:3009315-3011815 GCA_014634225.1 Acropora yongei
CTACTTCAAGAGCTAAGTCAGAGATCTGTTGGCAAACTTCTTCGTTTATGACTTCACGTACGAAGTGTACAACAGTTGAATCGAGGAAATCTCTAGTTATGGCCACACTGTCTTCGTTCGAAGGGACTTTCTACGGTAAATAGAGAAAAGTTTGCATTGACAATGGTGTGAATCACTGGCCCAACATTGGAACATGGTCGGCAAATACGTTCCTAGATAGTGAAAGATTTGCCCAACATTGCAACAGTGTCACCTACATTGGTCATAATCTGAATTACAGAAAAGCATAATCCGGTCTCTGTAGTCAAATTATGCCATCAAAATTTTCAAAAAAAACACTTGCCATGATTGAATGCTCATCTTGTTCGTGAATGTTTTAGTGCATACATGCCTTGGCGCGTACTGTTAACTACCTCACTGATATCTTGCTAAGTTTAATCTACTTTAAACTATCAAACACGTGCAATATTATAATAAGGATGTCACAGGGAATTTATCAGTTCTTTTTTATAACCACTACCAGTAATGGTAACAAAAAATAAAAAAAAAACCCTAGCAATGCTTCACTCCTCAGAGAATCATTTTGGTTTCTAATAAGAATGTGAGAAAACTGACTTTTCACCCCAGATAAACATTTTTTCTTTAATTTCACAGGAATACCAACACCAAATTCTCCCCGCATAGAACTGTTCCATTATGTTATCAAATCATCCCAGAAATATATACCAACCTCTTTATAAATGCCACTTTCAATGCTCTCCAGCTTTACTGGGCCACTAGGTCTCATGGTTTCCATAGCAACTCCAGTAAGCCCTGCTTTCTATAAGAAATGAAAAGGTGATAATTTAGCATAATTTGGTATAATTAGTGGCTCGATAAAATAATATTTTTATTAAAGGGGAGCAGGATTTTTTATGAGAGTTTTGTCTTCCAGCAAAGAGGTCCAAATTTGAACCATACATACATGATTTTAGCTTCTGTTCTGAGAAAACATTTGATTTGACGACTGTGATTTGAATTACTTTCCAGTTTCCTATAACTTGTTATTGTTTATGGTATTAAGCTAAATGCCCTTTAGGTAAGATATCAAGATAATTAATACATTACTTGAAAATTAATAGATAAATTTTAAATATATTAAATCATTAAATGAATAATAATATTTATTGAAATTAATATAATACTTTGAACTGAAGTAATTATAATGAAATAAGTTCCTCATAGCAAGATTCTAACTTACAGATTTCTTGCCCAGTGCTATAAATAGCTGATACACCAATCTTGTAATAGCACTGTGATTCTGGTTCATCAAAGAGCGTGCCTAAAACCCAAAATTTATACAGGGCACAATTAACCCTTTAAGCCCTAAGGGGTTCCCCATTGACGAGTATAATCGTCTGGCGTTAGACAGAGTAAAATCTATAAGTGCCATTTGGCACTCATAGGGCATAAAGGGTTAACTGGTGCAGGTATTCCTAGTATCAATAAAGTTTCACCTCACTGACACATAGAAAGATTAGGTAATCAGAACTCAGGGACAACAAAAATCACCAAACAACAACATCATGATTAGTAAAAGTGGAGAACTGGTGGTGAGTGCTGGAAAGGTGTTACCATTCCTGATTCTTACAGAGACCTCTTGCTATATAGCAGTCCTTACCATCTGTATCTTCTATTGTTTAATATTAGGTTGAGAGATACTGTTACAGTAGTTTATTAATCAACTGTTGCAGGGTCTCTAAAACTTTTCAGTTTTCAGCACAATGTACACAATACTGTGAAAAGAAATTCCTCTCAGGTTGTCCCTTTTGTTTCTTTTTTTTTTTTTGCTTTTGGCATTATTCAAGGTAAGCCAGTAACCACTACAAGGACAATAAAACAGCATTAAACCAAGTCACATGCCATTCAATCACCCTACTTTGCATGTTTAAGTAGTAACCCTGTATTGGAACAAGGGAAACAACTAACATGACGCAAGACACAAATTCTTACCACATTGGTGTCATAAGGCACTTCCAGCAGCTTGAGCGTGGGTTCCAAAAGCGTAAAGTTGTGAAGTTTGGAGTCTGCAGTGCTGCAAGGAAAGGCATTATTCAAGTTTGCGATGAAGGCAATAGAAAAATTAATGCAAATAATGCTGACTTTGCAAAATTAGATTTTGAGAAAATGAAATATTTTAAGACCATTCATGCTTTGGTAAAAAAAAATAATACACAGGAGAATTGTCTCCATTATGATTTGCCAGGTTGAAGACAAAAGAATGGGTCAGACCAGTGGCTCTGCCATTGTGCTGTTTCCTAAGAAAAGAGAATTATTTCTTGACCTTAGAGTAGACATATTGTGGAGGATATAAGTGCATTGATAGGCTAGCATGCCAATATCCAGGGTAGCGGGAAGGATAGATTAGCAATACTCTAAACTTCCTTTGTGGTACTGACATTGCGATGATCCTTGGCAGTAGTGGTGGCTCATAGAGCAGGTTTGAAATGACTGTTGATTA
>BLFN01000652.1:3016815-3019315 GCA_014634225.1 Acropora yongei
GAGAAAGAAACCTTTGAACTCACTTACATCATTCAGATTATTACGTCACGGAAGTCGGGTTCGATTGGCCGACAAAAGACACGTGACTTTATTAATGTATCAGGTAAGTTTCCACGTGTACATTTCATTCAGTGTCTAAGTTCTTAGGTAGCGTGGCCGGCGAACTGGGCTGTAAGGTACAGTTCTTTTGGTTAAATTTTCTTTTAACGCGATTTGTCTCTTCCTTTAATCCAGCTTGCATGCACTAATTCTATCTTGTTGCAGTGTGCCACTTTTTACGGGAGAATTCTGCAAAGATGACAGCGACGGAAAGCAACCCCCTTCTCGACAAGTACATGAGTTTAGATCAGGGCGAACTTGTCCAAGTGATGTACGTTTGGATCGATGGAACAGGAGAGTCGATGCGTTGTAAGACCAAGACTGTAGAATCCGAGCCTCTAAGTGCCGAACAGCTTCCCGTATGGAACTTTGATGGGTCGAGTACCTTCCAAGCAGAAGGCTGCAATAGCGATGTTTACCTTCACCCACGAGCCCTGTTCAGGGACCCGTTTAGACGTGGAAAAAACAAGATCGTCCTCTGCGAAACTTTTAACTTCGACCACAAGCCTGGAGTTGCGAATTACAGACTGTCATGTTCCCAGGTTATGGAGAAAGAAGAAGTACAGGTAATTTTGCTATGTGCTCGTTATGGGCTAGGTTTGACTAGTCAACCAGAAAGATTTCGTGGGTGCCGTGCTAAAATTTACTGAAGATTACTTGCTAAAGCATGTCATTTGTTATCTTTCAGTTAAATACTTTGTTAAGACAAGTTTGAAGAAGGTGCAATCGAACGGGGGCCCCGTATTGAATGGATCCTTCTTACAGCACTCAATTTTGCTTCGTGTTTCCTTATTGTCGGTTTCACTCCGTTGCTTTGCTCCCTTTTACAATAATCATGTTTGTCGTGCCAATCTCGTTTCCTAAAGACAGCCATAAAAGTATTTAGAATATTTATAATTATTGCTATTTTTGGTCATTATAACTATTCTTTATGCCATTAAATGAAGTGATACCGATATCAAACAGCCTCACACGAAAATGAGTCTTTTCCCTGCAATTCACAAGGCGAAAAGTCTAAAAGTAAAATTATAAACCTGAAAGCAAGGGAAAAGGAAGTGCGTGGATTTAATAAAATTGACACAAAGTCACGCTACGTTCTTCGCAAATTGGTGTCGTTTCGCAGGTCTGTCTGATAATACATTTCTGTGATTACTGCAAATCCATGAAAAATTCCTATCATTATTCAGGACTTTTACACAGTAATGTCTTCCCTTTGCAAGTTACTCTCATTTTAGTTATTAAATATTTACAGTCTCCTAGTTTTCTCTTTACCAGCGTCTATTTTGGTATTTGTGGTCAGTGCCACATACACAGAGAAGTTGTTGTGTAAACTTTGCATAAAGAACTTTTTAAGCAGGAATCTCCCCATGGGTCATTGCAAAATCCTTGATTCTTTGTTTCTAACTTCTAACTAATATTATTATCACTTTGTCGGGCATTGTGGCGCATTTGGCAGGCTAAAATGGAGAATTTGGCGGGCTAAAATGGAGAATTTGGCGGGCTAAAATGTATTTTAGCCCGCTGAAATAAACCAATGAAAAATGAGAATCAAATAATCGTACGATCTAAGCAACCAATCAAAATCGAGAAGCCATTTCAAAGTTTGTTGACGTTTTCTCTCAGCGCTGGTGAAAAAAATATTCTTCAGAGTGTTTTGTGGTCATTTTTTTCAGTTTTTGTTTTCTCAATGCCCTCCAAAGTGATATTAATAGTTATAGCGGCTCGGGCTAAAATGAGTCTGAGTCGGGCCCAAAACATATTTATGCCCGAGAACATAAACTCTATTGTTATATTAACAGTTTGCTTCCGGTTGTCATGTGTCAGACATGAGTTCTCAGAATAATTAGTTCTAAATATTACTTGTGTGAATAGGCTGTGATTTTACTTTGTAATTTGTGGACATCCACACTACTCTCTTTTTACGAATGAAATCCCCCAAAAATGATGGGTGGAAAGAGTTTTGTTCATTTTGAAGCTCATGAAATAGAATTAATTTCAGATTACGAGTTTGGATCTTTTGTCGCTGAGACTTATTAGTTTGAACATCAATATTCAATTGTGTATAAAGATGGTTCGACTTTTCGTCTTCAAGTGGTTGCAATACGATTACTAAAATTGTGTGCAACGAAACACACCATATATCTCAAATAAATATCATGTATGTGGAAAATACAATATTATTTTCCTGCTATTCCTGTTGACAGTTATTTATGGATGGGTTAAATGTTGCTTAGTGTATATTCCTTTGTATCCTTTACACCTTAAACTTTTTTATATTTTGAGTGAATGGACAGTGTTTGCCATACCCCAAATGATTAAATTTACATTGAATTCATCTATTACAGCTTTAAGTTTGTCTCAAGGCAAAAAATGTCTTACAATAACCATGGTAAACTTGTGG
>BLFN01000652.1:3105212-3107712 GCA_014634225.1 Acropora yongei
TGCAGAAACTTCCTCTCTTGACGATAACGGCAATGTTCGTTCCACTTCTTTGCTTTTAACGCACGCCCTTATGGTCGTCCATATTTCCTGACCCTTTTGAATTTGATGTGATTTGTTGAACAATAATTGTAAAATTAAAGATTTGATTTGTTGAGCCATAATTGTAAAATAGTGATTTGGGTAATGTTCATTTCCTGTAGAATTATTAAGCCCATTTCACCATGTAATAAATAAATATTGGACATTATTATTACAGAATTTTTTGTCATCATTATTATTGTTATTACTATTATTGTTATTATCAACATTAATTTACAGTGCTGTAGTAGATCGGGCTAAATGATGTGATATTTATTGCCTTTTTTCCATCTTTCGAGGTGGCATGACTAGACAAATCAATGGTGAAAACACTATTATCTCAAAGGCATGTGGAACTCAGTACACTTCCACACAGTTTGGGTCTATGCAACAAACTACATTCTAACATGCATGTCAATAAACAAAAATTTAAAAATAAACTAAACTAAAGAAAACAAACAACAAAGTCAACACATAAATCAATGAATTAGTAACAAACCAAAAATTTCTTTTAAAGCTTCACTGAAAGCATAACATTCTCTGATGTCTGCATGACTTACATAGCAATATCAATTCCCTGCTAATGGTGTTAAAAACCAGAACATTCAGAAAATAAATGATGAGACAAAAGATCATTAAGTACCAATAATTATTTTCTACAAAACAAGATACAAAAATGCACTTCAAGTTTGGCTTTTTTGAATGAAAAAAGCCAATACTTGATAATAGATTAACCCTTCCCACTCCTCTCATACTTTTCACTTACTGCTGTATTGATTTTTTTTTTTTTCGGGTTCCACCAACCATTCACTGAGTGTTTGGATAATAAAAGGTGCTCTGGTGGAGAAATAATATACAAATCATTTTATTAAAAATACCAACATGTAGACACAATTAGCAGCGAAGGAGCCTGACTTATAGTGATGCATTTTACAGCCCACGAAGATCAAGATTTTCAAAAGTACATTAATTTACTGCAATCCAGGAAAAGGGAAAGCAGACTCTGAAGAGTCTTGAAGTTGTAATATCCAATTATTTTTTGCAGAATCCTGAGGTCTGCACTGTCATTAGTTCACTTTATTTCATTTTATTGTACAATGTACCCGTAAATACCAGCGGAGAGATTCCAACATGGGGTTAGATATGACCTGTTGTATTGACAGATACAGCAGGATTAAAGGGAACCACCAGGAACAGAAGTTGTCATGCATCCTGTCAAACACTTCAGTGACACTTAAGCAGAACAAAGTTGTGATGGCTCCATGCCGTCATTATCAAGATCATAGCACACAATGCACAGAATTGATTATAAACATAATCAGTAACAGCAAAAATAGCATTAAAATAGTCTTGGGGTGTTTAAGTATTCAATTATTATGTAAAGAGTTTGGTGCCAACAGTGATCTATTATAAGTGCTTACTTAAATATTTGCAATCATATACTTTCAGTGGATCTCAACCTGAACAAAGGGAGTTTGCTGGGTAATCTCATCATCTCCCACATGAAAATTGCTGATGATTAACCAAGAGGTGGTTGGACTGGCTCAATATTAATTGGAATGAAGGGTTTAAGTTCTACAAATTAAAATTCAAGACCCTCCTCTCCTCTCATCTGTATAAATTTTCTCATTTTTATCAATGGAAGTAAATAATGTTACCTCTTAAGCTCTTAAGCTTAATTTTTCCTTCTTTTTTTTTCCTTTTGGCATCCTTTTGCTTTAATCTTTTACTACTAATATCATTTCTTTTATTTCCTTTTTATTGTATTTTTAATTATTTCTTCATTTTTATGTTATTTACAGGCATAAATGATCAGAAAAATTTGTATGTAATGATGCCTTGCCCAGAAATGTACTAATTAATAATAATAATAGTTTATTCATTTAACTATTGCTTAGGCTGAAAAACAATTGAATTTAGAACGGGTCCTCACCTTTTTTGTTTTGTTGCTAATTGTTCATAAGGCAAAACTCTTGTAATTTTGTTAACAAGACCAAAATTTTGCCTTGTAATGTAAGCCGGCCCCCAACAAATTGTTCTTTACCAATATACACTTTCATTCAGAAATGCCTGCAACAACAATTAAAGAATGTAAAAATGTCAACATTTTGCCACTTATTTACTTAGAAAAATACCATGGCCTGTTAATGACTAAAATTAATGTCACCTGCATCCCTGGACTTATAAATGCTAAAAAGGGGAACCACATAGCACTCAGTTTCTGTTACACCATATTTTACCTGATTTTTGAGATTGACAAGTGATTTTCCATTTCTTTGCAATGTTAAGAAAGTTGTATGAGAATGGAAAATTATTAGATTCTAGTTTTTTTTTCTCACCAAAAAATAAATACAAATTTTGCAATGTGTGAATTAAAAATAAATTTCAAAAAACCATCTCATTTCTCAAGAAGCCACCCATC
>BLFN01000652.1:3194923-3197423 GCA_014634225.1 Acropora yongei
GACGAGACACCGAAGATAATGAAATTCGTTTTTCGAGAAGACTCGAAAATCTTACTATTAGCAGACGTAATTGCAAAGGTTAAACTCTCTGGTCTCCTTAATGAAAAGACCTCGACTATAGATCCAGCCAAGTTTGGAACATACCTCCAGCAGATAATTACACTTTCGAAGCTACGTAATGGGCCCTTTGCAGCTGAGCGATCACGTGGTAAAAAATCGCCAAACTGGAGAGCAAATGACGCACTAGGACATGTTAAACAAAGCCACCAATTTTGAATCTTCTTTGTTTAACATATCCCAGTGCGCCATTTGCTCTCCAGTTTGGTGATTTTGTACCACGTGATCGCTCAGCTACAAAGGGCCCATTGAACACTAAGCAATTCAGAACAAAACATTGTTTTGTGTTATTGTTCAGGTAGAATGTTGTCATTTGTCCGCTTTTTTTCTGAATTACTTAACACGACATCTTTTCTGATAATCTCGCAAGCCTCTGAGTGCATGTGACAATTAGCAGGTTTACGTGTACACCTTGGGAGGAGCCCGCGTGGGAAATGAATGGGTCATGAAACTACAAACCTCAGAGTAATCGCATCAAAATTCGCAATGGCATCAAAATTTGGAGCAGCTGCACATAATTGTTTTGATTATCGCTGGTTGAAAAAAAAAACTAACCAAAAAAGAAAACGTTTCAAGAGTCTATCATTTATCGTGAGTCTGAACCTTGTATTGCAATGGACGAGTGATCCACTTGGAATTTTCCCAAAACCTCTTCCGCCATGCTTCCCTTAATGGTTTGAAGAAGTTGCTGCTGGTTGATAGTGGTTTTCATATCCATCTTTATCAAAACTGCAACATTGAGGCTTCCATTGCTAAACGGTGAAAAGCAAAAACAGAAAGAGTCAATGAACCAAACAAAAATAAAGATGCCCAGACAGATCAGATGAAGCGAGAAAAATTGTCGTGTTCTGATAGAGTTGATCAACTCTTGATTGATTTGGATAAGCAATCTTTTTATCAAGCTCAGAATCAAATGGTTCAAAGTAATGAGTAACTTTCGCTCTCGTCTTGCAGGCTTTTTTTGTTGTTGTTGTTTTTGTTTTTTTCCTAACCTGCTCGACAAGTCTGGCTACTCCAAGGAATCATTGCGCTTAAGACTTAATTACTGGAAAAGTGTTGTGAAAGGGGACAAAAGCTGAAAACTTCACCCTAAGGAACACAAACGTGGTTCGTTGGCCGCAGCATCATGCATCACAAAAATCGTACAAGTAGTCCCAAATAAGGAAGAGAGTTTTCCTTAATACCGGCAATTTAACTTAGGCAAATTTCTCGTGAGATTGATTCAAAACAGCGAGGCCTGGGAATGGCATTTACATACCTAAATGATAGGACCTCAATTTCTAAGATAGAATTTCCAACGGATGAAGTTCTTAATGTTCTATCCATCTGAAAGAAAACCAACAGAGAAATAACTGCATTTAGAAAAAAGTGGCACGAGACGCTGACAGGCTGTTTCTTTGTACAAGATGATAATATGTTAAACGAGAGTGTCACGCCATTGAAGTAGGGTAAAAATCCTTTGTAAAATAAATAGAGATATAACTTTGTTGGTACCCTGCATTCACGTTTTGTCATTTATATATCTTATAATGACGAGGACGGAACAGGCTAGATAAAGGATGAGACGATGTGGGGTAATGTTAATTGATCACTTCAACTTTGGTTTAACTCTTGTTTAAACCAGACCTTTCTTCAACTCCTTCAGTGTGATCAGTTTTATCCTTCTACAACTCTCATATGACAAATAACTAGTTTCTAAAGAAACTGTTGTGCTATGCCGGTGGGAGGATGAAACATGAAAAATTCGTTTTATCGAAGAGTTCATTAAGGTCGAATTACCACCATGAAAGATATGGAAAGTTTTCCAAATCTCTCACGGGAGCACTCATAGCACTCATAAGAGTGCACTTCATGTAGTGGTAACTTCGAATCCATACCTCGTGTTCCAGCTCAGCGGAGAGTGATCTAAACTTTGTGGATGTTCTGTCTCTAAGTTCGACGCTGAATTCCCTGTTTGTCACGCGAAACGTCACCTCATAATTAGTGGTTTTTGAAGCTGGAATAAAGAATCGAAATCAGCCACGCATATCATAATATCACCAAGGGGTGGGCTCAACGTCATTCTATCATGATCTGTCACCTTAAATAAAAAAGATGGCATTTCCGAACCCGCAGTACTAGCATGACATTTTATGCGAGAACCGAGTTAAGCCACTCAGCTCAACTAGACTTCTTGTAGCTCAATGGCTTGAACATTTGCCAGGAGTTATGGAATTCGTAAGTTAAATTCCTACCTAAAACTCTTTTCAATTACTCCTTCATCCGTTCGTCGTCCTCAATCATCCTTACATAACGTACATATCATCTACCAAAATTGGGAAAGCTGGTCGGTGCGTCTTTGTAACTCACCTCTGGGTTCCAAAGTGATAACTTGAGTAACCAT
>BLFN01000652.1:3311832-3314332 GCA_014634225.1 Acropora yongei
TGATTCCCCAAACGCTTGCTAAGCATTTCGAGGAAAATCTTCGAGTTTTGTTCTTTTCCTCAGATCACCGTTGTGAGTTCAAGTTACGATAGGAGAAACTTAACTAATCTACCAATGCCGATACCAATGCAGTCTGACTCGGGAAAATACGAAAAACGAATAACAGTCAAATTCGTTTAACACTTGTTATCCTGATGAATTTCTACAAACGCTTTAATAGGCAGCATTGAGGTATTAGGCAGCATTGAGGTGACACTATGGAGATCTGTGTCAGGCATTGTCCTCTTATGAGACATGACGCATTGTTTATAATTCATCGACACTGTTTAATGGATACGGGATTGTTCACTGTTCCAACCTCAACGTTAAATCTAATGTAATCTATAATGAAATTGAATATTACTCTTTTCTTCTTCCTTTAAAGGTTTCTGGGGTAAAAAAGAAGTTTGTTTTGAACATTACGGCTGTTTCAAAAATACCTTAGGGCTGTTTCAAAAACTACCGCAAAAGCCTGCCGAAATTAGCACAACCTTTCATTTGTTCACAAGGCAAAACAAACAAACCGCTCAGAATCTTGACGATGCGACTCTGAGAACTCTGAAAGCTTCGAATTTCAGAAACTCCAGAAGAACAATTTTCGTTGTTCATGGGTTTCTAGGTGAGTTACATACATCGTTCATATATCATCACTTTCACCAATTTTCTAGTTAAGATTCTAGTGCATATTTTAGTGGTTAGTTTTTTGTGGTCAGCTCTCATGGCTAGAAACGTGATTGGGATTTTGAAAGGAATATGTCTTTGGACCGAGAAGGTTCCCGTGGCATCATAAGTGAGCGCTTCTGAGATCATCGTCAAGTTGTTCCTCTTTTAATCTCGTTTCCACAACTTTGCCGAATTAGCTCTGAGAAAGAGGCTACTCTTTAATCTCATACATACGGTGATGATTACACAACGGTGCTAGCGTCGGCGTGTGTTTGCTTTTTGTCATTCTTCAATTAATAATAATTATTATTATTATTATTATTGTTATTTTTATTTTTATTATTTTCATTATCGTTATAAAAATTACTATTATTTTCAATTTCCTGTAATTTAATTTCCATTTCCTCAACAACAACATAGAATTAAAACTATAAACTTACATTACCCTATAAGGTTGACACATTTGACACCCACGCTTACTATAAAAACGAGAAACCAGAACATGAAAAATTTCGTCCACTAGTTAAAAGGGCAACGTATTATAGCTAAAGAGAGAAAAAAACACTTGTTTTTGGCTTTGTTAGTAGTTGCAGCGACGTACTTTTTAAGACTGGTTTTTCCTTTCGCTAATTAAGAACAGAAACTCTGTTAAGTGGAGTTTCATTGGTGTTATAATTGTTAAAACTATCTTTTTTTTCAGGGCATATAAATAAGAGATCGGTTAAACCGATGAAAGACGCATTGCTAGAAAAGGAAAATTGCAATGTGATCTTGGTTGACTGGTCAAAAGGAGCCTCGAATCCTCTTAATTACCTTCAGGCTGCTGGTAACACTCGACTTGTCGGAAGACAGATCTCAGTTTTGATCAAGTTCTTGATTTCCTACGGCAACAACGGACCTGGCTCGGCAGATCGTTTTTACATCGTGGGCTTCAGCCTGGGTGCGCAGACTGCCGGATATGCTGGGAGTTATTTGAAGGCTCGTTATAATTTAATACTTGGCCGCATAACTGGTAAGTTCACGCCGAGAGATGATTCCGCTCTCGAACACAGAGCTCATTCTGACTTTACACTCCAAAATGGGAGATCTGGGTACGAGATCGGGATGACTTTTAGTTTATTTTACTCTTGCATAATTTGTATCAGTTCAATAATGAAATTATTTTCTAATAAGCTCTCCAAGAAATCACTACTTAAACGAGATCTGAGGACAAACATCAATTTCTTTTGTGAGAAATAGACCATTGCATAATCAAAATGAAAAGAGGTTTTGTATTTGCTATAACTGCTCCTGTTTCTTTACAGCAACGGCAACAACAACAAATGAATTTTTCTTGTTGTAGAAAATCAAACATTAAATTACAAATACGCTAAATTAAGGCACGCTTTTCATCGCTAGAAGGCTTAGCTGCTCACCGAGAAGGGAAAAAAGAAACGCAACTTACAAGCTTATGTCACGAGGAAACAAGAGGATAAAATGATAACGCTCATTCAGGAAACAAACAAAGAAAGAAAACAAGAGAAACTACAATCAAATAGATAATTATTTACTACACTGAGCAGCCGTTATTTTATTGGCTTAAGGGATTGATCAGATGAGAAGCTGCAGTACAATCATCCTCTTGTTTTCAAAGGGTGGATAGAACTATGTCCAGTGGATATTTCAATGCATTTGATGGTACTTATCAAAAGTAGAAAACTAACAACGGTACTACAGGTAGTCGATAAACGCATTCTGTATTTGGTGGTAGATATCCCATATATATAGTCTCTGTGATTTATCTGCTGCATAGCACTTT
>BLFN01000652.1:3319332-3321832 GCA_014634225.1 Acropora yongei
TTAACAAACAACCTGGATACTCATAAAAGATATAACAATCAGTCTGCTGTTGACTCGTCAAGATTCAGATTCAGTTTTGAAATTTTCCCAGCAAGAGGGTTTTCTATAATTGAATTATTCCTTGATAATTTGATGTTCAATATATAAACTCTGGCAAATTGCAATTAGCACGTTAATACATAGAAATTCATCAACAATATTACGTAAGTTCAGAGCACCTTATAAACGTCTTCGTCATTGCCAAACGGAAAGTATCTCAAACAAATTAATAGAAAAAACTATGGCTTTCACCGGTGCAACAGTTGTTGTATTCTTTGCAGTTACTGCGCTGACACAGGGTAAGCAAAAAGGCATCACTTATTACTGACTTAGTGTATATAAAATAATTCAAGAGCGGGCAATAATCACGTCTGACAATAACGGTCTGATTCCCCAAACGCTTGCTAAGCATTTCGAGGAAAATGTTCGAGTTTTTTTCTTTTCAACATATTACCGTTGCGAGTTACGATGGCAGAAACTTAACTAATCTACAAATGCAGATACCAATTCAGTCTGAATCGGGAAAACACGAAAAACGAATAACAGTCAAATTCGTTTAACAGTTGTTATCCTGATGAATTTCTTCTAACGCTTTAATAGGCAGCATTGAGGTGTAACGGCTATCTCATAAAAGACATTATGAAGATCTGTGTCAGGCATTGTCCTCTTATGAGACATGACGCACTGTTTATAATTCATTGACACTGTTTAATGGATACGGGATTGTTCACTGTTCCGACCTCAACGTTAAATCTAACGTAATCTATAATGAAATTGAATATTACTCTTTTCTTCTTCCTTTAAAGGTTTCTGGGGTAAAAAAGAAGTTTGTTTTGAACGTTATGGCTGTTTCAAAAATACCGTAAAGCTGCCGCAAAGGCCTGCCGAAATTGGCACAACCTTTCATTTGTTCACAAGGCAAAACAAGCAAACTGCTCAGAATCTTGACGATGCGACTGAAGGAACTCTGAAGGCTTCGAATTTCAGAAACTTTAGGAGAACAATTTTCGTTGTTCATGGGTTTCTAGGTGAGTTAGATACATCGTTCACACTAAGATTCTAGTGCATATTTTAGTGGTTAGATTTTTTGTGGTCAGCTCTCATGGCTAGAAACGTGATTGGAATTTTGAAAGGAACATGTCTTTGGACCTAGAAGGTTCCCGGGGCATCATAAGTGAGCGCCTCTTAGATCATCGTCAAGTTATTCCTCTTTTAATCTCGTTTCCACGACTTTGCCGAATTAGATTCTGAGAACGACGCTACACTTTCATCTCATACATACGGTGATGATTACACAACGGTGCTAGTGTTGGTGTGTGTTTGCTTTTTGTCATTCTTCAATTAAAAATTATTATTATTATCCAACTTCACATGAAAAATTTCGTCCACTATAGTTAAAAGGGCAACTTATAACTAAAGAGAGAAAAAAAAACCACTTCTTTTTGTTTTTGTTAGTAGTGACAGCGACGTACTTTTTAAGACTGCTATTAAGACGCTAATTAAGTACAGAAACTCTGTTAAGTGGAGTTTCAATGATGTTATTGTAAAAACTATCTTTTTTTTTTCAGGGAATATAAACAACAGATGGGTTAAACCGATGAAAGACGCATTGCTAGAAAAGGAAGACTGCAATGTGATTTTGGTTGACTCGTCAAAAGGAGCCTCGAATCTTCTCAATTATCCTCAGGCTGCTGCTAACACTCGACTTGTCGGAAGACAGATCTCAGTTTTGATCAAGTTCTTGATTTCCTACGGCAACAACGGGCCTGGCTCGGCAGATCGTTTCTACATCGTGGGCTTCAGCCTGGGTGCGCACACTGCCGGATATGCTGGGAGTTATTTGAAGGTTGATTATAATTTAACACTTGGCCGCATAACTGGTAAGTTCACGCCGAGAGATGATTCCGCTCTCGAACTCAGAGCGCATTCTGACTTTACACTCCAAAATGGTAGATCTGGATACGAGCTCGGGGTGATTTTTTGCTTATTTTACTCTTGCATAATTTGTATCAGTTCAATGCTGAAATTGTTTGCTAATGAGCCCTCGAATAAAACATTACTTAAACAAGATCTGAGGACAAAAATCAATTTCCTTTGTAAGAAATAGACCATTCTATAATCAAAGTGCAAAGAGGTTTTGTATTTGCTATAACTCCCCCTGTTTTTTACGGCAACGGCAACAACAACAAATGAATTTTCTTCAATATCGCACACGCACTTATTGTTGTGGAAAATCAAGCATTAAATCACAAATACACTAAGGAACGCTTTTCATCACTAGAAGACCTAGCCGCTCACCGAGACGGGAAAAAGAAACGCAACTTGCAAGCTTATGTCACGAGGAAACAAGAAGATAAAATGATAACGCTCATTCAGGAAACAAACAAAGAAAGAAAACAAGAGAAACTACAATAAAATAAATAATTATTGACTACACCGAGCAGCCCTTATTTTGTTGGCT
>BLFN01000652.1:3382753-3387753 GCA_014634225.1 Acropora yongei
ATAAGAGCTATTTACTAACCGATACTAACGCAGTTCCCCCTATCGGACAGAGAGGTGCAGTCTGGGATTGTTCTATGGGCTGAGGTGCCAAGTCTTCTTTCTAGTAAGCGGAATTCTCTCGAACAAGTTGCAGCTTGAAGTACGTCACATTCGTCTTTACACAAGTATCGTGGCCTTAGATGTTTGCCACTATGACAAGGTGGGAAGAGGTGGAAACAGAGAAACTTTATAAGTGAATCTTTGCAATTCGAGTGCGTGTAATCTCTCAATATAGAAGCAGCCAAGAGAATGCGTTCTTCATTTTGTTGTTGCGAATTATTGAGAGCAATGAAGATTCTACCATCACCAGGGATGAACTTTGAGCAAACGTTTCCATGATATGGTTTGCAAGCTCCACTGCAAACGATTAAAAGTAAGAGTGTTGGTATAACAAATAACAATGAATAAAAACATCGCAAGCGCAATTTCAAGCTGAAAAAGGTAACAACATGCACACTTTGCGGGCCTTTCGGAAACTCGGACAGACTGGTGTTCACTTTGTGTATTCTGTAGACAAAAATTGAATTATTCACGAGAGATAACAAATATGCTAATAATGAACGAAAAAGTATACCCACCTACTGGATTGAGGACCATTTTTTCCTAGAATAAACAAAAGGTAGGACAAGAAAGTAAGAAACAGCGAACAAAGTAAGAAACAATAGTATCAATTGGAAAATGGTTTTAAAAAATCTCAAATCTACTTCTCTAATCATTCTTAAAGGAATAGTTACTCAAGGAGAAAATTGAAATGAAATTAGAGAGATAATGGGAAAAAAATTCGTTTAAAGATTTTCAAGTGGTTATTTACGCCCTTGTCTTGCGAAAGGTGACAAGAAATAGATCAAAGTGCGTGTTGCGAAGAACGTGCAGGGCGTGCGTGTTACAACGAACGTGAAGTGCGTGCGTGTTGCGAGGAGCGTGAAGTGCGTGCAAAGCTTGCAACAGCTATAACCTTCACTTCATTAACTATGCCAATCTGTTGCCGTTCTATCTATCGATACGAAATTCGCTTACGTTTTATTTCCACTCTGGCCTTTATGGAGCTTGTGAATCCAAAATCATTCTTCGCCACACAATGGTAGTCTCCGGAGTCTTCAGGCATAGACTTCTTGATCTTCAGCCTCAAACGAGTACTATTTCGGGAGAGCTTTATTTTTATTCTAGAGTCAGCATTGATTGTTCGGCCATTTTTCTTCCATCTAATGCGAAGCCTGGGTTTACCCTTCGCAGCACAAACCAATAGCAAAAGCTTGCCTTCTTTGATGTTTCGACGGGTAGGGTGTTCTATGAAACTGGGGGCAAAATCTGCGGTTGAAAGAAAAGACAAGTTAAATTTTCTGTCTTGGTGAGGAAAGTGTGAAAAACCTTCTCACTGTATCTCCAGTGATAAGCATCACCTGGGGAAACAGAGTGGTTTTCACCAATTCTCAGTTTCAAGTCCGAGAATTTTTTTTTTCGCGAAAAAGGCGTTTGTAGAACTAGCATTTGTATACTTGGAAAAAGGTACCGGGTTATCGATTTCTTTATGTTGGTTTTGTTTATTGTTTATACGAAAACAAACAGAAAAGAAACGAAGTGTGTCTTGCTTCAATGCGTCCTTCGGCTGAAGTTATCGACGAAGAATCCTGAAAGATTTATGACTTTCACGTAATCTTTGAAAACATTCATATCTTCTGTTGGCATTACTGCACGAATGCACTGCCAAGAGGGGTTATTTTTCCATTGAATGAAGCAGAATTCGCAATTTGAATGTTTGGTTTTTTTTTCCTTGATTGGCCGTGATTGTTTGTTTGTCTTTTCTTGTTTGTTTTTGTTGTTGTTGTTTTCTTCGTGAAGAAAGCAGAGACACTATACTTTCCCAGTTACTCTTTGTGATTGGAGAACGAGACAACAGCGAATACAACGTAAACAATACTTATAACCGCCATAACAACAGAAGTTATAGGTTATAGGACCTGTAAAAAATGAAGTGTGCAAGAGCTGCAGGGTTACTCGAAGACCCAACAAACAGTGGGTCAAAAAAATACCGCAAAAACTCCTAAAGCCAACTAATACGTGAAAAACCGCGGAAATCGAGCGCGGGTCACATTAGATCCAAATGAGAGGTGTAATACAGCGCCAACTTTTCCCTCTGACTCAGGCCTTTCAAAACCACAGCTATACTTCAGAATTACGCGCCACGGGATATGGCATATGTGACTCTTCTATTTGTAAATCTGCCCAAATCTTGTTTTCTTATCTGAATGATCTGCCCGGAAATACCCTGCACTGTGAACCATTAAGGATACTTTTCCGGGTAAGACCTACTCCAATTTTTTAAGTTCCAAAAATCACCCCTCAATCGAGAAAAAGTGGTATGTCGAATTAAAGACAATTATAGACTAACTTAAACTCACGCGATAATTTTCTCTCGTCGACAGGAAATATTGACAAATAAAAATCGGCTTACAGAAGATGAACACTTACAAAATAACAGATTAAAAACCCGCGGGAACAGTTTAAAAAGAGACCACCAGCTGGTCTTAATCCTTTTTCACTTTGTTACCTGGTTGTAAAACTTACACGAAATTTAATTCAGGATGCAACGGCCTCTTGTATGCACTCCACATTATATTCTCGTTCCGCCATAAACTTAATCGTGCCGAAAAACAAGGTTTGAATTGATCTTTTGATTCAGTTGGAGAAAATAGTGCAGGTTCAAAACTATTTTACTTAGTTTTGTAACTCCTGAATAAAAAATCAAACGGCTATACTTTGCAAAAATAGACCGTAAAGAGTCATTGAGAAGTTCACTTGTTTTCGGTGCATCCTAGATTAATTGGAGGTGCAAATCCCCTGCAATTCCTGGCTACGCACCGAGGCCGTTTTACTGTACGATGCCACGCAGCAACCTCGTTTCTGGGATAGGGCTGGGTCGTAAGGTCCTTTAACAGTCCCATAGTCTTCTGTTTAGGAAAACGAATGAAAAAGGCGTGACTTTCTCAACTGCGCAATCTCCCATTTGAAGTAGTTATTTTACTGATATGTGAACCGAGCTACAACCGGATTACTAGATTAGTTTGGAAGCCTGTCTATTCTTCCATGATTTCTATGATCTCTTTATCGGTTCCAATGCGTCCGTGTTTTGGCTCTTGGTCTATTCATTTAGATTTCTAGTTTCCAGGTCGCCTTCGCGTGGTTGACATCCTCCATCTTAAAAAGATTTCCATGTCATCTTATCGTCGGCATCGAACAGCGAGGTAAATTATTTTCCGCGTCAATAGACCCCACCCACCCGTTTCCCTTCGGATGTGACCTTGCCTCAAGCTGTGACATCATTACTGTAGATGCAAATGCTATGCTTAATGGTTGCGTCTGAATTACAGAGAGCTTTGCTGGGTTGCTTTGGCGAATCGGGCGAACCACCTAGCGTTTTGCGACACGTCATAATTGACATCACCAAGAACATTGACATGCTAAATAGGAAACAAATTGATTTTGTTGCACTTACTATTTCGAAAATCACCATCTCCATTCGACTATAAGGAAAACAAAGAGAAAAAAAATCATAATAAATCAACATGAACGGAGAAATACGAACAGTGAGGTAAAGTAAACAGCCAAGCATGAAACACGAAAATTTTGGTCTCAAAAGAGTTCAAAAGGGTCAAAAATGATAATCAAAGCAAAATGATAACAAACCTGTCGTTTTAAGCGTGAGAGGAAGGGGCTAGCCCTTACATTGTTGGCTCTGTAATCTTACGGTGGCAACTGATTTTGACCATTATTCACATTTTGAAACCAAATTTTTGTTTCACCCCCCCCACCCCCCGACGCGGCATCACAGTTTCGTTAGAGAGTAAACCTTTCAGCCAAATCATGAAAGGCAAGCATTTATGTTTGCACTGAAAAAGTCCTCTACAGGAGTAAAAACATGAAGGTTTTTGTTTGTCTATTACAATAATTCATCACGTCGCATCGAAAGAAACAATCCCAGAAACAAAACCTGCTATGTACAGGGACATAACAGTAAACAAGATCTCTTACGGGTGTCGCTTTGTAAACGTAATTGCGGGTAAGGTCCAAAAATCTAGTACACTTACAAGATTAGTCTTTATTAGCTAACATCCTTTATTAAATGCAAAACTCAGCAAGAGTTGTGACCTAAGAGCAATTATTTCCGGAAATGCATCGTTTTCACTTCGCTAAGATTGCGCTCAGTTATATCTTCTCTTCTCACATAACATTACGTTGTTCTTCAGAATCTTTCAAAGAACTCGCAAAAGGCATGAACTCGACGGGCGCACTTCCTTTGTGAGGTCAGAACAGGTATGTTTCAGAAGGGATACACTTTTAACCATTTTATTGACCAAAACCTTTGGACAGTTAGAAAAATGTAGCGATATTGGTGGAAGTTGGAAGTTGAGCTTTTCTTCTCGGGATTGACTTACTTCGAGAATATTTAAGGTTTGACAACCATATTCTCACAAAGCTTAGAGCTCAGACCTTATTTTTGCAAACAGTGCAATCAAAATATGGAATTATTTGGAGAAATGACATGCTGCGATCCATTGAAACCCTGTAATGTTTTCATGTTTCGGATGATTCTGGTGTTTGAAGCAGGAAAAACAAAGATCTTAACTGTCTTGACCATGGCGCTGAAAGCTGAAATACGAGAAGACGATACGAAGTAGCTGAAAAATACTAGAAACCAGGATACTAGTCTTGTTATTAAAGTTAAAAAAATCAATAGTCTGCGTGGAAATTCTTGACTCTTCTTGACGAAGTGAAGAGCCCTGTGTTGTCATTTCTTTCCACCGTGACGGGGAATGGCAAACATCCTAACTTCTTTAACAAGTGCTAAAATTCCAGAGATGTTCTCAATTTTTGTAAATATTCTAGAGCAACAGGAAATGATCAAAGTGTTTACAAGTAAAGCTTGAAAAATGTTTTTCCAAATTCAAAACAAATTTGAGAGA
>BLFN01000652.1:3461859-3464359 GCA_014634225.1 Acropora yongei
ATGCTTATGTTGTTATTGTTTTTGTGTATTTGTTAGGACCCAGTCTCACCCGAAAAGACAGTTATTGTAATCAAGAGTCTGGTACCAGGAGGCGTGGCAGAGCAGGATGGGCGGTTACATCCGTGGTACCGACTGATGTCTGTCAATGATACAGAACTCGATCACTCGTCTCTCAGTTTTGCTGTTCAGACGCTCAAGGGAGCGCCAAAAGGTGAGGTATAAAATGAAAAAGACACGAGGTTGTTGAGACTGCGAGTAGCCTCTAATTTCCCTGAAAATAAGAGAGAGTGGCGAAATGCACGCCTCGCACAAGACTCGTAGGATACACGGGGAGAACCGAAAATTCACACTTTGAGGCTTAGTCCGTAGTCTCTTATTTTCTGTGGTTCCCGCTACACGTGTATTTTGCCCACCCCTCCACTATTCGCAGTCTAGAGGTTGCCCGAATTCTGCCACCCGTGAGGAATAAAGTGCGTCCGAGACCTGTTCGTACGCTTTGGCGTTGCGTATGCTTATAGAGATATTTTCCCCACTTTTCGTAGGCAAACAAAATAAATCTAAAACACAGAAAAGTTGCTCTTGCAACATTTATTATGACTCAACAATGAGGTCACCTTCTTTCTTCCAGGCAAAGTGAGAATCGGTGTAGCCAGGCCTTCAACCGAGGACTACGAAGAGGAAGGGGCTGGGGAGAGTCCACCAGATACCGGAAGACAAAGCAGTGAAGCACAATTTCAAACAGAAAGTGAGCGATTCCTGTGAAGGAGAATATACGAATATGCAAATGCGAATTAGTTTATAGCGGAAGGGAAAGCCAGTTCACAGGCTCATTATTTTATTAATATAATGAAAGAAGCAATTTAAAGAACTAATTATATGGCTAATTAGTTTTATAACTAATTAGATGGATCATTAGAGCAATGAAGTGGACCCCAAGAGATTGGACCAGAAAACAGGGCCGCCCAAAAACACGCTGCAGTTATGATCTCACCAAACAGCTTGGACCTGCGTGATCGAGATTGGCTAAGGACACATACAAAGGGGATCACTCCAGGGAGGGGTTCCTCCATCAGGAGCGAACTTAGCCCTGATGATGATGATGATAATAATAATAATAATAATAATAATAATAATAATAATATGGCTAAGAAACCCAACTGGCACCTTACACCAGTTTTTTTAGACGATGGGCAGCATTGTCCGTTGGATAACGGATAACTCAATTGGTTTTGGAACTATTTATCTATTGGATGGTGTTTTATCCACGGTATAACACTGTCTACCCTTTGAACAACTGGGGCCAGTTGGTTATTCACAAAGCGTGATGAAGTTGAATTTAGGATCACAGAAGAAAACTCCAACCATTGATCAGAACTGGGTTGGGACTCGGTACAACTTCTTGCAAATCCCGTCCCGAAACGGAGACCCACATTGCCTAATGAGGACAGTCTAGGTAAGTTTATCGGTCTAACGTTGAACTGACCGAGAGTTTTCACTTAACAAAGCTGGTAAAAGCCTAGAAGATCTTTGAACGGTCGACCTTCTCTATTACGACTCAGATCACTCTTCGATTCTGAAACAATTTTTAATGTTTAGACAAACTTTCTGCGTTGATGGATGACATCGAAGTGGAAAAAATGACGGATGACGAATCAAGTGACAGCGAAGCGGGAGGCAGGTCAGACAAGTTCGACTTTGGTCCACCATTGCTGTTTTCCGGGGATTCCATCGATCTGGATCGCCTACCTGATAACATAAAATCGCGAGTCGAAACTATCACTATCCGAAGGCAGATGGTTGGAAAATTAGGTTAGTATTGGAGCAACTGTTTTTGCCTTCGACGCTACTTCGAAAGCAACTTTCATCGAAGTGAGCAGAACACAAAGCTGAAGATTTGCGTGGGACGAATTCTTTCCTGTGAATTCGGACGAACTGAATGCATTTCTGCCGTAAAGATTCGTCTGAAGGGAAATAGTGCATCGTTATTCCTGGCAAGCCTGATTTGTTGCTGCAGTTGACAGCATTTCGGCTACCAGCCGCGCAATACGTCTTCCCTGACTCTCTTTTCCTTTTGTCCGCCATAAGGCTTGCTGTAGTCTACGTGATTTATTACGTCACAGTTGTGTAACCAGGTCTATTTGGCCGAGTGCAAGATGGAGACGCTTTGGAGCGGCAAATTCGAGTTTTTCGTACCGGAAAAAAATAGGAAGCAAAACGTTCAAAGGATTAAAACTCGCAATTTCATTTTTTTATTGCTACTCTTTTCGATGAAAGCAAAAGAAAAATTACTTCATATACACTTCAATGTTACGTCCCTCTCCTGGAATAGGTCAAGGACAGAACTGCTCGATAACTTTCATTTGAGGCGATGCACTTTAGGATTTCACCTACAGAAGCAAAAGTTAGAACCACCTTTTACAACATAACAAACAGCACCGCAGGAAAGTACTGCTAAGTAGCCTTCATTTCAGTGATCACACTTTAAGATTTCGTCCACAGG
>BLFN01000652.1:3484359-3486859 GCA_014634225.1 Acropora yongei
ATGTATACAGTTCTTGATAAAATACCTTCCTTGGCCTTCAATTATACAAACATGTCATAATCATAAAGTTACATTTTCATAATCATAAAGTTACATTTTCATTCAAACAAATTCGGATAGCTGTGTGCTCACATCTAATCATGAACTGCCTTTGAATTTCTTTCCCTAGTTATTTTTAAAATTAAACTTACAACAAAAGTGTATACTATTTTGAGGATGTTGTTTGAAGGCAAAGCTGACACATGTTCTGCTAGAAAAATAATGATTAGGTACCTTTCTTTCTTCCTTTTTATTCTGGCCTTGTTGGCTATAGTCTTGTTTCACTGCAAGTCTTTAAAACCAGGAGACAGAAGACTTTTTGTCACTTATAATGTTGGTATAACTCAATCTTGGATGATCAAATGGCCATCAAACTGATGATAGCTGAATTCATGCAATGATCAATAATTTTCTTTCTCTACAAGAATTTACCTTTATTATTGAGAAAATCCACCACCTCATTTGGAGGAAAGAATAATTAAGCACGTGAATTCAAGTCAACTACTGTAGTTATGTGCATCTTTCCATGCTAGTGACATTTAAGAATACACATTGTTTACCTGTTTGGCAAGTTCAGCTTCCTCCCTCTGTTTTTGGCAAAGTTCTTTGTAAAGTTCCCTCAAAAATTAAAAAATCACTACTTCCCAAGGAAAAACTATACCACAAGGAATTTTTTTTTCTCTCAAGCCGAAAGTTTTAAACAATAATATAAATATTATTACATCAGTATTCCACAACTACTGTACTTAAGTTTGTCACACTTTTTTCCCATGTTTTTTGGTTTTGCAACTAAAAAATTTGTTAGTTGTAAAATCTTGACGAGTTAACTTTCCAAAGGAAAGTCCAGACCCAAATATGTTAGTTATATCTTGCAACAAAATGTGTTTTTGTTTGTTTTGTATTGTTTTGAGACCAAAATCTTGCCTCCAGTTGCTAAAGTGCTACCTCCAAGTTTTCTTGATTTCAAGCCCTGCTCTGCGGCCACACTCTTCTGACCACGTATGAGGCTATGACCAGCCAAAGAAGTCCTTTGATGTTAGTTTCATTAAATTTCATTTAACTGCGTTAACAATAAAATCAATATTATAAGTCACAGTTGTTGCCTGTGCAGTTTTATTCCTGCAATATTGCAAACTGCAAAGAATGAATTGGTAACAGGCATTTTCCTCAATCTCCTTTCTCGTCTGGCTCAAGTCAGCAATAAATATTTGCAAACTGAGAGTGATTCAGAGAAAAAGGACAAACTGATGAATTCCATGTCAAATCAAACCCACAAAGTTCCTGAACTTTCAAATTTATAATACAGAAACTCCAGATGTACTTGCTTAATCAGGTGATGATATTATGTGAAGATAAAAAACAGACGCCACAGGGCCAATTGTCACATCACGATGTAAACAAGTAATATACAACTATCCCCCGAAGGGGAGGTGAATAGTGGCGGTATTTACCAAATCAGATGGATAAAAAAATGCTTTTTTAATTTCTTCTTCTGAAACTTTCGCGAAACGACGCGCCATTTTTCTTTCCGTTCGCAAAACAGTGAATAGCCAAGGATATTCCGAGTTACGGGAGCCAATCAAAACGCGCGAAAATTGCTATCCACTGATTTGGTAAATACTAAAACAGCATATACACTGTATTGCCATAGCAGGCACAAAAACAAAACATGCCTGTGGAACTTTCTTATCATATTTATAGCTCATTATTAATCTCATTCTTAAAGGCATTAAACTTAAGCAATCGATCGAGTAAGAAAATTTGATGTCATATGCACTTGAAGATCCTACTTGCATGTATTTGCTCAATTACTGTACTGGGCTCATTGTACTCAGCAGGGTTCGACATCTCCGCTAGCCCGGTAGCCTGAGGCTAGTAAAAAACCACGTTCAATAGCCCGCTGGCTAGTCGAAAAATGGAAATAAACTAGATATAATTAGTTTTAGTTTGAAGTTCACATTTGATTAAAAAAACAAGAAAGTTTAAAATGTAACGATAATAGCAATAAAGAAAACATAAATCTATCATCTTCTGGCGTCTCGGACTCTGAGCAATGGTCGATGTGGTTAAAATTCCGTGTCGTCTTCCCCAGTCTTATCCCTGCCAATGTTGTGATGCCTTGCACATCGCCTCTCACGATCGCTTCGCACTTGAAGCGATTGTAAAGATGGAGCGATTTTTGACAAATTACGAAGAAAAAAGGCTATTCTTTATCATTTTAAAAGACCTTGCCAATAAGTTTAGAGGAAGGTTTGCGTGTTTGGGGTTGAAGTAGACCTCGAGGGAAATTGATCCGGGATACCAAGTTTTGCTTCGGGCTAGTAAATAGCCCGGAGGCCAGTAATGCAAGTAGCCAGGTGTCGAACCCTGAGTTACTCATCGCGTCCATCACAACAATCTGAAAGGAAAATGGTTGTTACTGTTACTTAAAACAACATAATTGAATAATTTCCCAGTCAGC
>BLFN01000652.1:3499359-3501859 GCA_014634225.1 Acropora yongei
TGTGACAATAATTAACGTTAACAAATTGTTTCCACCCACAGTTCAAATGAAATTACATTAATTTGATGGCATATATCCACAATCTATGGGCTTATCATTGATTCACACAATGACGGAATGGTTTGAACCCAGGAGTAACATACTTTATTGAATGATTGGAGTCCTGAGAAGGACTGTTGTTAGCAACTCACGTTTCGATAACCTGTGCGGAAGCCATCTTCAGAGCCAAGTGATAGTCTTATTCAGTTGAAAATTAAAAATTCTGAACTGACTAAGACTATCAATTGACTCTGAAGATGGCTAATCCACACAAGTTGTCAAAACGTCAGTCTCTAACAAGACTGTTCTTCTCGGGAATCCAATCACTCAGATGATCTTTTTCAATCAAGGTATTATTATTATTATTATTACTATTATTATTATTATTATTATTATTATTATTACAATTCCTCATACTACTATTTTCAGCTTTAGAAATTAGATTTTTTTTATGAATGAGAAGTTGCATCTGTTTCCTATCTGCTAAATGAATTGTTTTATGTGCAAGACAAATGTTGCATGTTTATGGAATCCAGAGTCTTACTGCCCATCTCAACCTTGCAAGGGAACATTTTGGTTTACTTGTTATATCAAGGCTGTACGTCTTCCATTCTTTCCTAACTCAGTGCTGCTGTCTGCTGTACCGACTTAACATCAGTGGTTCCACTGATTGAGCCAAACAAGACTGTCAATCAACACTTGATCACTGGTAGTTTCTCTGCAGCTTCCTTAAAATGGTACGAATCTTACTTTTACAACTTGCCAAAGTTTTGAGAAAACAGGTTATGCTCAAGATTTTCTGAAATTGCAGCAGAGAGTAACTTTAAGTGAATTATCAAATGCACAAATTGTCGGTTTTCCCGGAAGCATCGCTTAGTGGTTAGTGACAAGGTCACACTTCATAGCTCTTTTTGTTTCTCTGTCAATAATCAAACAAAAGAATCAGCCATACATAGAATTTTTCTAGTGGAGTAACCAAAGGAAACCACTAATTTGTTAATTAGTTAATGAGTAATAATTATTATCACTCATTTTAGGGGCCAAGATGTGACTGCCTTTCTACCCTGCCCTGATATTCTCCTTGTTGCCGATTGCATTTATTATGAGGAGGTAACGGCATGTCCCACCCTTCCCCTTCAAGCTTCTCTTGATCAATTATATGGATGATCCAACTCCATGGATGCCACATCTAATTTCAAGTAGGGATCTTTCTCTCACGGAGAAAACTTGGGCTGTAAACGGTCTTAAAAAAATGAGTAGGAGTTGGAAGGCTGCACTGCAAAGGGGAGAGAGGTATCCACCCGTCTTTGCTCTGATAGCGGGATAACGCTCAAACCCCTTAGCTTTGAAGTCTATTGCACTGATCAGGTTCATTATCAAGTCTGTGAATACATGCAATTCAAATTTCATTTCCTTCCTTCTCACTAACTGTGCACTACAGTCAGTGACACAAGCAAGAACAGATATACAGCTGTAGGCAACAGCTCATTAACAATAACTCATGCGAGCTAAAGCGACATTGAGGTGCATCGTCTGGCACTGTAAGGATGTTGCAAAATTTCCTTTCATTTTCAGTCCCTGACCCCCTTGTAACAACTTTGTGATCTGAGTGACTTTAACACCACTGTGCTCCTCAGTTATCAAGAAAGAACAACAGGAAAGAAGCCATTAGTGGAAAAGCAGTTTCATCAGTTAAATTTGAAATATGCCTCTACTAAGGAATTGAAGATCAAGACTTGATGATGAAAGGGTTATGCATGTTTCTTTATTACAGCTTGCGAAGGCACATTTCTCCATGGAGGAAATCCCAGAAGAAGAACAAGACTCCATCTACCACAGCCCAGATATTTACCTTTGGAGACTCAAAGGAAGATAGCATCTTTTGAGACATTTCTGCCATCCTATTACTTCTCTATGAAGCAGTTTCCACAAGTTTAATAAAATTATTGTGAGAATGATACATACAGTAATTATTATGAAATGAAATTGCTGATGGAATCCACGGAGAACTCGGAAAAATCCGAGCCCTAGATAGGATTTGAACCATTTTCATGGGTTCAAATCCCATCTGGGGCCCGGATTTTTTCTTAGTTCTCAGTGGGTTCCATCAGCAATTTCATTTCAAATATAATTATTATTATAATAATAAGTGAAAACAGAGGTATGCACCAAGTGAATGGCTCTAATATTTATTTTAATCAAGGTTGACTTTTTTTTTTGATAAATTTCTAATGACCAGTAGAAAAACCACAGTTATATTATTTCAACAATAATTATTATTCAAACTGTTATGTTAAACAAATGAAATAAATATTATTTAATCATTACATGAATTAAGTGAAATGTTTTATGGTTATTTATATAGAAAATGAAATCATACACATGCATTAATATTATTTCAAGCAGGAAAAGTGTCTCAACATAGTGGAGACAATTATTCATACACTTTGCTACGTGAAAC
>BLFN01000652.1:3519359-3521301 GCA_014634225.1 Acropora yongei
TTATTTAGTTACTATCATTGTCCTAATCATTATTGTCATCAATATCATTATTACTGTTCTTAAAATTACTCGCCGATATTTCAAAAATGAGTGGAGGCCTATATCCAAAATGCAACCACAAAGCATGCATGTATTGTTTGGCTGGACAGAACAGCCATTTTAAAAGATATTGGGAGTTTTGTTATTGTTCTGCTTCAAATTCCAACTCGGCAAACATCGATCCACATCAACTACTGACACGGTCAAAGCAAAGTATCCGAGTCCCCGCCGGTCTGCCAGGAACATTTAGCATGCTGATAGTCTGATAACTTTGCAATCAGGGATGCCAATCTCCGGTCTGTGATCGGCTTGTAAAAGGACGTGAATAATTTCCTCGCTCCTTTAAAGGTGATTTCATGTTTTTGTTTTTTTTAACTTAATGAACCTATCTTTAGACTTTGCCACTCGAAGGACAGAAAGAGTTGACAATCAAGTTAACCCTTCTCTCGTGTCGAAAAGTGGTTTATCGTTATGCTTGGGCCGTTCCACTTTCTCGACTGCCGTTTGGTCACAAAGACTTGCATTGGTTTCGAAATGAAAGTAACCAGATGTTTGATAAAAAGAGCAAATAATACACAAGTTTAACTTGTGCGGATACTCTTTATAACAACTAGCCGTACCATAGCCCTTGTTAACATGGTGTAATTGACACAGAGGCTGTTATCATAACAGTTTAAAATGGCAATAACAACTGGCCATTCATATGAGTGGGCTTTGTGTCCATAGTCAAGGACAACTGTTGCATTTGCTTGGTGGCCAATGCCACAAAATGCCAATCCTTTCGATGTCATAAGTTGCGACAAGTTTTCCTTCAGGAAAGTTGTTGCAACCAGCACAGCAACACGATCACGCCAATCTAGATCTTTTGTTGTCCACGTATTGATCTCATTTGCAATAATTTCAACAACATCATTCAAAGAAGCATCTTGAACCTCTTTAACGGAAGGTCCGCAAATGTGATGGCCAAGATAGTTTGAACCTTCATAGCGTCTCACCCATCTACCCCAAGATTGCTTCGTCTCTTCACTGGTGTGCTTCAATGGGTTCACTTTCTCCGCAAACAAATCTGCCAGGGACTTTGTCGTAAAAGGTTGCACATAAGTGAAAATTTCAAACGTCGAACGTACCACTGTGTTAAGACTAGAAGCATGATGAAAGCTAGGGAATTTGTCACAAAGTTTTTGTGTTTCTAACGGGAGCTTGGCGGCGCTACGTATTCCACCTGTTTCATCCAGAGATATCGTCTCCTCATTCATTTGCATATAATCATAAGCCATCCAGCAATAACAATCAGAAGCATCAAACTTCGCCATTAATGTTTCTAACCGAGTAAACAAGTCTGGAAGCTTCGTTTGAAATGTTTGTAATTCATCAGCGAAGAAATGAAACTGGCTTGTCACATCACTGCTGCTAAAAAAGCTGCTGTGATCATGAAAGAATTCTTCAGGAGAGAGGACATCAATAATATTTGTTTCGCTTGAAATGCCATTCTCCGCGAAAAAGTTCTTGTATTTTGCAATTAATGGCGATGGAACAACAACAAACACTTTTTGCTCGCTGGTTTCAGCACATGTTAAAGCTTTGCACTGAAGTAAGATTGTTTTACCACTGCCAGAGGAGCCATTGAAGAACATGTGGGATTCACCGTTCCATATACGCTGTTGGTCAGGATTTAGCAACATAATTTTCTTGCCGACCAAGATTTCTTGTTCCCCGTTTTCAGCTGTTTTCGATACTTCCTGAAGTCTGTCGCCAGAGTTTCTTTTTTTTTTCTTTTCTTTTTCCTTTTTTTTTTTGAGAAAGGTCTGGTGAACAATCTTCTTCTCAATGCTTTCAAGTACCTTCGCGCAACTGACTTCAGAGTTCTCGCCAATGCATATACTAATTAGGCGTTTTAGTTTTT
>BLFN01000652.1:3543305-3544987 GCA_014634225.1 Acropora yongei
CCTGCCCTGACATTCTTCTTGATGCTGATTGCATTTATTATGAGGAGGTAATGGCATGTTCCACTCTTCCCCTTCAAGCTTCTCTTGATCAATTGTATGGATGATCCAACTCCATGGATGCCACATCTAATTTCAAGTAGGGATTTTTCTCTCACGGAGAAATCATGGGCTGTAAACGGTCATTAAAAAATGAGCAGGAGTTGGAAGGCTGCACTGCAAAGGAGAGAGAGAGGTATCCACCCGTCTGCTCCGATAACGGGATGACACTCAAACCCCTTAGCTTTGAAGTCTATTGAACTGATCAGGTTCATTATCGAGTCTGTGAATACATGCAATTCAAATTTCATTTTCTTCTTCTTCACCAACTGTGCTCTACAGTCAGTGACAGCAGCAAGGACAGATATACAGCTGTAGGCAACAGCTCATTAACAATAACTCGTGAGATCTAAAGTGACAGTGACGTGCATCTTCTGGCACTGTAAGGATGTTGCAAAATTTCCTTTTATTTTCAGTCCCTGACCCCTCTTGTGACAACCCTTTGTGATCTGAGTGACTTCAACACCACTGTGCTCCTCAGTTATGAAGAAAGAACAACAGGAAATAAGCCTTTAGTGGAAAAGCAGTTTCATCAGGTAAATTTGAAATATGTCTCTACTAACGAATTGAAGATCAAGACTTGATGATGAAAGGGCTATGCGTGTTTCTTTATTACAGCTTGCGAAGGCACATTTCTCCATGGAGGAAATCCCAGAAGAAGAACAAGACTCCATCTACCACAGCCCAGATATTTACCTTTGGAGACTCAAATGAAGATAGCATCTTTTGAGACATTTCTGCCATCCTGTTACTTCTCTATGAAGCAGTTTCCACAAGGTTAATATAACTATTGTGAGAATGATACATATAAAAAATGAAATTGCTGATTGAACCCACTGAGGAACTCGGAAAAATCTGAGCCCCAGATAGGATTTGAACCATTTTCGTGGGTTCAAATCCCATCTGGGGCATGGATTTTTCCGCGTTCTCAGTGGGTCCCATCAGCAATTTCATTTCAAATATAATTATTATTATAATAATTATTTATAAGTGAAAACAGAGGTATGCACCAAGTGAATGGCTGTAATATTTATTTTTATCAAGGTTGATTTTTTTTTTTTGATAAATTTCTAATGACCAGTAGAAAAACCACAGTTATATTATTTCAACAATTATTCAAACCGTTATGTTAAACAAATGAAATAAATATTATTTAATCAGTACATGAATTAAGTGAAATAGAAAATGAAATAATACACATGCATTAATTTCAAGCACGAAAAGTGTCTCAACATAGTGGAGACAATTCATACACTTTGCTTGCTTAACGTGAAACTTGAAAATAGCAGAAAATTTGTAATTCAAAATAAGCTCCCATTATAGTAATAATGAAGTAAATAATCGAAATTTCAGTTTAAAATGGTGGTACTCCTAATCAAAAAAAAATATTAATATTGTAGTGTGGAGAGTTTCAACAGCAACAAAGTGAAATGCAGACCTTTCACCTACATGAAGTTTGATTCAGATGACAAGTTACTATGCACTGTAACTGTTGCTTGAGTTAAACACTCAATATGTTGAACCAGTCGCTGGTTAATTCTTGGCAATTGCAAAGCCATTTGAACTTAGTAACTAAGTGTTTTACT
>BLFN01000652.1:3556299-3558799 GCA_014634225.1 Acropora yongei
GATCAAATCCATGCGCATAATTATAATACCTTCTCGAGAATTCGAAACAATTTGATCAAGGATATTAGCTAGCAATTGCAAAATTTGTACAATTATCAATGTCAATCGAAAAATCACCTGTCTCCGTAATTCAAATTACCTCCATAAAGAACTTACTAGTGAGAGCAACTCCTCTTATACTTGAGGCTGAAGTTATTTGACCGCTAAAAAGAGAAACAGAGAGAAAAATTACGAAAGTGTATTTTATGTGCCACATGCGTTCTATGGACTCCATGTTAATTTACACGTGTCGCCAAGGAAGAGACTGAGATAGCCTCGTTTACAGATTGAAAGAAAACTCCTGGGAGCTAAATTGACTCGTTTTCAGGAGAGCTGGAAGATTCCGCGCCGTCAACCGCTGAGAATAGTGATTTCATTTCCTGTCAGACGTTACGAGAGGGTTATTGATCTCTGTCGAGTTTTGCATTTTTTTTTTATTATCTGGCGTTAGAGAACGTTCTCTCTGAAGATGATTTTGCTAAAAGAGGAGTGTTAAGATGCTATGGAAGCTTCTGCTAAAAATTCAAAGGATGCAGACAGGTAGTGTCTATTGTCCGTTTTCCTTTCGCATGGCGTAATGTATGAGCGAGGCGTGAGTTTTGAACTGGACAAATTTTACGTAGTATAGTTTAGTGCTTTTCTTCTTTGTAGACCTATAAGTTTAGGGATACCTAATTCAGGTAAAATTTCTAACACTCTAGGTATCAGAAATTTTGATCCTTTACGATGAATGGTGTGTTTTCGCATGTCGATGAAGCTAGCAAACCGTAAAAAGTATGAGGCAAAGTTTCATTATGCAAGCAGTTAAAATATAATACTTTGATAACCGCTATTTTGACTCGATGAGCTGCTCTTGTTTTAGTCGGTCCATTTTTTAAATAACAATTTAAATAACAATTAACGTGCTGCGAACGCCACTGCGTTTGCCAGCGGTAGTAGTGATGTTTATGAAATTAATGTAGTATAAATTATGGACGTTCACATACAGGGAAACTATATAACTTTACCACAACGTGTGAACTTTGAACTTAAAAAAAAGATCTTCTCAAATTCCACCGAAATCATGCGTGATTTTTGCCTTTTTGAGTCCAAAGCTTACACAAACTTTAATCTATTGATGTGTGTTCTAATGAACATGACTACAGAATGAATCTGAAACGCCCTTGAGAAACGAAAGTGAAAATCAACACCATGCAATCATTGTTCCTTGAGCTAAGGAAAAATTGGAACTTGCAATGGGTGTATTAGCTTTAAATCAATTTTACAACCCAATAAATTCCTTGTTATTTTTTTGTTGTTTCCATGGCCATTGCAATTACTTTAATGTTTATTTCAAATTGTTATTGTACATACTTTCTGACTATAAGTTTGACTTTAATCAGAAAACTGATATCATTCTGTCAAAGTATTTTTCATTCATGTTACATCATTTCCACTGTTAGAAACTTACTGATGGACCTCAGAGACAGATAACTGATGATATTAACCCATTTTCTGAGTGCTGTCGGTTTACACTGTCAATATTATCTGAATTCTCCTCTCACTGTTAGCTATTCTGCCTTTATTTTCTCTCAACCAGTTATAAAAGTCAAGAGTGACAGCCACCTAACATTCTTTGACTGATAAAAATGGTAATAATAGTAGTAATAATAATACCATTAAATTTTATAATGTGCAAATTCCATACAAATAATGATAAAAAAATAAGGTAAGATCTACAACAAAAAATAGTACATTAAAATTAAGTCAAAAATGCACTACTACAAAGATAAAAATTATGATAAGAAACCATATGATAAAAATGCTAATTTTAATATTGTAGATCCTTCAAAATCATAAGCTATAACAAAAATGCTAAACTAAATAAGTACATTTTTAACTTTGCCATAGAAATATTAACAGTTTTGGCAGATCTAACTTCAAGTGGTAGAGCATTCCATAGCATTGGTGCTGTACATGGAAAGGATCTATCAGTAATTGTTGCCTTGGATTTTTAACTAGAATAACTAAGTTAAAGGTCATCATTTGAATTTCTAAAATTGATCAGGAAGGACTACCCCAGGCACGTAGTTAAAAATTCATTGAAACCCCTAGGGGGATTATTTATACAGAGAAAGTTATAGAAGTAAAAATGGTGTCAGTCATGTCTATATTTAAACATTGCTGATCATTGAAAGCATCGGATAATGCTGTCCACGGTATAAATAATTGCTTTCTGATAAATGGTTCCTTTGGTTTTGCTTAGACAGTCATTTGTACTACGTAGATGGGGATTTATTACCAATGGCAAGTTTCATTCCAGGTTTTAAACTTCCAAGATGTGTTTTGAAGGCCAGTTTAAAAATGCTTAAAAGCACAGGATTTGCAGGAACTAGGATACAGGGGATAATTTTTATGTAGAACTGGCTCTAGATCAACAGTTTTATTTAATACAGTAGTTATCTGAGTTTCATGAATTCAG
>BLFN01000657.1:58812-61312 GCA_014634225.1 Acropora yongei
TGGGAAAGTGAAACGCGAAAATATTGTTTCAGGAGTCAAATTTTCACTGTAAAAAAGAACAACGCAGCTGACGTTTCGACAGCCTCAAATTTAGACGCCTTCTCCGCTCGCTTAAATGTCACTCTCCCTCAGTGACTTTTTAACGTTTTGGCAGTGAACCTGTCGCTCTGTAATCAACTTCCTGAGTGAAAGGAATTGGCAAGTAATACACAATTCTCTGGTCATTTTTGTTGGAATGGAAAAGGAAGGATATTTTCCGAGGATACATCCCGATGGAATGAGCTGTACAATTGAAGAATTTAATTGAAGTATAGCAATCACTCTGTTTCTCTTGGCTTTACAATACGTCACAGGCAGGATTTGCGATCGGGCGCCTACGGTGTGCATAGTAATAGGCGTATTAGAATTGAGACTACAAAGGTTGGCGTGAGTATTCTTTGCTCCTTTGCACCGATAACCTGCAAGCAGGCGTGGTCGAAATGTAGGGGCTTGGTGACTTAGAAAAGAAGAGCTCTTCCTTTCGAAGCTAGTAACCAAGCCCCTATATTTCGACCACGGGCCATTTTAACTGAGAGTCGTCTTCGCAGGCTATTACACCGTTTTTGAGCCTTGACTACCTCTTTCGTTAGTCTCTGAAAATGTCACCACCATGGGTAGGCTGTTGATTATGTTCATCCTTTTAAAGTTATGAAAAATAAAATTTCACTTTCAATTGAAGTTATTTCTGAATTTTAAGATTAACAGAATGCGCAAAACGATGGCTTCAAACTCATTTTACCTTGTACTTTTTGTTCTCCGGCGAGAAAACGGAGGGTTTAAGGCTGAGTATCTACAATGCCCAACTCTTAAGAAACGCGAAAGAGAAAAAGAATGGGTTAGTGTTTATTCCTTTTATTCTAGAATAGGGTCCAACCGAACACACCTCACATTAGAGCGGTTTTCAAATGACTGTCGAAAAACCAAAACCAAAGCAATTACTTCGACCAATCGCAACAGGAGCAGGCAGCGCGATGAACCAATCACAATTCCCAGCAATTATATGTAACTCGCTCGAAGCGCGGGAAAGATCACGCGTACAAGGTGCGATTGGTTTTAGCTGTGCATCTTATTGGTTGAAAAACTGGCGCGACTCTTTTAAGCCAATCACTAAGCGTAGCAATCGCAATCACGTACTTACTTTCGACAGTCATTTGAAAACTGCTCTAACGTGGTGAGCAATACATTACCTGGAATTTCCGAGTGAAACAGACAAAAAGGTTGAACAACAGCTCTTTTGTGTTTTAGGCATTTTAGGCATAAAACGTGATATTTGTTTCGCAAAGCAGGG
Organism: Acropora yongei; assembly: GCA_014634225.1. Lineage (NCBI taxonomy): Eukaryota > Metazoa > Cnidaria > Anthozoa > Scleractinia > Acroporidae > Acropora > Acropora yongei. The sequence goes on from BLFN01000657.1 coordinate 60,140, forward strand.
TCTTAACGTCTTCCTAGCAACTAAAAGTTCGAGTTCAAATGCAAATAATCGCCGATACTTTGAACGTCTGGCTTTATTTAAAATATAATCGGTAACTAAGACTACTGTTAAGCCTAATTTTTGAAACAAAAAGAACTCGGAATTGAAATAAAAAATGAGTTCTTTAATCTATTTTTCGGTTGTTGTAGTCACTAGCGGTGGCAAACAAAGCTGTGGAAAAGTATTCCTTAAATTTTCGCCGATGGACTATAATGTTGTACTTAAAACTAGAAATAAATGCGGGAAAAAAATGTGTGCTTCAAAAGATGGACTACACCTGTATATAACAGTATTGCATGAAAGGACAATAGTTTTTAATTAAATTCGGCATTATCGTTATTTTGAGGCTTCAAGAGATACCTTCTCTGCGACATTGATTATTTTTCGTATTTTCTCGACTGAAGATTTTTAACAATTTGGAATTTCTATACGGACATGTTTTGCAGATCACAGTACTGTGATCGTTTCTAAAAAAAGAAGAAGAAAAAATGAGAAAACGAAACGCCTAGCAGAAATCACAAAGTCGATGTTTCGATTCAAGCAGCAATGAATAAGGAAGTCTTTCTGTTTTTCTGTACACATAGTTATCGCATGAGAGAAGCTTTCGTTCCTCGATTCGGTTTATCTGGTGGCTGTGTTCATTGCGTTTTCCTTCGCAAAGTATTTTCTCTTGAAGAGGATTTTCCATTGAGATGAAAAAAAATAATAATAAATTTAAGGACCGTAAACGATCCTCTTACCGTTTCGTCGGGTTCAGAATTCTCCTCGCTTTTTTTCTTTCTCACTAGGATGAAGTTATAGCTACAAACAGCAACTGACAGAAGCTATAACGTTAGACCACTGACGTCGTTCTAACTTATTTGTCATGGTACGATGTTTTTGATCGGAAGATGGCGCCTTTTGTTAACCAACTTCATGCTGTGTTAATTTGAATTTGAATAGCATTTGAATTCTGTTAATTGGTGGTCGGATTTAGACCACGTACTTTCATTGTTAATACGAAGTTTAATTTTGTCATCATTGCTTCATAATTGTAAAGATTTCTAACACTCTTGAAAAGGAAAATCTTAAATTTTATTTGCAATGGCAAAGTCATGCATAAATCTAGATTTGCGTTTAAGCGTTTCGGCTAAT
>BLFN01000657.1:71312-73812 GCA_014634225.1 Acropora yongei
TTTCTTCAGTTTTTTTTTTTGTTTAATTTAACTGATGAATTTTTCAACGCTGCTTTTGCTGTTCGCTGGTGAATCTCACCATCCTTGAATTACAACGTAAATCTAACCACGTGTTCAGGTGATTTTCAACATGAATATTTTTAAACGAAAAATGGTGCCATCATGATTCGTAAATGTTTTACCCTTTTTGTGTTTTACTCTGAAGTGATTCTTACTGCTTCCTCTGTTACATGTAGTCTCTAAATAGATTTCACCGCCCAGAATTTAACCTCAGCAAACAGGAGTGTCGTGTGCTCTTAAACAACGAAGTTTTGGCAGCATAATTAGAAATTTATCCACAGTCGCCTCTGTACTTTACTCTGAAGTAGTTAATGGTTCTCTTCTTCCTTGTATCTCTAATTGATGTCACCCACTTCATGCCTTTTTAATTGCGTAAATGGTATTGGTTATGTTATGAATTCTTCAAATTTTGGAAATTTAATCACGATTTTTTGCATAATATAGTTCTTTCCATGTTTAAATCCTCAGTAAAAAAAATTGGTTGTGCGGTTTGTCGTCACCAAAATTAAAACTAGTGTCATAGCCATCTACAGCTTTCATAACGGAAGACAGGAGGGAGGAAAATATCGGCTGTAATCCATATGAACAGATACCTCTTCCTACGGCTTAGCCCTTGGTTGCCACCTAACATGGAACACGCGGAATAACACTATTTCCATTTGAAATTGTAATTGGTTTCATTTCCAAATTGCACACACAAGTGCCATGGATTCCGTCCTTTACGCCCCGAAGTCAATCCTTGTTGGGCCGGGGGTAACATCCATATTTTCAAAGCATTGTGTTGATGAATTCGAGGGAACTGAAGCATTTGCGTTGAAACCCTGCGCTTTGAGGGCTTGACCTAGCAACCTCGCGTTCTCTCACAGTGGGGAAAAGTTGGCTATTTAAAAGATATGATATATGTTTGTGTATTTTGAGAAGTCACCCACGTCGCAGAAAGACTAAGCCGCCGGATTTTACACTTGTGAGAGGTCCTGCTGCTCCTGTGCTTATGGCTTAGTTGATCTTCATTTTCATTGCGTGATGTCAGGGTGAATTGTCGTTCAAAAAGTTGATGATTCAGACACTAATTTTCATTTTGAGGAAGCAAAAACCGCAAAGTCAAAACTATTTAGTCTTTTCCTTGCGCGAATCAAAATGTCTTGGAAATTTTATCATGCAGCCATTAGAGATTAAAAATTATAGTTAAATTCCATGATTGTAAACAAGGCGCCTTTCTAAAAATTAAATACACAAAAGGGGGATAAATTTTCTCTCGGCAGTAGGTCTGCAGTTTGCATCAAATATAGATATGTTTCTGTTTTTTTCCTGCCTTTTTATAAGAATGTTCTCGAATTTATCCCACACTGAAATAAGAGGCTAATAATATATTGTGAGTTTTGTGTTGGGTCTTAAGTGGAACGCGTAGTGAACTTTTTTTTAAGAGTTAAGGCATATAATAACTGTAGCCGAGAAAAGGCTTATTTCACCACGATGTGAGATCGATAGGTATGATCTCAGAAAATATCTTTAAATGTGGACAAACGAACTGAAAACCTCCCGCAAATTGAAATCTCTAAAAGGCTAAAAGCACTTTCAGGAAATTAAATACCATGAATATTCTCAAAAAAAGTATGTAGCCCCACTGCCACAGTTACCCTTCATTCTTACACGAAACACCAAAGACTTAACATCGAAAGTAACTGATGTTAACTTTAAGGCCGCGTTAAAACTTACCTTGCATACAACACTTTGATGATCGTTTCGGCAACATGCACACAGCTTTCCTCTTCGATAAGCCACAGAATATATAAATAATTGATATGCTTTGGGTTTTTTTCTCCTCTGTTTTTTTTGGCTGAGATGTATTTTAATTGAACCTTTGTGGTCATGAAACGTCGTATTTCCATTTCAGTGTTATCAATTATTCCCGAAATGGAACTTTATACGTATAATATGGCGGTTTTCTTTGTTAGTGCTTATGGATTCTCGGAACGGAGGAGAATAAGATACCTGAATCCAATATTCTGTCAGTTCGCTTTCTCAATAGAAATAAATGAACTATCAAAAACAAAACGGAATTGAAAGATCAAGACAGGTTTCATATGTATGTCAACACAGTTGACTATTATCCATTGGTAAAGATTAGGTGAAGGCTTATGTTTATTGGTTGTTGCAATGACTTAGTGCAAGCAAAACTTCGCTTCGCTGTGGTCATAATGAATAATTTTGCTTTTCAAAAGGGTGATATTCCTTAGCACAAAATCGTCGATAGTTCATAGTGTATGTTTAACTAATGATGGCTTCAGCTTTCTCGGCATCTTTTCTCTTTTTTATACCACTGTCGAAGTGCTGTTTTCTATCTGCTGACTGACATATATATATATATATATGAAGATGTTCAAAGAAGACATATATATATATGAAGATATCAATTTCAAGTTTACATCGGGTGACTTGA
>BLFN01000657.1:240573-243073 GCA_014634225.1 Acropora yongei
ATCACATCTACTGCAACCCTGATCGATTACCTTTTTTCACTCATACTTGAGTAATTTACCAATTTAGTCCAACCCCTTTTTTCTTTACTTCCGAAGTGTGTCGCGGGGCAGAAACGGTAGAAGAGCATGCCATCTATTTCACTGTGGGGGGATGACTCTTCTTAGCGAGAAGGTTGAAGTAAGCTGTATGCTTCATGTTGCTATTCAGGTGAGTAAATACAAAATGTTCCCCAAAACATCAATATTCAAGGTCACTGTGTTTATCCAAAAACCGAGAACGATTTCGATTTGATTGTCTCATTTCCCAGCGACCAATCAGAAGCAGATAAAATCCACAAGCATTATAAACAACACTCCAGTACTTGTGTTTACTTTGCATTTGTTCGTTTGTTTTTATGTGCGGGAATGAGAGATTGAACGAGATAAACGGAACAAGAAATTCATAACCCGGCGTACATGTGAATGTTTTTTTCCCAGCCATTGAGAAACTCGATCGGCCATTGGAAGCCTGACAAAGCAAAGGAGGAAACAGTAGTCAGGTTTTCCAAATTCATTGCGGTTATTGTAAATAGTTTTTTTTAAATACTCTCATCATTGGCATTTTGTAACGACGTGTGTTTGGAAAAAAATCATAGTTTCATCTTCTTTCGGGTACTTGTCGCTCCTCGTTTGGTTGCTTCACTATGGAAATATCAAAGTCAATTGAAAAAGTGTTTGTGTTTTTACATTCACACAGTAAACATTTCACAATGTAACATTCATATTGGAGAGTTAATATAACACATCATTTAAGTTCCATTTTACAACTTGTAAAAAAATATAAATGCTCCTTTTCATGTCCCTCAGGCAAAAATGCGATGTAAACACAAGCACCAGAGCACGCTCTTTTATTCCCACAATATGTTATTACCCCGTTGAACCTACTTTCATCCCTATTATTGTTCCACAGGAAAAAACGCCGGTATCAACACTTGTGGAACACCCAAACAACCAACAGTTTCCCGTGGCCACAAATTCTCTCAGGACAAAATAAAGGATATTTGCCTGTTTGAGATTCTTAAAGCCTTTCTTATAGGTAAATATTATAATGTTACAATACTTTTTTTATAGAGAGGCTTGAGAACAAAAATGGAATTTCTGGTGTTTGAGTGTATATGAGTTAGCGGGAAATGAAACAGGCTGCAGCACTGGAGCAGTGGCAACTGGAACTAGTCCAGTTGAAGTGCATTACGGGTTGTCAAGGAGGACTATTTAAAGTTGTGTAGCACGTGGGTTAGTCATTCAAGGCCGACACCTCGTTTGATCTTGGATATTTTCCTTCTTTTTGGAAATTTATTCCTAAGTATAACGTTCTTTTAGCCAACGCGTGTAGATGCATTTGAATTTTGTAGCCTCGTATATCAGCAGTCCCTAACAATGATCAGCAGTTCCTTACAATGATTAACTGTCCCTAGCAATGATCAGCTGTCCCTACCAACGATCAGCAGTCACTAGCAATGATTAACTGTCCCTGCAACTGATCAGCAGTCCCTAACAATGATTCCCTGTCCCTAGCACTGATCAGCAGTCCCTAACAATGATTAGCTGTCCCTACCACTGATCAGTAGTCTCCTGGCACTGATCAGCAGTCCCTAACGAGGATCAACTGTCCCTACCAATGGTCACAATGGTACACTGATCAGTTGTAGGGACTGCTGATCAATGTCAGGGACTGCTGATCATTGTTAGGGACTGCTGATTACCGTAGTGATCGGGATAGTTGATCTGTGGCAGGTATAGTTGATCGGTGGTGGGGATAACTGACCACATGGAAAAATTGGAAAACAATGCGTGACACTATAAAACAGGAAAAGTGAATGGAAAAATCTTGAAAGTGTCATCGAACATTTAAAAATGCACAAACGTTTCAGGCAGAGCCCTTCATCAGTGTAAAAAAGCCCATTGTGCCAAGTTGGCATACGCCACACAAAAAAAACTAACAGTGAGAGTATGCTTGCATGTGACGCCAGGCGCTAGAAACACAGCTATGAAACAGGAATGTGTGATTAAGAGTGTGCGTCACATACGTGCGCATTAAATAAAAGTAATGAACGCGTTTAAATAAAACTAAAGTTTATATTGAGGCCATCAGGCTTGAGTGTCCCGAGCTCGAAAATAAGCTTCATCTCTTGCTTCTTTCTGCGGGTGTTATCACCGCTGCAGCGTTTGAGACCGCAGATCATGATGTCATTAAGTGAATGGGAGGCAGAGTTGAAATGTTCGGCTACAGGAAAGCCAGGAGAATTGTTTCAAATGCTACGCAGCGTTGGTCACTAGGAGGGACATTTGGTAAAAGGTGTTCATATGTGTTAATATATGGGCAACTATATGGCATACTGGCACGAAGTATAACCCAAAAGTTTTATTCCTGTAAAATGTTATGTTTTGTCGCATATTGGCTTATTTATTTTTTGTTTTATTTTCAACCAAGTGGGATAAACAATCCTGCAACTTGGTGCCC
>BLFN01000657.1:304254-314254 GCA_014634225.1 Acropora yongei
GTTATTGATAAGATTCGTTCTTGTATGCAAAAAGCTGTCTTTAAAATCTTAATTTAACACATGAATCTCACCTCTTCCAAGCGATCCATCGGCGGAAACAGTTAAAAAGAAAGAGGAAAAGACGAGAAAAAATAGACAATTAACAGCCAAGGAGAAATATCGATCCGCCATGACTGAAATTACACAATCACATACTCTCCAACGCTAAGCTGTTGCCTGGGAGCTAGTTTTTACCGTTTACATTTTTATGCAAATCGTTATGCTGCAATTTTGATTGGCTAGTTCTTCATAATAATCATAACTATGTTATCATAATACTATTACAATAGTGACTTTCAAGATTATTACCTTAAGATAACCAGGCCCTAAAGAAAGTGAACTCATTTAAGTAATCACTAATTCCTTTTTTTCTCTTTTAAAGAAAAACATTAAGTGGCAGAACAAAATTGATGTAATTATTAGGTCAATATTATTAATTTTAATGTAGAGATTCTATATTTAATGTAGTTACTAGGTTTTTTGTCAGTTCAAATTATGTTTAGGTAGTTTTTTATTTTTATTTTATTATTCTTTTTGAGGCTTTTTATAATAATTATTGTTATTAGTGGTGTTTTTAGATAGTCATTTTTCGACAATTCTCTTCCGTACACAAGAAGAATGTACATAGGGTATATATTCTAATATTCATATTTTTGAATCTTTAAATGGGCTATGAATAAAATTATTGATTATTATAAATAAAAAAAAAGTTACTAGGTTAATTATTTCAACTTCCATGAAGGGAAAACAGAGACAGTGTGTATTCACTAAATTCAACTATGGAGGAAAAAGACTTAGAGAGGGCAAACTACTTGGGTATATACAAAACTTGCTTCCTTCCCCATATCATCCTAGGCCACTAATCCATATCAATCCTGGGCCACTAATGTGTTCAACATGTTCATAATTTTTTATTTCAATTTTAATGTTATCTTCTTCAAATGCAAAAGAGAAATTACGAGGCTTAACATCAGTAAATAAATACAGACTATTAAAAATCCTTGACTCAAGGAACAGAGTATGGTTTGGACAGAAATGTTCACAGCTCCTGTCATCAAGTTTGCAAATAAGAAGTGAAAAAGCTGATTGCGATTTATAGCTGCTATCAAGCATGCACAAGGTCTATTATTTTCCTGCTGTGCAGGTGCAATGCTTTGTTCATCCTCGGTCTTTTCTGGATAACAAACTTGACATCCTCCCAGAGCTGCACCATCAAAGAGAAATGTGTTGTTTGCAACAGATACAACAATATCACCAAACAAGAAACTTGAGAGAATCTGGATGTTGTATGCAACCTGCAGAAATATTGTAAATTAAAAGAATAAGAATAATATTAAAATAAGAAATACACAGACGTTTCTCACTGCTTTGACCACTTGGGATTGTGCAAGGTAGAATAAAAATGAGGATACTGATCCAAGAACGTTCATGCAGAATCAAATGAGGATGACAAATACAATGGGTGATACTCAGAACAAGAACAAGAGAAACATTACAAAACCACTTCTAGGGATGTTTCCTTCCTTAGTAAAAGTAATTATGCTGTTTATTTTTATTACTGAAAAAATACCACCTAGAAATCAAAATAACAGCTATAACTTCAACTGGATAAAGTACTTCAATCAGAAGGTTGAGTCATTACCTGCCACAAAACATATGGCAGATTGGCCAGTCTTCTTGAAATGGGGCTGACTAACTGCTGAGATAATTGAAGAATGAGGTAAAAGATAACATCTAGAGTGATAAGGACAAAGAGAACTTTCATCCACTGGCCAACTGTGCTCCTGTTTGAATGTAAGAGGACATAAAATTATTCCCTCTTCAAAGTAATCATATTATTCACAGTGAAGTTGTTGCATTAATTTACCACAATACTGTAGTAATAAATATTCCCAGCAGTCAAAGAGCCTTAAAACTACCATTATTATTGAAGCAGCAAATTCTTAGTGATGAATATTAGAGCCACAAAACATTTTCATCAGTTCAACCTCGGGTTTTATTACAGTTCCTTTTCAACTTCAGTTCATCCCTAAAACTTTCAATATTTTTTTATTTAACCATAACAAACCTTTTTTGAAGGAGAAACTTTCCTAACTGGACACCAATGAGGTACAATCCCAAATAACCAGCACAAGAACATAGTCCTTCGCGGTTTGCATCCACAAATGCTTCCCGTGAATTATTTCCATCTCTTTCTTGAAGAACAAAAGATTCCAAACTGGTGCAGCTGAGAATATACTGATAGAGAGAAGCCAACAGCAGGCCTGATACACCATACCATCTGTCACCAGGAATTAGTTTAAGGATTCCTACAGATGACACCTACCAAAGAAACAAGTTACAATGTATATACAGTAAATGCAAGGTATACAAACATAATATTTTGTATCAGTAGGACATTGCCCACCTTCAATGGGCACTCAGTCTGGATGGGACAAATAATCATTGTCAACGTCAGGACTCACAAGTCTTGCCTTTTTATAAATCTATGCCAGTGCTGATTTTGCCAAGGATTTCTTTGACAGCATGCCCCAAAAGTCTCTTATGATGGACATTGCAGACCTAATATCTCAGCCTCCTTTTTACAAAACAACAATAAGAATAAGAATAATAAATAATTGGTTACCTTCACAACGAATAAAGTAAAGAAAAAGTTCCAGTGAATTCCGTATTCACTGACATGTTGTTGATAATCTGTGCCTTTCACTGAAAGAAACCTTGCAATTCCAAGAACCAACAAAGGCAACGAAGATTTGAAAGCCTTGACAACTGACATAATAAACCCAGCATCATTTGGTGAGAGACCTCTTGCTTCAGGTGATACAATGGCATGTGATATAACAAATGCACCAACACCAACATCCATGATTCCACTTCCAAAAGTTTCAGTTTTTGCAAATCGTCGAGGAAGGATGACAAAATCAACAGCAAGTATAACAATTGATGTAGCTATTAATACATATGCTCTAAATGCTCCAATGAAAGGTCTTTTGCCAGACATGTCAGAGGCAAGAATACTTTTGGATTGTTTTTGTTCCTGCTTTTCAGATTTATTCGGAGAACATAAAAGTAGCATCACCAATGAAATAGACAAACAAGTTGAATTCAATAGAGCTGCATGATCTGAAAGTAATGTACTTCCCAGAAGAACAGGACCTGTTAAGGTGACGACATCCACTGTAAAAGCCATGCTGTGATAAAAAAAAAAAATAAAAGCAAGAGTTACCAAGGACAAAACTGACAACAACAAACCCGTCAGTCCTGCTGAAGACTCTGAGAAACAATAATAACAATTACAATGACTATGATCCTAATAATAGTATTAAGTAATAATAACAATAATAATAATAAAATATAATATATACAATAATAACATAATAATAATAATAACCAATAAAAATATTAATAATAACAACAACCAGTCAGCCACTATAGAAGAGGTTGCAACCAGTCAGCCACTATAGAAGAGGTTGCTCAGGTGACTATTGCTCACTTTTTTGTAATGACTTGCTTTCTTGGGATGTATGTCGGCACAAGAGCACCCGTAGATTAGAGATAAATAGATAATAATAATAATAACAATAATAATAATAATGATTGCATATCATTGCTAAGTAAGAAAAACTTCCGTTGTATTCTGATTTGTTGTTGCTGTTTTTTGTTTTTTTTTTTAAAGAAAACTGACTGTAGTGGTGGATAGTACAACAGTTTTACCCTCCTCGATATCGGAGATACTCAATCTTACCAAGAAAACACCCATTTTGTGGGGTGTATTCCTCTCTTCGAAAACAGCGCGTTGAACACAAAAGACCTCAATATAGCGGCCACTGGAGCAGTACTTGCAACTATTCCCACTTCAAGAACACTTGTTCCATTCAAATTGCTCACAAATCGCTCTTGAAGCTCTTTATATGAAGCACTTGAGATGTCCGCCATTTTGAGATTCCTTTGGTACCCAGTCTTATTTGGCCTGCGTAGCCAGCGCGAGGAGAGGGGATTGGGAAGAGAAGAAGGGGTTACAATTCCGTGGCCTCCCCTCTCTCCTCAATCCCCTCTCCTCGCGCCGGCTACGTAAGCTAAGTCCTCTTATATTTCGACCTGTGGATCCAGACATGGTCAAATCCGAGCAATTTCAAAACACGCCTGATAAATTCGAGCATCATTGATGGCGAATGGCCCCATGAACAACAAGGAATTGATTCAGAGGTTCTTTAAATTACAGGAAGAAAGAGTAAAAGTATATCAAGTATTCGACAGGTAAAAGCATATATCGATAATGCATGCTTACACTATGAGCCCTGAATTAACTATGCGCATATTCACTCAGCGTTTAACGTTACTCAAATAGTAGCTAAGGGAAAGAGAAACGGACAAACGGACACCTTAATCCATCTTAATTACGTGTTTTTTTTCATTGTTTTCTCTCTTTTGTTTTTGTTTTCTTTTCTTGTTGTAGTGGTTTCAAAGAATATCTTCAAACTGCACCAGCATATGATTTTCCAAAATACCGTCAATTAGTGTACAATGTAACCCAGACATTCAATAACTTATCAGCTGAAGTCATTGATATTGAATCCAAACTAAGGGAAAGTGGACAGCATAGCATCAGCAATCTGGTGAGAAAAATACAACTCAAAGAAAAAGAAAAATTGGAAATGGTAAGGTTCAGTGTCATAAGTTGTTGGATAACTGGAAAAAATGAGACACAGGTGGATTACATTGTTGTGGTGAAGGGATGCAGTTTCACTTGAATGATCAGTAGTCCACAAACTCTGCCACAAATAGTGTAATTATTGTGATTTAATATTATGATTGCTTTTAGATGATTAGCTACAAACTTCATTATAATTTAGTATGTACACAGTGCATTCACTTATTTTTTTATTATTGCCGTGTTCAAGTTTCAAATAGATTCATGTGAGCATCAAAATCTGGTTAGCCGGCCTACAGGGAAGTGATCCCAACATATTCTTGTTTTTACTTAACTGGTTGCTCACCAAAATAGAACTTGGGGCTTAAAAGTCAAAGGTTGAAATCATTGTTAATTAAGGCCATAATTTCTCGGTAATCAAATTATGTATGTGACTTATTGTTAACTTAACGAAACAGGGGGCATGGAAATACCCAACTGTTCAGTCCAGACTTTTCAATCATATGTTTCTTCCAATGAGACTAGACACTTCTGGGTGGATTAATAGTATCATAAGTTAATAATCAACAGAATCTAGATTGCCAAGGATGGTGTTATTTTGTAATAATTATTTAGATATTCCCCAAAGTTATATTATTCACCTAATACACTGAGTCATCGGTAGCAGATGTGCCTCGAGGGAGATCACCAGGTCACCTTAAGTATCATGAAATTTATATAATTTCAAGTCCATTATGTCATACTCAAAAAGGCAAAGTAGAGTATATAGAAGTGGCATAATTTGGTAGAGCCTTGTAGTTACCTTGAGGAGGCTGTCATTTTGAAACCTACAATGGAGTGAACCATGTTGGAATTTGGAAAATCTGGCTCTACCTCAGAATGGAAGAATTTTTATGCAATTACTATCAATACACTTTTAAATAAAAGTAACTTCCTTCTTCATTGTACAGACAGCAAAATTACAGATAGCAGAACAACATGCTACAGGTATTGATTCATCTGATCCCATGATCACTGAAGAGGCTGCTGCTTTTAAGCCAAGGTGCTTATTGCTTTTGTATGTTACTTCATGAAAAACAACATAAGATATATTTAATTAATGTTATAGTCAGCCTGGTACATTCACAGAACCTGGGTTAAAATGGGTGTTAAGGATGAATGTTTGACTTCTTGTGTTACTAGTCTATTTTCATTTTAAAATAAATGATTATTTTAGTTTACAGAAGTGGCCCCTTCAATCATTGAGTAAAATGTTCCTTTCAAAGAAGCAAGGGTGGCACAGTTGGCTAGTGCGCGGCCTTGGTGCATAAGGTCCCGAGTTCGATCCCAGATCTCACATCCTTATTTCGACTTCTTTCCATTCAGTGTAGCTTAAAAGTAGCTTTAAATACCCTTAAAAACGGAGCATTGATTGAGAAGAGGGGGGTAAGATGAGCACACGGTCGGCTTCCTGGGAGAGTACTCTCTATGAGAGTAAAGGAACTTCCGACGTTAAATAACGTGTACCTTAACCTTAACCTCAATAATACCAGTATGTGCTTTTTTTTTCAGTTTACGCAAACTGGTGGATGATATTGTTGAACTTTTGGATGAGCTTAAGTTTGAAGCTGAAGACATTCTTCTTCTGCCGGACACTTGAGAGTTTCAAGTTCTCAGTGCTGTCTTGATTAAATTACACTTGTTAGATTAGAATTACAGGTCAAATTGTATAGCTAAAACTGTAATGGCATTCTTTGCAAGATGCACTTGGGCTGGTGTTTGCAATGTTTTATGCAAGAAAGCAGGTTCATACAAAAGAGTGGAAAAAGAAATATCTGCATGGCAAAAGCCCATTGTGTGGGGTGAAATACACTTTTTTTAATAACTATCATACCTAAGCCTACACATACAAAGTCCACAATGTAGGCCTGTTACTTCTTCTTCCCAAAAAATAGTCTCTTGCTGTTGTTGTTCCTGTGCGCAGTTTTTGCAAGTCAGATTGGATGCAAAGATCATTCCTTGCTCAGTGGGCCCAACATTTCTGTACATTTTTAAGCTGAAACCAGGTTGAAAAACAAATACGTCTTGTTTTGGTTTTCTTAACGGTGATCAGTACCATCCACACAAAAATTATTGCCACCAATGATGGGATGTTTACTTGTTCAATAATATTTTTTTATATTTACTTTATCACTGTGTATACAATAAGCCACAGATGTAGAATGACATATAATGGGCAGGGGGCTCTGAGTGGAATGAAAATTGGGTTTTATCATATGAGTTGATAAAGGTTGAATTACCACCGTGAAAGATGTAGAAAACTGACATTTTGAGTGTTAGCCCTTCATCAGAGCGAACAGAGGAGATTGTGGGGTGTTATGGTTTATATGGGAGTGTGGAGGAGCTTTAGCATTGGTGGATATATGGTGACATGAATTTGTGAATAAATTAGTGGAATGAGAGGCATTCATTTATCCGATGAGGATAGAGTGTATTCAGCTGAAGGATGAATTTTTGTTTGAGATTTTTTAAGCCCCGAGTAGAGATGTCATGTTGTTTCAAGCAGTAAATTGTTTCCTCCTTATTTTCTGCCATGTCATTTCCCCCCCTCATTTATTTTGCCTGATAAAAAAAATAAAATTGTGCATACGAGTGGCATGAACAGGAAGAAGGAAAACAAATTGTACATGAGGACTGGATACATTTTCCAATTTTTCTGTTGTTGTTGTTTTGTTTTTTCTTTTGTTTTTTTTTCTTTTCCATCTCACACTCACTGGACTAAGAAGGCAGAGATGCCAACCTCTAGAGATCTAAAATCTGGAGATTTTTGTGACGTGGATGGACACCCCTTACCTAGCTCACACAATCAATGTACCACACACTTCCTGCTGTTAACCTACTCAACCCCTCTTCCCCCTAAAAGACGCACCCACTCTCATTCAACATGTGTTTTTTACAGAATCCGAGGTGCAGAAATTCATTAATTAAGAAACGGTGAAAGGAGATTAAAAAACTGAAATTGTTTCGATCTGGAGACCCTATGCAGTCACGCAAAGTTTTTAAAACATAAGAAGGCTCAAATTGGTTTTATCTGGGAGATTTGGTGACCTCATACGGGAGACTCCCAAATAATCCGGGAGAGTTGTATTGGCATGATTGAGAAGAGAAGTAGGGACTCATTGATGGCAATTGAGCTTCTGAGAGATCAAATTATGGAACATAGTTCAAGTTGGTAAACATTGACCTGAGAGTGGATAACCAATGAATAAATTATTGCTCTGAAAAAAATGTCCTTAATAATTAACGTGGTGCTAAGAAGTTTGTGTTATTGTGATGAAAGTCACATAAATGTTTCAAAGAACAAGCACCTGCCACGCCTATAATCACTCATAGGTACGCGTCACATGCAACCAGAGAGAGTCTGGACTCGGCTTTTAAACACGAGCCGGCGATAATTTTGCTTGTGTGTAATACCGCTCGACAGAGGATGAAGAAAGTAACTTGAGTGTCAGTAAACCGCACGTGGATAAGGCTTGTTTTTTTCGACAGTTTATTTTCGTTACGCCACAAAATTCTCATGGACCAACAAATGAGTGCAAGAACAGGCGCAAATTCGCAGTCGTTTCGAAACTGTAGGCTGCAGATTGTTAAAGGGGACCACGCGCTTTCCACGCAAGACGCCGGAGATTGCGTGGTTGATGTTTTCGAGGACAGCAAGAACTCGCTTGATATTCGCATTCGTAGCGGTAAGTCAAAATAAGGACCCTTCATGAAACACCAATAAACAACTTCAAACAAAATGGCGTGTAACTTGAATGGAATGGTTGATTTATCTCTTTATTAGGCAACCAATATTTGCCAAGTTTCAAAGTGACGAAGGACACTGATCATTGTCAGTTGGGACGACTTCGCTATGTCATTGACTTACCTCAACAGAACTCAAGTGTTCTGCTAAACTTCACACACAGGGAAGGTAATATCAAACGTATTTTAATGTTTTGAAGTGGGTTGACATTTTCCATTGAATTGCTAGCCTGCCAGCTCATGCATAATAAATAGCTCCATGTATCAAACAAGGACGTTAATTGAATGAATTTTATTTAGGGAATTTTTACAATTCCCGGTACGTATTTGTTGGAAGACAAAACTGAAGGGGTAAATGTTGAGGAGTAGGGCAGTTGACAAGAAGAGAATCACTTTTAGCTACGTTTAATTTTAAGCCTCAGCTGTTTATCAGTAAGAAGGAAAAAGGACTTTTTACTGTCGTAAATTTATATGGAGTGTGATTAATAATAATTATCATTATCTTTCGATGTATTTTTCCCTGCCTTTTCATTGGCTGAGAGCCCAGCATGTGATCTGCCAAAAAACTGCCCAGAAATAAGCATTTTGCTGCAAATAACATTCATGCATAATTTAAACCACGCTCATCATCAATCCAATTTTGATCCAGGTTTATCCCAGTAAACGGGGGTGGCCAGATTTACCTGATTTTACCGCTCTTGTATGAAAATGGCAGAATTGTTCCTGAGCAGTCAGAGAGTGATGTGACATCTTAAGTTGATCAAAAGAATAGTGATTGAATGGTAAAACAGTTATTGAACTTGGGTATCGCGAAATCTCATGATTTATCAGTGTCTTGCAGATAAATTATTTGCCTCATCCTTTGGCTTTGGCAACTAACAATTGATCTGCCCACCACTGACAAATCATGATGTTTTGCCCAACCTTGCTCAATGAATTATTGTTAATTATCGCATTTATGGCTTTAGTTATAATGTAGTTAAATATAATTTAACCTGTTAAGGATGAGGAGCAACCATTGCACCTTTGGGCGTTGTTGTTTAGCCTTGTGTTGCGTTGTCTTTATAGCATTGCATCTCAGCGTTGCATTGTATAGAGTGTTCTCACTCATGTAATCAAAGATCATGTTTTTCAACTAAAACAAAATAAAATATTTGCATAAGATTAGAGTTCAATTTCCAGAGGATTAGTTGGGGACACCAACATGGCACCATTCCTTTGTTCAGAGACACTGACATGGCCAACATGTCATCATGTGAAAACAGTTTATTCTTAGGGTTGTTTTTACTCGTTCTGTTGTTTCTCCAGGCCTCTCCAGCCCCATTACACCCCTGCTAAGGTCGGCGGTTTAGCGAATCTTAGCGGTTTACTCATGGCACATGCAGCTCAGTGGTATTTTACTGTGTGGTTAGCAGAGCATTTAGGTGTTGATTGGTTTGGGATTGTGTTCTCCCTCCCGTCTCATTGTATATGTTTTTAGTTGGGGTTGTTATAGTCTTGCGTGTTTGCAGTTTGCACGGCTCATAT
>BLFN01000657.1:319254-326299 GCA_014634225.1 Acropora yongei
ACAAACCAGCCTTGTTTGCCATCTGTTTTTTCTTTGCCATGGTAGTGGACTTTCCCCATTGCTTCACTAGCAAATTTACTGCCCTGCCCTTCCTACCCTCATTGGAAGTGAGACCCAGCTAATACTGTGCTAGGTAAGCATTTTCACTGAAGTTCTTTCAATGTGACGTTGCTGATTGGTGGCCTCTGGCAGGGCTGGTTCCAGCCCATAGGGTTGCCATGAAACCTCCCTGCTGTGCCTCATACTTTCACAGGGTCCTCACCAACCTTTCATGGCACCAGTCCCAGGCTCATTTGGCAATGGGTTTAGTCCAAGAAACTTGTTCTCTTTTTTGTTTGTTGTCTTGGTCATGAAATATGATCGAATTTCGCAGTTATTCACTAAGAGTAATCATCAGTGAGTTGGCACTGTTTTTGTTTGGCAGGAATTTTGTCGTTTTTTGCTGTCCAAGCCGGTGCTAAAAAAGTGTATGCTATAGAAGCCAGCTCAATGGCATCTCATGCGGAGGTAATTCTGTCTTTTTACTTGTCTTAGATGTTGATAATTATATAGAACATTTATGGGTTGGTAAAGGGTTAATAGTTTTTCTGTATTGTTGACATTTTAGGCTTTGGTTGAGCACAATAAATTATCTGACAAAGTTATTGTAATTCCAGGAAAAGTTGAAGAGGTCAGTAACCTGTTTTTATGTGTTCAGTGGCATGGGATTACTTCCCGGTAGGGTTAATGACAAAAGCTTTCACATGTGGTTACTGAATACTGCATCCAATTGTTGTGTATAATGCGCACTTCTTTCCACTGAAAAAAGCTCTGAAAATTGAGATGCGTCTCAGGGACCTGTCATTATCTATGTAGGGGGTTAGGGGGGGAGAGAAAAATGTTGGGCATGTCAAATTTTCTATGTGGCCCCCATTAGGGTTTACAAATAGCAAGTGACTCCCCTTATCTATCAAATATTTCAACCATGACCCCCCTTTTTCCTCTACCTCGCATCTATTGGCTAGATGGGCAGTGATAATTGAAAGCTTACTATTTCAATTGACATGTTGTGGACACAACAAATGTCATGGTATTTAATTACTTATCAGTGTATCAGAGTTTTAAATATCTTTATACTCCATTTTATCCAACTGGTTCACTAGTCTAACTTTCTTGAATTGACTTTTTATATATCTTGCTGAATCATTATCTTTGTACCAGAAAAAAGCGATAGCCCCCCTCTTTGTTAATTTAAAATAGCCTTGGCTCCCCCATTTTTGTCCTCCCCCCCTTTCTACCTACATAAAGACCAGTCCCTTATACCCAGAATCCTTTGTTTTTGGCTTGTCTCTGTAGTATGGAAGCAAATACACAACATTTTTCCATACATGATCATTGGCATTTAATTAAAATTAAGACAGAGCCAATAAAGAAATAACGATTTCGATCCACTTGAAAGTGTTCTTCCTCTATAAACAAACAACCAATCAAAAAAGCATTCACTATTGGGTGATCAGTCAAATATCGTAAAGTCTAAGAATTCAGAAGATAAGCGATAGTTTATTTGGAATTTGGCATGGGTGTCGTGGTGGCTTGGGGAGACGTGGAAGCCTGCTTGTTTGACTCGTTTGAAGTTCATGCGACTGAAATGTGTGAGTGCAGTATTCACTATAGAAGAAAGCTCCAAGTTAGCTCTAGTTCCTCGAAGATTGGCCTCAGTTAGTTCTGTAACCCTTAGTGTTCCTACAGTAATGGAAGAGCTGGATGCAGTGGATGGTGGATGGTATTCATGATTTTAGTGACTGACCACGAAAAGAATCCATCGGAAGAACTAATCGTTTCTTGGATCCCTTGTGCATTAAGTGAAATTTCTTAAAAGATGATTGCATCAACTTTATTAAAGTGTGTCCAAAACATGATTTTTAACACTAGTTCTGCCAAACCACCTCCTCTGTTTTCTGCATCCTTTTTTTTTCTTAAGTACAGTCTAAAGATAGGGGTGCGTATTAATTACACAGACACACATTATACACAGGTAAATACTGTACTGTATAACTGTATCTTAAAAACAAGGGCCAGAGTTGAAATATTATAATGATGCCATTATTACAGGTGGAAATTCCAGAGGTAGTAGACGTTATTATCTCTGAGCCCATGGGTTACATGCTTTACAATGAACGGATGCTTGAAAGTTATCTCCATGCAAAAAAATGGCTGAAACCAAATGGTATGGTATATAGAACTCTATCTGTTCAAGTTCTTTCAAAATTCAAAATAATAGCTAATTATTTGTGATAGTCATCTGGAGTATATTCCTGGTTTTATGTTGAGCAGACCACTATTACAACAATCAGTGTTAAGCCTTTGGCTTTAACACATTTTCCAGCATTGTTTGGTATTTAAGATGATCACAGCAGTAATAATATTAAAAGATTGTCCCAAAAAAAAGAAATTGAAAAACATTCAAGAGAATATTACTGTGGTTGTGTCTTGTAATGTTGCTGTCATACAATAAAGCATTCTTTATTTTGCCCTCAGGAAAAATGTTCCCTACTACTGGAGACCTCCATGTGGCCCCATTTTTTGATGACGCTCTCTATATGGAACATTTCTCAAAAGCTAACTTCTGGTAAGAATATATTGCCACCTACTCAAGATCTCATTTTGTTACTTTGTTAATAATTATTCAAGATTGTATTACCCATTTTATAGAAAGGTAGTTTACTCTTGGTATTTAATCAACACTGTAATGTATGTATTCAAGACATCAAGTGCAAATTGACTTCTATTTTGAGGGTTAAAAGAATTTTCATCATCAGAGCTGAAATGACTAACCAAAACAATAATAATTATTATATTCCGTCAAGGAATGGTTTATCATATGGTGCTTTCAGTTGTTGATTGTCCCTTTCCTTCTTAATTCGAGGTATCAAAATTCATTTTATGGAGTTGATCTGTCAAATCTAAGAGAATCAGCTCTTGAGGAATACTTCAGACAGCCAATAGTTGTAAGTTTCCAAACTTTTCATCAAAAGAATAAGCATAACATTATTGTTGGTTGAAGGCAACTCTGCAGTTTGGTTGGAAACATGGGTGAATTTGCTGTTAGTGAATGAGAGATTAACTGGATCTGATGATTCTGCAATGTACTGCTGGAAAAAGCAAATGCTGGAAAGGTTACAATTATGGGAGAGTATGGGCAGTTGAACACTCTTAACAATCCCTCAAGGACCTCACCATGCATTTAGTTCAAAAAGTGACAAAATGGTTGAGACTGTCTTAAGAATGGTAGCAAACTAAGCTCTCACTGACAAGTTTCATACACCCCCACGCAGGACTTGAAAAAAACAGTCATGATTGACAAGAAGGTTTTGTATTTGGGGAAGGAACTTTCTTTAACCACTTGCCTTCCAGGCATTCAATAAAATGAAAGGAAAGGCATCAGTTTTAAATCACTCAAAATTATTGGTAAGGCTGAGCAAGTGGATGAATGCCTCGGGCAAGTAGTTCATGAAGTTTACTTGGCTGATGGGCTTGTTGGAATTTTAACTTTTTTCTAGCCCTGCCACCCCTCAAAGCAATGTTAGATGTGTTATTTTCTCCACTGTCACCTACTTTTAACTTTTATGATATTATAAATCCAAAGAAGGGATTGTGGAAGTTAGGATTGAAATATAAAAGAGATAAGACAATCAAAACAATGTTACCATTCTGATATTTTCACTAAAAGACTACTTTTGTCACTCATAGCTGTTAAGAATGCCATCCTACACAAGCCTGTTTAATCGTTCCAATTTATTTTAAGCCAATCTGTATAGCACTGAAAGGAAATCTTTCTTTCTTTTGTAGGATACATTTGATGTACGCATTCTGATGGCAAAACCTGTTACACATTCTGTGAACTTTCTTTCAGCAGCTGAAGATGATTTACATAGGTATATTGTCAACTTCACATACTTAACCTTACTCAAAGAGCCTTGATTCATTTAAGTCTGATCATGTTCTTAACTGAAGTATCCTGAGGAGAAAAATGTTTTTGATGGCTGATATTTCAGACTTTCATAATAATCTTGTGATTTTTGTTTTGTTTTGTTTTTTTATGTCAGCTTGGCCGGTTAATTCTGATTTTGTGCCCTCTTTCATCGTCAGTTTTATATTTCCTATGTGATTTTTCACTTTGCAGAATAGAAATTCCTCTGCACTATACAGTGCACACTGCTGGATCTGTTCATGGCCTTGCTTTCTGGTTTGATGTTTTGTTTCAAGGGAGCAAGTAAGTGGGAAAAAGTCTAATTCTTTCAGATTCACGTTTACTTCCATATTTTGCATGGAAATAAAGAAATGAAGCTTACTTGTCGATAGTCTGCAATTTTTTGGTGATAGTGATGAAGAGAACAACCTTCTAATTACAGTGTACCTGTGTGGCTGTCTACTGCACCTCAAGAACCACTCACACATTGGTATCAGGTAAGATAAGTTTCAAATGTCTAGAATAATAATAAGCACTATGCTTTGCTTGATGGAATAATAATAATTATGAAAATTATTCCTTGGGATCGAGGTGAATATTCTGTCTCTATTCACCAAGATTGAAAAGAATGATAGTTATATATGTAAAGTGAAAACTTAATGCCCTATGAGTAGAAATTGTCTCAAAGAATCGGTCGTTTACCAAACGACCATCTCGACAGAGGCTCCCAACCCTGCCCAGACCTACGTGGAACTAATGGGAAATTCTTTTAAAACTAGATATTCAAATCATAAATCCTCGTTTTCTAATGCCAATAAAAGGCAAAATACTGAGCTAAGTAAATACATTTGGTATTTGAAAGAAAACTTTACAAAGTTTAAAATCACGTGAAGGATTTTGAAACATGCAGCCTCAAACAACCCCACTTCTTACAGGTGTAACCTATGTCTCTGGAAGAAGTATTATATAATTTGCAAGAACAATTTAGCCTCTTTGATAAACGGAAACGAATTAATCTCCACTCTTCCACACTTTTCTCATAATTATCATGAGCCTTATTCATCCATATCAATTCCTTTTTGTTTTTCATCTCTCCGTGGATGAACCTTTCAAACAAAAATGCATTGTTTTTCCATCTTTCACAGGTTCGGTGCCTACTTCCCACTCCAATATTTGTTAAGGTTGGACAGGCTTTATCAGGGAAGGTGCTTCTTATATCAAACAGAAGGTATTTTATGAGAAAGAGCATTAAATTTTATTTCTCAAACAAGGTTGAATTTAGAAACTCTCTTGAACACACCCACTGTTAACAGAAGCAAAAAATGCTTGTTCCTTGTCCTGGCTTTGTTATACTAATCATAGTTGCGGTAGAGTGGTTTTCTGCAAGATTAATTCCCCTCATGGATGTTCACAACACACAAGTTATGATTCCAAGCATGGAGTTTTACGTGTACAATACTTGAACATTTCCTCTCAACAGACAAAGCTATGATGTTGAGATAGAGTTGATGGTCGATGGAACAGGAATCAAATCCAAAAATACACTAGATCTCAAAAATCCATATTTTCGCTATACTGGAACACAAACACCAATACCCGCTGGTACCAACACAGTATCACCAACAGAACTTTACTGGAATATGGCCACATCATCTACATCTGCTGTGAATGAAAATGGAACTCTTGATGGGTCATGTGGCAATATGATGACTAATGGTCTAGTTGTTAATGATCCTGCCACTTACGCTGGAGGTAATGATTTTATTTTTGCTTGTTGCAGATCTTGTCAATGATTGTTTTATGATTAAGGTTACTCCAACTTCTACTCCTTATGAATTTTTATTCCTTTAGAGTAGAAATTAATCATAAAACATTATTATTGACAAATATTATCCCACATTACTCTTATCTGGCAGTGCATGCTGATTTGAGCAAGTGTCCCCTTGGACTTCAACTTCATTTGATCTCCATTTTAAAGAGAGAAAATAATTGTTTACTTAAATGTCTACTCCTCAAGTAGATAGTATTCTAAACCTATACAAAGAATAACCCCAGCACTAAAATTTTTCCTGATGTTTTTAAGTGAGTAGTTAAGACTAAGACTAATAGGGACCAAAACTGTGCATATGTCGAATAATAATTATTATTATTATTATTTATCACTTGCAAATAGTGTTATCATTGTGAATTAATCCATTGATTTATTTCTGAAAACAAAGGCAGTTTTGGGATCCACTCCTGTTTCAGATTAGTACTGAAAAAAGCTGCTATCTTTTCTGATCTGTCAATAAATCTGAATCCCATGGACTTTCTCCAGTTACTCATCCCCTTCCTTTCGTGCAGATGTAAGTCATGTTTTTTACCAATCTATCCCTGATCTCCAAAGGGGATGGATGAGGCAAGCCTTAGTCTCCAAGTTGCAGGAGTTTCTTTACAATGAGCTGATTTAGCAAGAAAACAGGAACATCACTTGATGATGGGGCACACAGTACAAATATCCAAATAATTATGTTCAGATTAGAACAGAATCTACACTATCCTGTACACCCTCCCATCATCTGATCATCATCTGGTGTTCCAATCCTGTCGCTAAATCAGCCTCATCAAGAGAAGAACACTTAACCCTTAAGACCTCATTTTGATTATCACATTTTTAATTTAAGCTGGGGGAATTCTAGGGGCTTCACCGTATGCCCTTGGGGGCATCTCCAGTGGGATGCCCATCGTCAGTGCTGTCCCTAATGCCTCAACCCTAGAGGGAAGCTCCAGTCATTATGTCAGCAACCGATATGTGGTGGGCAACCAAGCAGCTATCATCCAAGGCTACAGTGGCACCAACTGTGGGGAATATTCCAACAGTAAAGGAGCCTATCACTCCATGGTGTACTCAAGATGAATTTCATGGCTTCACTGTACTTCAGTTGTGGTACACATTTTGTTAACAATATGAAAAGGCTGCCTGCTCCACCACTTCTCAGTTAAAATTTGAACCACCTTGTTCAGCATAGCAAGGAGCATCACAGGAAAGTGGTGCTCAGTAGCTTCCATTTCAAAGGCCAACAGCTCAGCAATGATATAATTTTTAGAACAACCACT